>CM074544.1:4919947-5326409 GCA_037305995.1 Sclerodermus sp. 'alternatusi'
TGGCCTGTTTGATATTTTGCGTTCGAAAACAGATATCTCTCTCTCTCTCTCTCGATTGGAATATCAGAGATGCTGATTATTTTTGTAGAAATTTTTATCAGAAAAACCCACGCTATACGTTGCGCGGAAAATATTTCCATATGATTATTTCATCATTTTTCTGATTTCAATTAAAGCGTATACAATTTCTGTGAAATAGAATTATGCGTTTGTTTTTTATTTCCATCATGAGAAAGAGATTCATTTAGCAATAACAAATATGAATCTCGAGTTTTTTGAGGTTTATTTTCATTATTAACAACACAATATGCTCAACATAAAAATTAATTAAGAAAGTAACTCGTAACTGGTTCACCTTTCACGCAAAGAACAAACAATAAGCTGGCTCAGTTAAGTTGAGAAAAGGAACAGAAGGAGCATAAGCAAGATTTACTGGTGAGCTCTGGCTCTTTAATTCTATGGGTAGGTTCTTTTCTGGGAGAAAGGCACTCCAATTCAAAGTTAACTTCTTTGAACAAGGAAAAGCCTGTAAGTTTATACAGATTTTAGACCATTTCAAGATCGTAATGAAGTGTGTGTCTGTGCAAATTATGGAAATTTTCTACATCTTCAACGCGTTTACTTTTCTCTACATTCGTATTTATCAATAATTTATAAATTTACAAATATTCCGCCTTTCCTTCGCAAGAAATATTAATCACGCTCAATTTTCAAGGATTCGAATTGTCGAGTTTGATTATTTATAAGAAAGGTCCGTTTCGGGGTGGCGAGTAGAGTAGGGTGAAAATATTTTAGAATTAGCTTTAGCTATAGAGAAGCATTTGAGGAATAGTATTAGTAATAAACGCTACATTCAAGAGTTAATTAATTTAATGCGTATTGATTGGCATAGAGATAATCCAGGTGGAAGGGGGTTGGTGAGGTGAGGGATGAAGTGGGAGAGGATTGCCTCGTGCAACTTGGACCGTGGGTTGGCATGGAATGAGAGGGGCAAAGAGGAAGAGGGAACAGTCAACCTGCCCGTGGCAGTGGCTCTCAAACGAGTTGAATTGCATTTTCCACTTTATTGTTGCAGGTTATATAACCACTACGATTCACAGAGCGTGAAAATATTGGCTGATTAAATTACGCAAAAACCAACGGAAAAACAACGATTCAAATGACTTTAAATGCTTATTCGATTATCAAGGTTTCTTCTTACAGTCATACACATTGCATTAAACTCATTTCATGAAATCTCTCTGGCAAAACCTACTTGATTCATTTTCTTATCTAACTAACTCAATTAAAAATAATTAACGATGCATCATCGATTCTCCTTGCAGGGAAAATTTACTGAAATTATATTTAGAAACTATAACGCGCTTCGAGGTACCGCTGCCATCGGGGGTTTACCTTCTATGCTAAACAAGCAAGATAACTATACCAATATGTAGCATACTAATGCTTTAATTACAAGGCGAAATAATATTTTCTTTTAATTTAAGATGAAAGAAAAATCCGCAAAAAAAAATATGGATGAATAATATTTTTCATCGGTGCACGCGCATGTGGTACATGTACGTACGTAGAGAGAGAGAGATGGAACGACACAAATGGGAGAGAGATAATTTAAATGATTTTGACGAGAATATGAGTGAAATTCAATTCACACCGAAGCATAGTTGGAAGAGTGGGCCTTTCGTTAGCAGTGAATAGCTGCAAATCGAATTAGGTAGGAACGCCGCCGAGGCTGTAATTTCAGCTTTCCTGGGAAGAGAGAGAGAGAGAGAGAGAGAGAGAGAGAGAGAGAGAGAGAGGGAGGGGAGGCCAGAGAAAGGCCGAGAGTTAGGGTAAAGGAGGAAGAAGATGGGGTGAGGGCTCAAAACATGGCTATCAATGTTGGATGCATTTAGGGTCATGAGCGCATAGCCCTTTAGCCGAGTGTTTATCCAGTGAGCCTATCTTGGATTGTTGGTCGGTAAGGAAGATAAATTATCAGCGGCACACATTCGCGCTAGATGCCGTAGCCCGTCAGCGGCAAAGGGCACGATGACGATTTTACATTCAAATCTCAAATGAATGCTGCGATTGCGCCTAACGCGAATTATATTGACACGTTCCCGCCACGTTGCCCGCTAAGCAATGTGATTCCCTTTGTACTCGAATTCACGTTACTGCACAACGCAGCATAAATACAACGCAAGCTATTTCATCTCTAAAATGCTCCAATTTCATTTAGTACTATCATTTCTATTATTTCGCCTCCATCGGTCAATATTTATTCGTGAGAAATATTATTAAAATCAATTTGAAGAAATTTGGCAGATTTGGCGCGACTATGTGACAGAAAGATTGGATAAAACGTTATATATATATACAGTTTGTTATATCATGCTTTGAAATTTCCTTAAACATTTATTACTTCCACGCGCATAGAATCAGCGGACATTCGAATCACATTACCGCAATTACCGAAGGACATTTTCTCCCGTTATGCACTTCTGGCACTGATATGAATCCGCTAGCTTATATCACTAAACATTTACTGTAATGCATAAATATAGCTATGAAGTGCCAAGAAAAATCGAGGGTAAGGCTATTTATTTTGAAAAATGACCTTCTTAAATGTTGTGAAATACATTTTCTTTCATTCTCTAAATTCTACCGAGTGAGAGAAGATTATGCTTATACCGAGAGCGGTTCTACCATATAGTCCGCCCGCTATTTATTTTGCAGATAAGCTTTTGCTAAATGTAGGCAAACAAAACATTTAATTGCTTTAAAATGCCTTTATTATTTATTATTATTTTTACAATAAATTTATATAAAATGAAAATGCTTTTTGTTGTTCGTGAAAACAAAGGTGATTTTTATGTGTATTATTGGCGAACATATACGTATAATCCTCGTACATGATTCTGTACGTGATTATCTTGTAAAAAGTTTGAGCACGCGAGAGCTCCCCCTCCCCCTCTACCTCTCCCTCGCCCTTCCGCCGCCCCACTGTGTCGCCCCTTATCTACTTTATAACACATTCTCGCCTCGAGACACTCACACAACGACCAAAATTATCGGAGAAAATTCGCGCTATTATATTGTGCCATGTATGCTAGTCTCTCATCGATCATCTTCCAGATGTCAAAGCAAAAATTCAAACAGTTGAGATAACCCCGCAACAATTTTTTATGGCTAACCAGACTAATGTATACATATCTGTATATCTATTTGTCATTTATCTAACCAATATAATCGGTTATTAAATTTTGATAGTGTAAAATGTATTCGTATCCTTTTTTAGATGTGTGTTTATAAATATTTTATGGACAAATTATTTTAACCGAATGCATTTATGTATGCGTCGAGCTATTCCACAGAATGTTGAATCTTCCAGAAAATAAAGAGAAGAAAGAACTAGGGCAAATGCATACATTTTCTAAAAATAATCCCTCAAAATTCCTGACAGAAATAAAGTCTTGAAATTTCTAAAACGACATGATATACTTGAAAGTATCGAAAAATATCTCTCTCAATTGGGTATTTAATAAATTTCGGAAAATTTAAATTAATTTTTTTTTTTTTTATTAATATTAAAGATTTTTCTTTTCTAGTAATCGTGTTAAACGATTAAATTCGAACGGTCATAGAATCTTACATCTACCGAATTATTTTTAAAGTTTATTATTTATTTTCTCTCTAAGTACACGCATAGCAATAAAATCCAATACTTCAGATATCATTATCAGATAATGCTGGTGTTAATCAAAAGTGAAGTTTATCGATGAATTTCGTAATGATTAATATTGTAACACGATGCAGTTAATTTACTAAAGCGTTTCTCTCAAATAATTTGATGAGCTATATTATATGTATTCATAGAGATAGTTGCAATTACTTGAACCATTGATCTTAATGGAAAGTATAATAATAATTATTTGTAAATTTTTCTCGAAAATAGTGCAAATAAGTGATTAGATTAAATATTATTTTATCTAATAAATACAACATCAACAACAAAAAAACAATCTACGCACACACACACACACACATACACACAATTGTGTGCAATGGATTTCTCATCGACAATATACCGATGAATTATATAAATTAAATTTTTAATATGCAATCTGGTTCATCCCTTGTTAAATCTCTGCAATATATTGACTTGTGAACTTACTGACAGAAGTTATTAATAGGAATCTCTCGCGCGCGCGCGAACGTATTCTATAAAATAATCAAACAAAATTGAACGCTATAAGTAACTCAAGAGAGAAAGACAGATGTTGCAGGAAGAAGCAGTATAAATTGTAGGAAAAATCATGACATAAGATTGGTTGCAATCGATAATAAAAATTTATGAGGCGTCTTTGTATATTCGTACCTTTTTCTTTTCCATTTTTTTTCATTAAAATTAATAAAAAAAAAAAAAAAAATTGAAAAAAAAGGTAAAAAGTAATAATTTCAAAGAGAAAATAAAACCTGATCAGTGAAACTCATTTATTATTTTATTCGTCCATGTGATATTTAGTGGTATTTCATGTTTTCCAGGAATTTGTACACATAATCAATATGCACATATACAAACACAAATATAGATTCATATATATGCATACAGATATACACATACTCGTTAGCCAAAAGAGAGGGAGAGAAAGAAAGAGAGAGAGAACGATGACTCTCTAATGGCCTCCCATTTTACGAAGGACGAGTTTTATTCTTTGATTTTCTTCATCGCAATGACCTTGAGCTCGACCAAGTATGACACAATGACGCTCGAGTTACCGCGCGTGACTTGCGCGAAAAAAGATTAATCGCTCCTTAAATAATTTTCTATTGATGCCACAACCGCCATCTTATCTTTATCCCTAAAAGTACAATTTAGATCAATCCTCCTTGATGGATGAATCTTTTTCTTCTCTTCATTTCATCACTCTGTTTCCCTACACTCATAATTCACGAATAGTTTTTTTTTTCTGATACCCCCTGTTATTATACGCTAAAAGAGCGATCTTTCAAAAGATACCACTGTTTGTTAGAATATTAAACATTTAAGCAAATAAACGTTTTTAACATGATGAATAATAGTCACCGCAGCATGTTAATCAGGAATATTGTATAGCCCGTTAAATATTATACTAGCATGCAATATAAATGAAACATATTAAGTTTGAAAGATTCTCCGACTACAAACTAAGAGGATTAATTCTGCATTATCATGGAGCGCTCCAACGCGAGGGCTTCTCTCATTTAATTTTCATTCTACCTTTTCCGCTTCTCTAATTTCCAGAGAAAAGTTTCTTCCTTATTAATTTATGATTTTTCGTGTGAAATTTATACTTGTTTTATTATCTCTAATTTTCTGTGGCTTTTAAAACGATTGCTGTCGGAACCAAATTTTACTCAAATTTAATAAACTGAACTTCATAAACAAACAAATTAACAACTTAAGTTTACAGTTTCATAATAACCATATAATTGAATTTGTTTATTTTATTTTTTATTTTCTCTAGGAGTCCATTCTCATTTTTCTATCGCTCTTTTACTTTTTTTTTATTTTATTTTTTTAGTTCATTTTTTGGCATTTTGTTATATCCGGACGTTAACACGACATATTATTGCGCACTCAAATTATTGTTTAGACGAATACCACTCAATGAATTAGTAAAATAAATGAATTGGACCAACAAAATATACTTAGTATTAGGTTTTAACAAACTTTCACCTAGGTATGCTCTATGTAATTTCTGTTGCTATTCTCTCCCATGTATTTTACAAATTAGATATTGGAACTCGAATTCTCAAGCACTGCTGGTCAGACGTAGTTCTGCCCGAGGCATATAATTAAATTCACGAGTACCATTGACTAAAGCGCCAATCCTCCAGCATCTGTTGGCTGCCAGAGAAGGGAGGATGAAGAAGGTAGAGGAGGGAGGGAGGGAGGGAGGGAGGCAGGAGGAGAGAGAGAGAGGGAGGGAAGTAAAACGACGTTTTACTGAAAATAGAGTTTAACTAGCGAAAGGTCACTACTAGCTTAAACTTATTAAAGTACACTACTTATTGATGCTTCTATAAGCATTAAAATAGATGCTGCTGCTACCTTCCTCTCCTCTTCTCCTCTCCTTCCACCTACTACCCTCACCCCTCACCACCTTATTAAAGTTCTATTAAAAACTTCTAGCTATGTGTGGAAAATACTGAGATCACCCGCTATATTTTACTTTATTCAATTTTCTTATAATATTACGTCAAGAAAAACGCTTTAATTACTGGTGTGGGTAAAACAGGCAATGAAATTAGAAAAAATGCATAAAGGAAGGAAGTGACTGGCAATTGAAAAGTAAACGTTTAAACAACTTTAATTTATTTTCTGAGGATATCGGATAGAGGAAACCTTGTTTATTCGTGAAGCAAATAGGAGAGTTTAAGGGAGTAGGTTGAATAAAGAGGGGAAAAGGGAAAGGGAGAGAGGGAGAGAAAGAAGGAGGAGAATGGTTTGAATAAAAGAAGAAGAAGAAGAAGAAGAAAAAAGAGGAAAGAATGAGGGAAAGAGAGATAAGCCAATACCAAGATGAAAAGATAGGAATTTGTACATGTTTAACCTTCTTGTTATGTTAAGCCTCCATTCGACCTCATTTTCACTTCGTAGCGAATACTTTTCTATAGTATACATGACCTCCGACAAGCGAGCACGTTTACAAGTCTCACTCTACCAATCGCTTCCTCTAAATACTTTAAAGAATTCAAACCATAGCTCGAGATATTGCCAAAGTAAATGGTTTCTAAACTTTTCTCGGTTGTCTTTTCAAGACGATGAAGGTACGATCACGGTGTAAATAATAATGGTAATAATGACATTAATAAAATGAAATCATCGTTCAATCAGGATTATCCTTGAAAGGAGAGGAGTCAGGTATATTTCTTATGAAGAAGCAGCAGCTACTTTCAGCATAAAATAGTTGTTAAGCGAGAAAATATTTGGAATAAGCCGCACATTAGAATAAGACAACCGAGGAAGAGGAATAGTGGGGGGAGGAGGAGGAGGAAGAGGAGGAGGATGAAGTAGCTACTGGCTCCGTAGATTGGAGTAAATTCACTTTATTGCTTCATGAGTAAGCAAGAGACAAGGGAAGCGAGTAGTTTATTGAGAATTACTGTGATCAATAAAACGAGAGAAAGCAGATGGGTAAGAGAGAGGAGAGAAGGAGGAAAGGGGCTTGCTTGTCCATAGAGCAAGGGGGTGGAAGTGCTGGTGGTGGTGGTGATGGTGGTGTGGGCATGGGCAGCGGCACTCTCTCCCTCCCCCCTTCTCTGGTCTCCTCCTTCTCATTTTTCCCATTTGGGTCTTCGCGAAATCCACACATTGCACATTTGCGTGTATTTATGTGTTTATTTGACGTCTATCTTTTATTATACAGTTTCGTGTGTTTACATGTGTATACACACACAAAGTTCCCTGTGCTCCCTCTGCCAACCGCATACAAGTACATACGTACCGACTACCCTTATGGGTGTGCGTGGGTGTACGCGGAGATCGATAACACACGCACACAAGCGCAGAGACATTTACCACAGTTTCAACTGTGCGTGCCATGAATTCAAAGTCACACGGTTTTCGTGTACAAACACACTTACACGTTTACGTAGATACGTTTACAAGTACACAGCGACATAGCGGTGGAATAGTGATGAATGCCCGAAGCCTTGTACACATATTATTGCAGAAATCTGTCGTTCTCTGAATCAAATGAAACCAGCTAGTCGGCTTTCCAGTTTCAAAGTCAATTTACTGTTTCACGCAATTCACTGTTTTATATTGTTTAGCAATTTTCCTTGGAGCATTCGGCGCGAACAAGAATTACCTATTAGATCCATGCTTGGAGCCAACAATCGAATAATATATTGGAAAAAGGGTAGCATATTTAAAAAAAAAAAAACAAATGGAAGAGAGGGAAAAGAACAATCCAATTGTCATGATCAAGAGAGAAGGATGTCCATCGGATGGCATTTTCTTTGAAAAATAAAGAAAAGCGTTTCTTTCGAAAGATGAGAGAGTGAAACGAAGTAAAAAGATCCTGGAGTATTAGCTAGGTAGTTCCGGTTGGGAATGTCAATATGCAAGTGAGCAAATATTATCATCTCTTGATTAAACTGGGAGAGAGAGAGAGGGAGAGAGAGAGAGAGAAGACGGAAAAGGGAAAAGAGTGAGAAAATTAGGGATTTTAGTTTGATAGTTCTGTTAGGGGACACTGCAAATGACAATATGCAGGTAAGCGAACATGGGATGATGTATATCCTGGCAATAAAGCGTCCTTGCTTGATATACGGCAATATTTTCCCGACTATACGACACCATCCTAGTTTTCCTTCGCTGTGAAAATTCCGTCTCCGCTAAGGAAAATCTTCTACATCCACCGACGAAAATTTACTGCTAATTGTTCGCCGCTGCTGAACGCTAAGAAGGAAAAGAAAGCGAATTGAAGGGAGAAAATCTTGCTGGAAATCTCGCGGAAGAAGTTCCGAGATACGCGGACATTTTTTTTTCCAATTTGTAGTAAAAAATCTATTATTGCCAACTAACCAAAGGGAACAACTTTATAATTAAATCACTGCTCTACAGAGAGGAGGTGGGGAGAGTCGAGGGAATCCTTCCTCCTTTGCATTATTAAATAAATAAAGGAATCACAATCATGATGGGAATCCAACGATGATTCAAACAAAGTATATTTAATCGGAAAATTATTTATTTTTCTCTTTTGAAGTAACTCGTCGATTGAATGCAAGAAGACATTTTTCATGGTACTTTGGCAATATAGCCCGAAAAAACATCCCTGACCATCCGGAGAAAAAAAAAAAAAGAAAAAAGAACTCTGGATAATTAAACGGGAGGAATGATGGATTTTTTCATATCAAGGGAGGTATTTCACCAGTGTATTCGAGTAGTTCAGTTTCGTTACGTGAGTCAAATGTCGATAATTCCGATGAGTTTTCCCGAAAGAATTAATGAGAAAATTCTTACCTTCGAAGAAAAATCATCGTGCCGATAGAAAAGTTGAATTGCGACGAAATGTGCGCAAAGGTACTACTACTTCACTTTAAATACTTTATATACTTTGAATGTGTGTGTGTGTGTGTGTGTAGAAATTCTGAAATACGCAGAGTTGTCAACTTTCTTGATTTTATTCGAGGAAATTGCTTTGTATTTTAGGTAAACATCTGACTCAAGACAAAACCCAACAAATATTTCGGGAAAATGAAATTGCGGCTAAATTATATTAACCTCGATAATAGAAAGCAATTGGCTATTTTGCGCGTTCTATTTAAATTAATTATACGAATTAGTGAAATTATTCAATATGATGTTAAATATTCCGGAAACGTTACAATTCTTTTTGCCCAATCATACTTTATAATAATTTAAATCAAATAGCCCACAGTTTCTCTTCGATTCCAAGTTATCTTACGATATAAATATTAATGAAGATTTTCTCAAATTTCCTATTTTATTAAATTGCAAGTGAGCTTTTTCGCTGGCCATTTAATGGGCATCGATCATGCTTAATTGAATTTTCAGATGAATTTATTTGGCTGATTGCTCAAAATAAATAATTGTTCCATTTACATTTTTATAATGATCCATTACACGCAATAATAATAATTTCTTTCGAGGATAATCGATTCACCGGTAGCACATTGATTAATAGAATTTAGTTTCTTTGAAATTACCGTAATTTTTCTTTGTAACTAATAAGGTCATTAAATTACCATCGGTGAAACTCTAATTGGAACTGCTAATGAAATTGGTGCGTTTAAATAAACTCGCTGGCATTTATTTGAAGTGTAGGGAGTGATTTTGCGGTGGACAGGAAACCAGACGCTTCGCCTGGTGGATCTTCGGAGGAAGCCTGTAATTTTGCATTAATTATCGGAGTAGAAATCGGTGCTCAGGTATTTACAACTGCTAAAAAAGAATTTTGTGCCTCCGACTGGGACATGGATGAGATGATGGGAGAAGGGAGAAGAGAGTGCTCAGGTGACTGCAGTGAGTGGATAGTAGAGGAGTTGGGGGAATAGGAGGATGAGGATGAGGATGAGGATGAGGAGGAGAACGAACACGAACACGCATTCGAGTCGTGTAATCCGTTTATATTCTCCGTGACTGGTTCTTCTCCCATGCGTCCATGTTACACGACCGATCATTATTTCAATAATTTATCAATAAACGAGCCATTTACCCATCAAAACGTTAAAACATCAATCTCTAATCAAGAATTTCAACCATCCGTGCACATATACGAGTGTGCGTGTCTATCACTGATTGCACCAGTACATTTTCTACAATGTTTTCTCCCTGGTTCGATAAAACTAAAAAGAATATAAATAAGATTACATATTACTGCATGTACCGTCTATATACCGAGAGGTAGACACACGCAAAGAGTGTAACGCAAAACCAGCTTTTCTATTAAAAGTATCAAGTTATAAAAAGGAAAATGGAAAATGGCTTTTCAATAAATTGGGCAAATGCTTCGCGAATGTTTTCCTGAATATCTTGAGATTATAAAAGCTAAGTCTAAAAGGAAGAAAATTTTCCGAGAGAAAAACCAATTTAATATTTTATACGAAGGAAAATTATTATCGCGTTCTCACGCCATCCTTCGCAAGACGTTTCATAAATCTCCTCCGATTCTACCTACACACCAGAGTCTGGCGACTAGAAATTAATGAAAACGTAATTAATTTTTTTACACGTGACAATTACAGTGACTTGGAATTTGCTTCGTGTGACGCGTGCTTACTGCCACGATCTCATATTCCAACGAACGAAAGTATTTTGCATAATTTATTTTACTGCAACTTCTTTCTGCTTCTCATTCCATCTTGTAACCTTTCCTTTTATTTCTTCCTTCCTTCCTTCCTGCCTGCCTTGCTTACTTAGTTACTTCCTACATCCCACACGCTTAGTCCCCCACCGTATATAGATGCAACATATTGCCTCCTTTTTCTGACATTGTTTCCTAAAAACCATTTTGGCTAAAACTCGAGCATCATTGCAACAAATCAGAATTGTATTTATTGAATTTCTTTCATCCCTCTGGACACTTTTCCCGATAAAAAAAAGGTCCTAAGTTACGAGTCTCTTTTTTATATTCACGATTAGTGCGATGTCGTATATTTGCTTGAAAATATGAGAAGCGTAAACAGTATTTATAAAGCAGAAGCTTTTATGTTTTAAAAATTGCTTAATATTTCGAAGAAACGACTGGATGACATATTTTTTCGAAGAAAATATCTCGTGAAAATGGCATGGGTTTATGCAATGTATCTGTGTGTGTGTGTGTGTGTGTGTGTGTGTGTGTGTGTGCATGGAGTACAATATATGTAATAGGCTTAAGTTAACGTATCACTCTCTACGACCAAGCATGTTTAAGCAATTTAATATTTAACTCGGTTGAAGAGGGGGAGAGGAGAAGAAGAGGAGTGTCTCAGACTTATTCGAGTGAGATCTGATTCTTTGCGACGGAATGTAAACGACGCTAAGAGGGATCTTAAAGAAAGAGAGAGGGAAAATTCCCCTCTCTCCCTATCACTATCTCTCATCAGAAATACTATGTAATTATACGCAATTACTTCATGAACACTCGAACCAAGTCGAGGAAAATTCGCTTGCAAAAACTTTCAAGATAAAAACTAGAAGAGTCCGCTCACTTGTTTATTTAATTTTTAACTTAATTATCAATTACCTCGAATAGAGAGAAAATCCTAGAATTCTTCAATATTAAAACTTAATGATATTATAAGAGTAAAAGTTAATTATATTACAATATTAGGACTATAAGGCGAAGAGTTGAGAGAGAGAGAGAGATAAATCCATTTGTTGAATGTTGAGATGATAAATAATTATCGAGCGGTTTACGGTTTCACGCAAGCAAATCATGAAAATTTAGTTGAATTTGTAGAATGTCGTCCGTTCATCAAGGCAAATACACGTGAACGAAACAAAAGTTGTAAGCAATATTATTAATGATCATGGAAGTTTAACTTTGAGGGTGTAGCGTGTATATAACGGAGTCTTTCATTCCGATGCAATTAGCACTAGCAGTACAAACGAACCTCTAAACACTGAAATTATCCTCTGTAGCTAGGCATTCCTATTAAACAGAGAATTTCAGTTTCGGAAATTCCGCCATTCAATGGTCCCAAGCTCATTTATACATCTCTAATTTATCCGTTTATATCCCATCCCATGGATAAAGCAGCATATGTAAGCGCGTTCGCCTTGCCGAAAAGCGAAATTTTTTCTACTCTTGAATGGAAAAACGTGAGAGAGAAAACGCGACCAACTACCACCAACTGGATGTCTCGCCAGCCAGTTTCTTAGAGAAAAACCAGGTGACGGATATTAATGTCCCGCGAGCCGAGACTTTTATCAGGGTTACCTGATTCGTGGCGGTAGTGCGCCTAATTTACCCTCAATTGCCGGAACTCCTTATTCGCGATAGGGCGAATTATCGCATTTTAGTCATTCCCAATCTCTCGACGCGATAACGCGTAAATGCAGAAATTACTCGTTTAGGCCCACTATCCGAAGCGCGGGTCATCACTGGCCCATGACAACCACCCACCCCACCCCCCTTGCTATTATTCTTCCTCGGTCGCTCATTCTCTCCCTCCTTTTCTTTCCTTCTCTTTCTTCCCTCCCAATTATCATGCTCGTCCTTAAAAATGATTTGATCGACCATTATGTTGCAACGTCCTTCCAATTAGCCACGCCAATTAAGGACTTTTCCTCAATTCTTGAATCATCCAATACTAATTACTCTTCTTCTTAATCTCGCCTGTGCCATCTCTCTCCTATTATTACTAGGAACTCGTGGAACTTTTGTGAGGGAAACACGCTGATAAATAGGTCTGTACACAGGAACACGTGGACACTGCTGGTGGTACTCGGGGTAATGCCTTGGTAGGACCAGGGGGAGAGAATATGCCGCTGCTGCTGCTTGAAAAGATTGGCGAACTGCGTGAGAGTATTTGAACCGCTGCCAAATCTAATGCACGTTGCACGTCGAGATTGTTCGTTTTATCGATTGTTTCAAAGCGCCTCGAGAGTCGCTCGTTATACTAAAATTAAATCAAGATCATTTTCAATGAGATCTTCCAGCAAGTCGCATTTCTATTTCATCAATTTTTCATCTACGAGCGAAGCTTTTGTGTCTCTCTAGATTTTCCTAGCGTGTCTCTCCCAATATTTCATACGCGAGCAAGCCACAATGTATACCAGAGTCTTATACACACACACACATACAATGTAGAAAAACAGAGGAAAATATTTATGAATCCATTCTAATGCAAGAAGAGCTAGTAAGGGCTCTCTCAAATTGACCGTTCCTATTTTTCCCAAGGAGATCGGACAGAGACAACGATGAAAGTTTCACGTTTTATCTACCGGTTGCAAATTGTATCGTTTCTACCCTTCTTCCCCTTCTTCCCTCCCACACCCCTCATGATGTTTCTCTATGGAAGGAGGCACTCGTGGACGATGAATTACCAAAGCATCTTTAGCTTCGCCAGTAATTTGCTAAGGTTGCTAAGCAACGTTTTCAGATTGAGAGAGAATTTTCCTATTGATCGTCGATATACATAGACAATTTTGTGCAGCACTTAGAAATTAAATGCTACAAACGATGGAAAATAAAACGTCCGTATAAAAAAGAAGCGGAGAGCGAAGATTTGTTGGAATCGCGGTCAATGACTAAAATTATTGAGTTTCGTTCTATTTATCCGATTAGTGGTGGTGGTATTGTCGGTGACTCTATTGTAAAGAGATAAGTGTTTTGAAATGTCGTAAAAGTGGTAGAAATATGAAATGAAAGAAAGAAAGGAACAAAAAAAATCGTAGCGAGACGCGGCGATCGATTTAATTAACGGGGTGGAATTTATTTGGTAAAAAATCCTTGTATCACCGCTGTACCCGTCGTAAGGAGCAAGTACGCTGAAGAAAAGTAGAGGGATGGCGAGGCGAGGAGGGTAAAGGTTGCGCGGAGTAATTAAAGTCCTTTTCTCCTCTAGGCCGAATGTCCTTTTATATGTAAAGCAAGCCAATTAGAATATCAAACGTGGCTCCCTAAAGGAACACTGTTGTATTAAAATAGCAGGAATATTTTGTTCGCCTTTCAAGAGTTCCCGCAATCTTGGAGCTTTTAAATAGTATGAAACGCTTATCGCATCAACTCCGAATTACCTCGTTAACCGTGAAAGAAGGAAAGAAAGAAGGTGCGAAGGGAGCTCCGAAATTTTCAGAATTGTCCAAGAAATCGAGAGTAGGAGGGAAAATCGAGAACAGAGATTCTCCGGTTATGGGATATTCGCGCGAAAAAGCAAACGAAAACTTCACCACCGCTGCGCGATATATTTGGAAAAAGCTAAATTCGTTTGAGAGTCAACTTCTTTTTTCGGAGGAAAATTCTCCTCGGATATCAGAGTTAATAAATTTATAGCTTTCCAAATATTTCCTGTGGAATATCAAGTGCAACAATTTCATTCTACCTTCCTGGCTTTGTTCTATCATTCGTATTTTGCAGGTAATTTTCATTATTCCCCGTGGAACTTGGAACCTTCATCATTAACATACCCATAGAATAGCAATGCCGACGTGAATTTCTACATCTGACTGTGGATCAATAAACTGAACGTGTTATACCTGAAACAGAAAGAAGAGAGGAGAATGAATCTACTCGTTCTGATATATAAATCAAACAAGCATTAAATATATGTGTATACATATTCTATGTACATATATATTATTCAAAATGATATTAATCGTTGTTACGGTCGAATTACAATTGAAATTATTAATTATCAAAAGCAGGTTGCATCGACGCAATAATAATTATCTCTAATATTGTATTATAAATTTATATGGTGTTTCATTCACGTGATTATGCAAATTGCGCAGTGGATTCTCCGAAAGATGATGAATATATAAATAAGTGGACAAATGAACTTATTTTCCTTATTGTTATTGCCTGTCATTATCGATTGTTCCCTCTGGCGGGAAGAGAAGAGCGAGGTACGTTAAAATTGGTAGTCATAAGTCATTGACCTCCAATTTAGTGAACTGGTATTAATTTCTTCGATAGGGGTTGGGTGTAGCGCGAGGGAGAGGAAGAGAGATGGAAAGGGAGAGAGAGAGAGAGAGAGAGAGAGAGAGAGAGAGAGAGAGAGAGGGAGAGAAAATAGAGAAAGAGAACATTCACCGGTAGCGCTACGTCAAAAGGTTGAGAAAATTCTCAAAATAGAAAAAGTATTCATGTCTTTTTGCGTATATATGCATAAAGCTTGTAACTCTCGTGTGTTTTCTAGTATGTTATGTGTGTCGAACGAGATAGCAAGAGAGGGAATAGAGAAACAGAAACATATTATAGAGAGATGAAGTACGCGAATGAGAATGAGGGAGGGAACGAGAGCCACGTAACATTCCAAAGCGAGGAAAATGAGACAAAAAATAATATTCTTCATTAAACATTAAAAAGAAAGATAATTCTCCCTCTGTCACGTGGACCGTTAACAATCCAATTTTCTCATTTCTTTTTTGCGCTTGAATAACGAGACATTCTCTTCTTTCCTCATAATTGATGCATCGAAAGAACATAATAGCTGCGCACCATATACACACACACACACACACACAGCAGCAAACATATTTGCATACAGGGTGTTCCAAAATTCGTGCACTTCCTTTAAGAGGGTTACTCCTGATGGTAAATCGAGTTGAAAAATGAAAAAGCACTTTTCAACTCGATAATTGAATGAAGACAGATAAAAGACAAAAGAGGTGTTATCTTTCTTCAACTACCTGTCTGCCTCGGTCCAATAATATCCTTTTATTATTGAATATCTCAAAAACTAAGCTCCGGATTGAAAAGTGGAAAAGCATTTTTCGCCTCGATTTAACCTCAGGAGAGTATAATCCACTTAAAGAAAGTACGTATATTTTGAAACGTTCTGTATACTACGTATACACTGTGCCATAAAATTTGTTCATTATTCAGACATTTTTGAAACTCCGATAGCGAAGAAGGGACGATAATTCAATTTAAAAGACAAGGATATTATTGCGCATGCAATTAAGTGAAAGAAGTAAATGCGAAATTAAGTGAAATTGAATTATAAAATGAAACGTGAAAAATGGAAGATAAAGAATTTATCGACAGGACGGTCAGTAATAAACGATGCACTCAGGAAGTTCGGCATTTATTTCGAAGGCAGCTTTTGCCTTTGAGCTCGATCGAATCTGCTATCCTTCGCGCGACTTTATTTCTCTGATAACTCTCCTCTCCAGTTTTCTCTCTCCTTCCCCCTCAACCACCCACCGCTCTTCTCTATGTCCCACTCCATCAGTATCTCCTCTTTACCTCTACTCTACATCCCTTTGCTACCTTTTCCTCCACCGAATGTGGCTCCTCTTTCCACCACAATCCAATCCTCATCCTCTCTCCTTTTTCCTTCTCTCTCTCTCTCTCGTTTTCTCTCTGTCCCACACCCTCCGCTACCTATCTATACTACTCATACCTCTTTCTGCTCCCTGCCATTCATTTTTCTCGCCTCTTCCCCTCCCCCCTCCCCTTTCTCACTGTTCTATGGCCCTCATCCCGCGATTTCTCTGAATTTCCGTTCTTTCCCTATCTTCTCTCTATTTATTTTTTATTTAGTCACTATTTTTTCATCTAATTCAATTTCGTTATTACTTTTCATTTAATGCATTACTTCATTCGCGTATTCGTTATTTCAAAGTGTTCAATCTCCTCGATACATTTCCATACTTTCTCTCTGTCATCGATAAATTCTCAATTTCTCTATCCTTTCTATTCTTATTTGTTTTCAAAATATTATTCTATCATATACATCATAATGTTCGTAGTAATCTCGGAGAAATATCGGAGAAATCTCAGATTTTATCTCATACATTAATTGGCGCATTTTTAATTAAAATATTTAACTCTTCTTGCGCGAGCCTCTCGAGTAAAAATGGAAGAAAGAGAAACACGTAGAGGGTCGATCAATGCTGGCCAATGCCTTTCGCGAGTACAGGAGGAATTTTTTCTCCAAACGTTCTATATATCACTCGTTCAATGATTTGGGTAGAGGCGAAAAAGGGAGGAATTTAAAAAAAAATACATACACGGAGAAAATAGTCGCCCAAAGATTAATGCTTTGAAAATGTAATTCATTCTCGAAGAATTACGCGGTGGCTCTGTGTATCGCATGAGAAATGAAACAACACAACTGTGCTCACGGTAATGAAGTATCATATTTATTAATAGGATCATCAAGTTAATTATGCCCGGGTTAAAAATAAGGATTAAATTGAGAATAATTATTTCGTTCTAGAAATAAATACACATCGACCGAGGCTGAAGTGTCCAGAAGCTCCTTCGAATGAATGACAAGCGAATGTGCGTGTGTGCGCGCGCGCATATGCATATTAAGAATAATGAAAATAGACGAAGGTCTCTTGCGAGAGGAGAGACGGAAGAAGCGAAGAAGACGCGTCGTTTACTTATCGGGAAGAAAAGGGAAAGAGGGAAGGAGAGAGGGAGGAAAAAGACGATTGAGAGAGAGGGTAGGAGCGGAAAATCCGACGCCAAGTTTTGCCGTGAGGTAAGTCGAGGACGCGTATCTCGCGTAATTACGTGGCCGGTGCCTATAATTAAAAGAAAAGGAGACATCGCGACTCGGGAGAAAAACGGATAAACAAAACAGTTGAATAAACACGAAGCTGCAGCGGGCGCAACATCTAGCCAGAGCAAATTGAATCTGGCAATGTATTCCATAAATAAATAAAAGCCTCTCCAGCGACACCCATAGCACGAAGTGATGGAGGCTGGAGAGGGAGAGGCGGCTCGAGGGTGAGGAAAGGGCCAGAGAGGGTAGAAAAAGGTGGAAAAGAGAAGAGGGAGGAACGCTGGAGGGATTTACAAGCTCGTTACACACTGGCGATGCGCGTGAATACAATCGCACCCTAAGCAACGTACATTAACAGTCCATATACGGTTTCCGCCACCCCCAGACCCCAACCCCTTTCCTACGCGCACCAGTGACGACATACCAGCATCCGTTATTGCAGTCCTAAAGAGACTCGGTTGGTGATCCAAATGAATTAACTTAACTTTCGTAAAACGAAAGCAACGCGCGCACCCCCGCGCGCCCTTAAAAAATGCGCGTCTTACCTCCCATTTAACTTGCAGATGCAAATATCAGCCACAATCATCCCTTACTTTGCTCTAATTTTATTAATGCATTCAAAGATAAAGCCGCTGCTTCCCTTTCCTGGGAAGACTCTATTAGGGGGCTCGAGAGGAACGCTTCCACTTGTCCTTCCAGGTGCATCGGGAGGGGAGGTGGAGGTGGAGGTTCGAAGACTCGAAGGCTCGACAGGAATTTCTTTCGAATCCCCTGAAATCTCCCGGTCCGTTCCTACGAGCTTAATCGGTAAGATTGCACTTGTGCGTTTACTCCCGTTTTACCTGCACGAGGGGAGGAAGGAAGGTGATGTTGGGATTATGTTAAAGCACAAATGCTCCTCGTAAACACTGCTCGTAGAGCGAGTTGCATGAATAACCGGGGCATACAAGGTCCCGATTACACGGGGCAGAATATCATTCTGCTTCTACGCCGCTGACCATCGCGGACCATCGCGGACCATCGCGAAGAAGCGAAACTTTAGAGCGGATCCCCCTATTTTTCTCCGGATTTTCGCACAAACCTAATTTCCATGAAACGCACACACGCGTAACGGGGTACAACGGCGAGGGAGGACCGGGTGAAACAACTATCGTTATAACCATGACTATAGTTATAGCGGGGGCGGTAATAGGAATTATAATAATTTAGGTATAAAATTTTGGAGATTTGCCGGGCACACCAGAGGCACTTTATTATTGACGAGTCACGGAATAATTATTCAGCGGTTAATATTATTGTACAGTGGGCGAATGTTAATATTGAATTTCATTGAATTAATTTCAATAGAAGCGTAAATAGATATAACGTGTGTAATACACTAATGCAAAGTCCTATTTATATTAACGAACTGATATTAGCGGTAATGGCGCATTTCGAAATTGATTGAGATTAACGTCCCTCCTAATTATGTTCCCTGATTGTTTTTACTGATAAGTAATTTCGACGAATCAGCAAGACGATGATTCACACTGGCACAAACTGGGATAACCACTTTCCGTGCACGTTAGTTATGGTCCCGAACACCGACGCGTTCACCAATACATATAAATATATGCTCGCACAGTCATGCGTCAGGTGGGAGTAGAACGAGGATTTTCCTTTCTCGCTCGGTTTCCCGCTGCTACGTTTCTCCTGAAAGCGAACGCTAATCGAATACCGGAGAAAGAACAAGGGAGGAATGTCATTTTTAAGAGACTTTTTCGCGACTGGCTGCAAGCGGGGAGGGAGGGGTGGCCAGGAAGCCCCGGAAATCCGAAAACCCGGAAACCTGTATTGCGGTTAGCTGGAGAAATGTGTGGCGGAGAATGAAATCATAAGAGATTATAAAAAGTGTTAGGGAAACCGAGGAAGGGTCGCTGCTGGTGAATGTTAGCACTGTCCTCGTTTATTTTCTAGCGGGAACGGGTTGAGCGCATTGTTGCTTTTTGCCGTGCGCGCTTCTAGTAGATGCGCTCGATGAATCACGCAACCATCCATGCACAGCCCCTTCTTCCCTCCGACACCCCCTATTTCCACCAAATACGCACGCACGCACGCACGCACGCACGCACTAGACGAACCATCATCATCCCTGATGCAAATCCCTGATAATTATCTACTCTTCTCTATTTACCACGCTAATCGCGTAGCCAATAAATCAAGTACAGCTACGACCTATCAATTGATCGATGGACAAAAGAGCTTTTGGCCGAAAGAATGGCCTTGGAAAATTGAGCGATCTCTCGGTGCATGAGCGTTTCCGTGCTTTTCGCACCACGACGTCGAGAGAAGGAGAGAACGATGATGTTAGGCTCGGAGTAGCTTCATCCTCGGGGAGATCGGAGAGAACGAGTGAGACAATGACGTTCAATGAATTACTAGAGTGGGCTGCTACTATTACAGTTCCGTGGGCAGCGATTTAATTTCATCGAACTTGCGCTTGTGCGAAACAACAACATGGGGATTTGTGGGAAAAGTCATGGTGGTGGAGAAGCGTATGGTGATTTTGCGTGGCTCTACTCCGCACTATCCATTTCCTTTCTCTCCCTCTCTCTCTCTCTCGCATGGCAAGACGCATGATAGAGAATGGTAAGAGAGGGGGAGGGCGAAAAGTGGTAGGAATGCCGAGGAATGCCGAACGGGATTAAAGAATGAAAGAGCCGCCCCTGGCTCTGGCATAGCAAACTCCCATCATCGGCTTTGGCTTACCACATTTCCAACAGTTTTTTCATAGACGACACAAAGACTCGTTAGCCACTGCTTGTTACGGTAGGGCAGGAAATATGTTTAATTCGTCGGTTAGGAGAGTCTCGCGAAGCGATCGGTAATTACTCCAAGTTAAATTGTACGTAGGTACATTGATCCCTGGAGGCTGTGGATTATTCGTTTGACCGTGAACGCTAATGAAATATCAGAGAGCCCTGAGCCTCGCGAAAAAGGATCCAATGGTGTATTTATTAAAATCACGTTATACCTGTTCTTCATCCAAGTTTTAAAAGCAAACATAAAAAATTCATCAAAGTTTCAGCTTCAATCTGGGATAAGCTAAACAAATACTGTCAAAAGCAAAGGAAAGAGATCTGGAATTAAATATGCCATAAATTATTTCAGTTTGGCAAAGCGTCGAGTTTTAAAGGGGTATTCGATTTAATGAAAAACAATAAAGTAGAGATAGCCAGTGCCCTCGTAAAATATTAATTGATGTTGAATACGCGAGTGCTGGGAAATAAAGCAGAATGCATTTTAGTGTGTGCAACCGCTCCCCCGGATCAATAGTGCAAAATGGCGCTAATTATTACCAGGCAATATTCTCGAATTTTTCCCATTTTGTAAACTGCTGCTCTTGCGGCCTTGTAGTATAATGAAAGACATGCACACAGGTACACTAACGAACGTAATGCCACATAATATAACCGCAACGCCCACGATACACACACGTACGCGCGCACACACGGACAATGGAAGTCCATCCATATTATCTACACAATATACAAAGATTTATATCAACGCTCTAGCTACACGCGCACACAGAGGATAAGCTCGTAGAGAAACATAGATACTCGTAAGTAAGCGCGCCTCCGATGAGTGAAGATCTTAAAAAATCATTTTAATTTTCAAAAGGACGCTTCTCAATTTATTTTTTTTTAACGATCTCGCTTCTTTTTATCGAAATGTTTCTTGAAAAATGTTTAAATCATATTTTTTTGCAAAGCTGTACAAATATTTAAATAAAAGTCTATTGACACGATTATTTATCTTGGTCGCGGATAATGAAGAGAAGTGGGTACAAAGCTTGATCATAAATAATGTAGAATTGATAAAAGTTTCTCCGCTAGCTTTGATTAAGAACTCTCGCATTTTACTTTAATAATTCGGCCTAAGTGAGATGATTCTGTATTGCCAAATACTTGCACAGGCGTGCGCGGGCGCTCATATTTACACACGAATGCATGCAGTTTCCCGATTTATTATGGATGAAACACGATTGGTACGAGCATATATACATATACACGCGCGCATATACGCACAAAAGCTACTCGCTCCAGATACAGCGGTAGCAGCGGCGGTATTCAGGGTTTATTCCTTCGTGCAGTGGTAAGGTAATGATAAACGCTATAAACTATGATACATAATACACAAAGCAGAAAATATCCGTCTCATCAGTCATTGTCCAAGGCCAGATAAGATTTAGCGATAGGCTCATTTCTGATTATAGAAAATTCATTTGTGGAAAACGTTAAATAAAATGTCGATCTCGACACACACGGTAGATTATTCTTCTCGCTGTACTCTATCCGTATAAAAATTCAGGCGAAACAGCGTATCTCCTTGGGGTGTGTGTGTGTGTGTGTGTGTTTTTATGAAAAATCCGCGATCGGTATCTCGGAATACCTCATTCTATTCTATTGTGCGTGAGCATTTATAGATATTCATGGACAAAGGCGATTTCTAATTTATGTGAAATCTATGCGAGAATGGGACCCGGCGAGGCATTAGGACGAACTTGTAGAAATTTCATCGGCGATGCTTCTGGAGATGGGGGGAGGAGGGGATGGAGCAGAGCGGCAAAACGCTGCATAATGGGCAAAAGAAACCGTGAAGGGATAGAGGAGGCATGTAGATGAAAAAGGAACCACGCGAGACCGACAGGAGGAACTTGGGAGTAGAACGGTTGCTATAGTGACGTGAAACCGATGAAATATTGTCCGGGAACGAAGCAGGAGGAAAAGAAAAAGAGGAGAAGAAGGATGAACGCGCGAGAGAAAGACTAAGAAAGAAAGCAAGTATTTAAAGTAAAGGGAAAGATATAGAAAAGGGGAAGCGAACACGGTGAAAATATTTTTATACTCCCACGATTCATCCATTTTTAATCCGAGAATCAAATTCCGAAAATGCCATGGAAAATCTTTTCCTTCCCTTTCCTTATCTCCGGCTGCTAGTTTCGATCCTCTCTCTCTCTCTCTCTCTCTCTCTCTCTCTCTCTCTCTCTCTCTCTCTATTCTGTTACTTTGGAGAATCTGGAGCAAAAGATCGCGTCATTTCTTCGCTATTTCCTAGTTGGAGATTAAATAGAACTGTAATCTACCACGAGGGATTAAACAAAGTTAAATATTGCCTAATGTAATTTGTCTCATTGCCGGACTTTAGAAACTCCCTGCTGCAGATCCGTAATAATTTGCGGAAGGAATTACATTGTTAAATTATTTATCGAGAGATATCCATCTTCCTCCATCCCCTCTCTCCGTTTGTCTCTCGACCAGACCCGCCCCGCTCCGCTCCTCCATCAATTCGAAGGTTATAGAAATTGCATAAGATTGCTGGTTAGTTAATAAGAGAGAAGAAAAAAGTATAGAGAAAAAGGACATTTTATTTTATAGACATCATTACACGCAGCAGATACACCGTGAGCTCTGTGCTCTTACACGACGTGGACATTATAATTTTAATTGAAACTGACTAGGGAAAAAAATGCGAGAGGTTTTCTCATAATGTTCACTTTAAAAGGTACACATAAAGTTTTTAGCGAACCACTGAAATATTTAGAAACAGAACAGCTGTGGGAGAAGAAAAATTCGATAGTTGTGTCGAACACGGTCGTATATACGCCAATAGCCTTTTACGAATCTATTTCTTGTAAAGTATGTGCCCTGTCCCGGACCAACCGGGCCACATAATGGACAATAGTTTGGCAGTTTGACCAAACTAAAGCGTTTTAATGGAAACTCTGAGCCGAGGCGAGGGGAAAACAACGAAATTGCCAAATCAGACACTGTTACATGATGTTACACTACCGACAGATTTTCAATTCGGAATTATTCCATTAAATCCGCAACACAATTCAATCTAAATTGAATCTGGCTATTCCATCAAAGTTCATTATTTTCTTAAAATTTATTCCACTAGTGTCCCTATCTCGTTTAGTCTATTATTTGTTAAACGATAACGACGCGTGTTTCGTTGAAATATCCCTACTTTATCCGAATGAATCATTAAAGCAAAACTAAATGTATAAATTCAAAGCGTTACTCATTTTAATCTCTTCCCCCTTTTATATGTATTTCGAGAGTCGTAGAATTAATCCTCTTAAAACAAAAATGTAATTGTTTTTTCTTCTTAAGCAATCGTTTTAAAGTGGAAATATTAATTTTTGATAGGAATCTCGCGTATCCGCGCAATCTATGTAACAAAGATATTTATTAAAACGGAGGGCAGGGGGGGGGGGGGGGAGGTTCCTGGAGAATTTTCAAAATCAATCGAATGCAAAGGTCTTCGAATTACACGAGCGTCGCCGCTAATGCAATATAATGCAGCGTCGAATAACGTTAACTTTCTCCTATGTCATGCGTTTAATATCTGTTTCGTTATCTTACCTCTACCAACTCGAGCCACCATCTTGTTACGCACGCACACGCGTGTAAAGTGGTTTGTCAAAAATTCTTCTGTTCCACGGGACAGAGTGACATTCGCATCACGTTCGTAGGCAAATCTTCTCTTTTCTTTTAAAGTCGAAATACGCCAAACTCAATTTTGAAAGACAAATGTGCAGCGAAAATCGTAGCACCTTCAAATAGTAGTAACTCTTCGGACGGTAAAAACAGGCAAACCGCGCGCGGAGCCAATAAATATAAATGCATACATATTTAACGATGATCTTCCTACAAAAGGAAATTTTCTACTTTCCATATATAACTGAGAGGGCTCCGGCTCTTAAAATTCTATAATAACCCATCCTACTGCTTGCTTCGTTATAATCGTGTAAATTTATTAACATAAAATTATTATATTTTCACCATTCAGCAAAGAAAACACTGCTGAAACTACGTCAAACATTAAGTTTTCATCGCAAGGAGAAAAAAAGAAAATAGTGCAAAAATATTAAGAAAATATGTTCAAGTAATTACTTACACCGCGCGCAGTATTCCAAAGTGCATTTCATTATGAAAGTGATGTTTCTATTAATGGAATGCAAGTATCGCAAGTGCATAATTTATCCCGAATAAGTTTCTACCGTCACACATATAATGATATTAAAAATAAAGTTTCTAATATTATAATTTTTTTTTGTTTTTGTTTTTGTTTGTTTAATATACTACCTTGATAAAGCGCATTAGGATAAACCAAAGAGATTTTAATTGCCAAAATTTGCTTCGAGAGCTTTCATGTGTGAACGCATCTTAACATACATATGAGGAGTAAAGAGGGGAAGGATGGAGAAGGGAAAGACAAAACAAGTGAACGAGCTCTGGACGTGGCAACGACCGGATACACTCGCTCAAGCGTTTTCCATCTTTCTCCATCTCTCTTCCGCTCTCGTCTAATATCTTACTCGCTATAAGGGCGTATCTTCCCCCCTTCTCCTTCTTTCTCTCCCTTCTTCCCATCCCTCTCTCGAACCCTCTTCTATCCTTCTGCTTCTTTTGACTGGCTCTCTCTAACCCATTTCAGCTACTTTTCTTTCTTGCTCGGGCACGCATACTAGGGCTTAGGAGGTATGCATTAACACACGTGTTCTTCTGCACGCATGAAAAAAGAGAGGGATACGATGGAAAAGAGAGAGTCAAATCAAAAGATGAAAGAACAGTCCCTGGTTATTATTTAAAGACAGCTGTTCGCTGCGAGATACAATAAACTCACGAAAATAAGGACAAGAAAGAGATAGGAACGGTCATTCTAATTGCGAAAATTATATTATCTGTTTCTTTCAATATACCTAATAATATATCATTCCCATGAAATCCAATTATCAATATGAATTTTTGTTAAATTACGATAAGATAATTTCAGATAAAATTAGTAATGCTCTCCAATATTTTTCTATACATTTTAAAAGCGACTGAAATTTTCAACTTTATTTTCGTGCCTTGCCAATCAACAATTTTTCTTTCTTTTTATCCATTAATTTGTGTATCTCTATTAATTCGCCTTTTTGCCTCGCTCTTCTTTCCTCTCATTTTATCTATATAATATACATTTTACTTTATGAATATTTTCTCTTTGTGAAGTATAATGAAATTTCTCTTACTACTTTGATAGATTTAATTACAAATAAAGGAAAACTTCATTAGCTTAGATTTAAATATATCGATAAAGTTTGACTGTTACGAAATCATCTTTCTTGGATAGTTGACGAAAAAATGGTCTATTTTTAGTTTAATAGGAAAAATTTGAGAACGGCCGAAAGAGAGATGGAGCAAAAGAAAGGGGAGGGAAGAACATGAGGTCCTTTTTCATTGGTTTGACAATTTCCGCAGTCGTTGGAGGGATCTTCAATTCACAATTCATTCAATCCCGTTTTATTCGGAAGCATACGAATATAGACTCCCTGTAGCTGGCGTCATTCCAATTCGCTCTTATCTATCAGTCGCAGAGTAATATCAGGGATACTGGTGACGTGGAATTAAATACCCGTGAAAATAAATGTCCCACTATTCAGCTAGTTCAATGGTTTGTCAATCAGATTTGAAAATATGTCGGCGAATAATTACAATATCAACGACGGCGGAATCTTGATCTTTTTTATGTTTACGACATAGCAAGGGGGAATCTCTCTTTTTCACGAGTGCTTAGGAGTGTTAGAGGAGATTGCTAAATTAAAAAAAAAAAAGGGGGGGAGTAAAAGAAAAATTTCATCGAAATAATGGAATACAGACAGAGACAGCATTTATACCGTGCCTCACTCTTTGTCACTTTGAACCGAAACAAAAATGCAAAGGATAAAAGCCAAAGGTTTTCATTAAATTGAAAGATTTAAATTCCACGTAAAATTCTAATTTAAGTATTTTTCAACGAAGAATTCTTCATGAACTCTGTACGCACACGCGAATATACGATATCGGAAAGTGTATGGTAACATCGAGATAGTAGTATTAGTTTTCACTTTATCAATCTGAACTCAAATACGACCGAAATTCACACTGGTAATATTAAACGAATTTAGATTGAACTAAATTTAATTAAACTAATTCAATCAAAGGAAAATTGGAAACTTTTTTAATTAAATAATTTATTCAATTACGATGAGTATCTCGTCCGCTTAAAATATGATTTTATTTAAATGAAGCATATTAATCAAGCGTAATGCGTGTGTGCTCTAATGTTTAGCATACGCGCGCGCGCGCGTGTGTGTGTGTGTGTGGAAAACGGAAAATGCTTTTATCCAACGTCAACTCTTTTTACGAGAGGTATGAGCTTAAATGATTCATCAGCTTAAACTTAAACAAACAGTAATGAAGAGTACTACGTTGGCGACATTGACGGAAAGTTAGTGTAAATTGGCGAAGGAACTTTAGGTACAAATATTTAAATGAAACACATGTTTAAATTCATGGTGCACATAGAAAACAGATGCCCCTACCCTCGACCAGCACCATTTGCAGGTCGCCGCCTCCCACAGAGGACTCTATTGAGTGTATTACAAGAAAATATATGTATGCGCGCACGCGCGCACACGCGTATGTGTCTGTATTACCGTATGTATGCTTACTAGACCGATGTACCGGGTGTCCTCAAAATTGTTATCGTATCACCCTCTGGACAATCTCCAGTTTAACAATTACAAGTAAACAAGTAAATATTTGTTTCCTCCACGTAAAATTCCATCTTCAAGAGGAATTACCATATTCCTTTTGTTTTTCGAGCATTTCCCCTCATGTAATCCTTAATTTAGCACTGTAGATTTTCTTGTCACGATAAAAAGTGAGAATTTCTCATCGTCCGTTACATAGAAAAACTTGTATGCATATAAAACTACGGTAAATAGCAATCTCAGCAGGAATTTACGATTAAATTTATTACAGTGCTATGTTATTCCGAAGCAATTATATTTAATGAAATATGTCCAAAGTTTACTGAATAAATGCAAATGAAAAAGATATTGAAAATAGAACGGTTTTTGCGAACCTTAAAATTAAAAAAGCTTTATATAAATTAATAATAATCTAGAGCAAACTCCTCTCTCTCTCTCTCTCTCTCTCTCTCTTTTTCTTTCTTTCTCTGCCCTTTCCGTACCTTCATTCTCCTAAATTATTATTTATTCGTCCTTTCAAAAAAAAAAAATAAAAAATAATGCAACTGAATTGTTCCTCTATTCGAATGGTGGGCAAAGTCAAAGAAAATGATTAAAAAGATGTATTTCTAACCTGATGGATATACACGAATTAATTGGAAGGACTTGTAAATTATGATAATAATAACAATAACAGCATCAACAGACAATAACAAATAAATTAATTAATAGTCAAATTAAATCGAGTTATCATCTTCTCCATCGCGTACTAATTAAACATTTTAGTCAGATAGAAATTCATTTCAATTCAATCGATTGTAATCGATTGTAATCAACTGCATTAATTTGATTAATTAATTCGAATAGCTTTATCAACTACGGTCTACGTGAAAAACAACCGTAATGGAGTAATATTTTCGATACACTGGATAAAAGTAAAGAGGACTTTATTTTATCCGAAAGGTATAAAAACCGATATGAAATCTTTGAAATATCCTTAAAATAACAGTAGTAGCTAGCCCCTCTCATTTTTAGATTTATTTTATGAGTGGAGTGGTAGAGCTCGTAATAGAGATATTGATCAGGCGAGCTAGTAAATGTCAGTCACATTCTGTTGGTTCGCCTGAATTTAGTGACTGATGGAACTTCAATATCTAATTTAGTTTATCCATTCTCCTCATCACTATACACATACGTTTAATCTCTTCACCTATCATAAATCGTGAGCTGAAGAAACGGCTGAAATTTTCCTGATTCAACATATTTATTCCACTAAATCTATTCATCATTGCTCGATAACAATCGCCTCTAATAATCCATCAAAAGCTAATCAAAATATTCAGCATCGTTATGCAAATTTTCCAAACTCTTTTCCATAGCAAACATGAAAAGATTGATTCAATCTATCGACTGCTTTAATAACCTTTAACAATCTATTATTAATCGACGAATGAAAGGGGTGTATCGATCTGTAAATAAATTAAATGTTAAAAGAATGAAAATCTGTTTGTTCTTTGAGGGCTGACCGACTGAAAAATTAAGCGGAACAAGATAGAGGTCGAAGAATGGAAAAATCGTGAAAAGTTAAGAAGAGACAAGACGGAGATAGAGAGAGAGAGAAACCAGTTTGTGAAGCTCTAGCGAGAAACCGTGAATGGCTCCAGAGAGCCAGACCAAATTAAAGCCAAGCATCGTGGCTTTTAATTAGAAGCTTAAGACCGTATGTTAAGATCGTGTGGTTTCCTCCGTAAATTTATACGATATCTACGTGAACATGCCAGCCAAACATTACTGTACTCTATATACCTTATAATACTTGATTTAACATCCCCCATGAAAATGACAATGATATATCCTACATTTTAAAGATCTAATTTTAAAGGAACACCTGTCAAATGTGTTCACATTGTACTTTGTTTGAAAAACTTCATCAACTACATTCGACGTTTCCGGATACTAAAACTTGTCAAGTGCTTAATACTATTAAAAAAGTAGCATGTTTTTATATTTTGTTACGCTGTAATGTAGATAAGTGGATTAGCGATAACGATTTCCTGCAAATCATGTTCCTAAACAACGAAATGACCTAGCTTTATTTAGTGAAATCTACACGTCTGCATTAATTAACGACAGATAAATTTCACAACCATCGAATAGCAGCGCCAGAATACTGAAACCTTATGCCGAGTGCAGATAAGATAGAGAACTGTATGTGCACCAAAACATTTATCTCTTTCGAGGATCAAATCTAAATGTAGCGAATACCTACAATATTCTTTCATTAATTAATTAATTAACAACGTTTTTCTCTCCATTATTAATCAGTGCTGCCGTGAAACATTATAAATAATAAATAACGTAAAATACGTCAGAATTTTTAAACAATTATTCAATAACGATAATAGACAGATAAAATTATATTTTTTTTTGTTTAGTTTAAAAAGATAATTCTCCACTATAAGGCCATAAAACTTTTCGTAACAAATTGATTTTATTAAAACAGTATTTTTCAAGTAACAAAAAGAAAAAAAAGAAAACGAAATCAAATTACATATGAATGTATAAATAAAAAATGCCCATTTCGAAAAATAAAAAATAAAAAATAATCAGTATTTATCATTATTTACGAACAAATATAGCTAGGTATAAATATTTTAATATCGCGAGATAAGGAAAAAATAAACTCTTCAACTATTGTAGAAATAAAATACACAATATTTTATATCGATATCACATATAGATTTTTGTCCTTTTCTTCTTATCAAAATAACTGCTTGCTTTCAAGTTTCAGAGTCTGACATTTCAAAAGAAAAACGAAATACAAAAAGTTTAATATGTATATGTAATAATAAAGACTAATGTTTGATGTAGAGACGAGAGTGAAATATCGCAGTTTCACAGGTCAACGATGTTCTGCTGATAATACACACTACTTCTTTTGAAGTGTTCTTTATTTTATCAAATCTAAATTTAAAATTTTCAACTATAAAGAAAAGAAGAAAAAATTGGAGTAAATCCGGTTTTCATAAATTTTAGTAGCTACTAAAATGACCTCAGAATTTTTTGTAAAGTAAACAATAAATATATGTTATAAAGCAATTTAGATATAACATAGCTTTCCCTTTATTCGTCATAGAGCTAGCGATACCTGGGGAGTTATCGTTGCGATAAATCAACAATCATCAATTGTATGGCTTTCGTGTCCTACAATTTACTAAAACAGCTCACTTTAACTACGTGAAAAATATTTTATTTGTTTTAAATAACAATATAAATTGATAAAATTTTTTGTTATTTTATTAATTTAATCAGATTCTTGTATTATTTCACAAAATATACTATGTAACATATTTTGATCCGAAATCTGGAAAGTTTTTTCCATAAACTTATATATTGAAGAGAAATAGTAATTCGAACTATAAATATAATTTTCCTTGTTACAAAGAAGACACACACACACATTTCTGTCAAAGTAACGTAAAAATAAAATATTTCTAAATATTTCAATATTTTTATTTTCCATAAAATTTTTCATGAAAATATAAAATATTTTAAACATTTATCGTACAAACCATTTATTTTTATTTCCCATTAAAATTTTCTGTTGAATTTAACAAATAAAAATATTATAGAATGTTTCAGTAAAATTTTTAATAATCAAATACTATAATTATAACTATATTTGTTTAATATGCGCAAATTTTATTATTTTAATTAAAACAAATATAAGAAAATAATGGAGAAAAAAAAAGGACTATATAATATATAACAAAGATATATATACGTATATTAAAATTAAAATTGGAATACGTCTTGTATTTCACGCATTACTTTTTCCCTTTAATTCATGTGAAAGAGAATATAAAAAATGTATTTATTTGACAAAAAACAAAGTTATTAAAAAGGAAAGGATGAAATAGTTGAAAGTATTTCAATTTTCCTGATTATCCAATGACGTTATATGACAGAAGCACGCGTAAATTGTATGTATATGTGTATTAAATCCATGCGACTATTATTCAAGCAGAAATCCCTAGAAATCCCAAGGTAATTTTCTCAGGTGAATTTCCCTCGATAGTCCAGAGCCTTAAAAGTTAAAGTAGATAGTATCGGAGCAAGGATTCCAATATCCTAAAGCACGCAACGCACCGTTTACGGACCTCTTTGCGTTTCACGCGTGTATAAGTCTATAGATGTTCGTGTATGCGCACCTGAGTGTGTGTGTATGTGTTGTTCTTCAGAATGTCCAGCCTGGTGTGTGAATTGAGCTTGGCCCTCACGTAAATATGCACACTTGCACGAGATACACACGCATATACATCACGCGCGCACATGGAATGTAGAAGAAGAAACATGTGAAGTTCAAGGGAGATAAATAAAGGGAATGAGAGAGAGAGAGAGAGAGAGAGAGAGAGAGAAGAAAAGAGGAGGAGAAAAGATGCGAGAAGGAGGGCTTGATGAGTGGTATTAAAGAGGGGAGAAAGGATGAAAAGAGAAAAGAAGAGAAAAAGAAAAAAGAGCGAGAAAGAGATAAAGTATAAAAGGAAGATGTGGATCGGAAGAGAGTGAAAGAGAATGAAGAAAAGGAGTAAGACCAATAGAAAGGAGATAACAGAGGAAGAAAAGGAGAAAGAGAAAGAAATTGATAGTTGAAAGGAGAGAAAAAGATATCTCGAATCTCGAGGTATGCACATGTGCATAGAATCTCGTTTAGCTATGTGAACGGTAATTGGTACATGAATCATGTACTCACTCATACTTCGTTACTGCATCGCAATACACGCAAGTGTATGACGATACTCGTCGAATGTGCGTGCACGTATTCTCATGCATTTGTCACGTGAACTCGTGTACGCTTACACTTATATTCCAGTAAGTTTGAACCCTGGGCATTATATCGTTACGAACAACTACACGCATTCTTATTTACACATGTATTTTTATTCGCTAATACAGTTGTATGTAGAATGTAACGCGTGCGCGCGTACACGGACATAGATCATTTTAATGTACAGTACATAATAATTATCTCTAATGGGAATCAAAGTTCGAATCGACTCTTAACAAATTTTAATTAGTTTAATCGATTCAATTGTCATATAATACTTATCTTCGATAAGTATCATGACATAATTTTCTATTTAATTGTCCGCAAATCAGTAATTAAAAATTTTATAAATATATGTATATGATCTTTTTTTTTTCTTTTTTTAGCCAAACAAAATAATCGAATCTCCTAATTTCTATCAGTGAATTTAATGCGTGAACTCTGCCCAATTAACTTAATTCCAGTAGAATCGTTAAGGTCTTTAAGCTGGATAGACGAAATAATTAGTTAAGTACATAACTGATTATCGATTAGTTTTAATATAATTTAATTAGATTCGCATGATCCGACTAATTCAATTAATTCGATTGATAATATTCAGATAAGATATGGAAATCTATTCATCCAGTAAATTCTGTTACTTTTTATAATTGGCATTTGGTGGTATAATTTTGCCTATCTATTCTAATCATACACGTAGGTGTTCATCGGCATATCGATTCTTTAACACGAAGCAAACAAAGTGACAAGCAGAGGATGAGAAGATATTTGTCAATTTCCCCCATCAAACTCTTTCTCTTTTACCTTAGTCAATGTTCCGGAAGAGGCTCGTGGGTGAACGTTGATGACCTTCTCAGACACAGACGAACAATACTTACATGACAAATAGCAATCTAGCATACATGTACTACAATATTTATATAACGAGCCTAATCGCCTCGTTTCAAACATTACAGTGTAGAATGGATTCCTTTGGATGTTTCATACGCATACGTTAAATATTTCCAATCTATCAAATGTACGAACCAAGACAAAATCATGGACAATCATCTTATATTCATAATTTACAAAGGAGCAACGAGTTTCACGTTAGAATAAAACGAACTGTACGAATGTTGCGAGGACCGCGCGCGATAGTTTTTATTTCTGATTTGACAAGTTAGTTACGGCTAGTTTCCCTTCGTGAGGAAGTGGAATTGGAGTTAGCAGTATCGAGAATAACCAATACTAATGGCACAAATTACCAACACTAGATGCACAAATTACCCGCACTGCCGGCCATTATTCTGATAACCAATCGATAGGGATGCACACATACAACTCACTATCAACTACTCCACCCCCCAGCCCTTTCTTTACTTTACTATCATCACTATCACCAAGAGTAACTCTCTCTCTCTCTCTCTCTCTCTCTCTCTTTAACGAATCGTTAAAACTAATTTCTAAAATGAACAGTCTTCAGTCTGCACCGGCTTATAGCAATTTTTCAACTAGAATAAAGTCGGAGGAGAGGCGAGGGGCAACTGTCGACAAGAACACTTTATTACTCATTGTCAGCAGAGAGACGAAGGAACTTAAAATCATTATAAAACTAAATAAATTTCGCGTTAGATTCAAAGGCGAGTGAAATCTCTATTGCATAAATTTCTTAACTATTTTCATCGATACGGTATTTCCCTTGAGCGATTAATCAACAAAACTCAAGGAATGCTTAAAGTTTTTTTCTCGTCGAATTATGCATCGCAGTAATTGCCCATAGTAATTTCTCCATTACGACGATTAATCAAATTGAATTAATTTATGAAAGTATCGCTCTTTCTCGCTCTACGCCATATATATATATATATGCATGTACAATCTGTGTCTCTCCGGTCGACCGTGAAATTAAACGAACCCCTTAAATAACAAACATGAAATTCAATGAATGTATTCCTCCATTTTTTCCCGTCATTTCCATTATTCAATCATTCCTTGCAGCATTCCGTGAACACAATTCAGTAGTATTATGCTTTAATAAATGAAATTTATCGACGAGAATTAACAATCTTATTTATGCGTATTTGTATTTTAATAATCGGTGCACAGTCGAGAGTTCTCAAGCCGGAACTCAGTCGTAGTATAAATGAAAAAATTTGACAAGTAGTGACAAATTGAAGGGGCTCCGCGTGATTCGCACGCACACGTGTGCACACGCGCACGGGTAAGTGCAGTATTGGACAAGTATTGCACGGCACGCAAAGGGTCAAGAAATGTTCGGTCTGCCTGCATAAATCAGCGTAGAAAATTCAGTATAGGGAGCATCTGGCCACTTTGAAAACTATTGTCCAATTCCATCGTGCAACGCGTTTTTCATTGTACGCCAGTGTTCGAATTTCTCCTGGTGTTTGTGCTCGCACACGACGAACAGGCTCCAAGTATATACGCGAATGTATTCTTACATTTAACTGAAATTAAGCCGATTCAGCAATGTCAGTTTGATAAAAATACAGTCGGGACAAAAACCAACCGGGAAAAGAGTGATTTTCAGTGAATAGTACACTCGTCGCCCTATGCCATTGCAAAAACTGTCAAATATTTTTCAATTTCGCGTTATCGCCATTATAACGCACAGATCGCTCGAACGCTATATGCTTATATGATGAGAAAATTAATTTACACGCTAATGGACTTTTTGTTGCTCCCGTGATTGTGGAATTCATTCTTTTTTTTTTTTTTTTCATTTCCTTTTTTTACTCGATTAAATAGAGATTAAAGGTGAGAAAAATGTGCGCGCACAAAAAAGGCGCGAATATAAAATAAACGGAGCGATGTTAAATGAATAAACGAAGGTGAAGAGAAAGTGCAAGAAAAGATTTTTGAAATACGTGCTTGCCCAAGGTCGAATTAAAGGAAATATCAGTAGCCAGTGTTTAAGAATTAAATGACGAAACGGATAGAAATAATTACAAATTAAGTGCGTCAGTCTTGAGCAATTCCCTGCAATATTATTATTGTCATTGGCGTAATACTCGGGATTCCTTCTTTAAAGATCAGTCCTTCGATTCGTAATAAGAGAATTGGTCACCTTTTCGCTAAAATTCTACGTTAGTCTCTTTCCAGTCGCTTACTATAAATAATGCAATTAAGAGTTTTATCGCGCGTACCGTGATGCGAAAACTAAGCATATTTGAAACTTGAAACTCGAAAAGTTCTCTCTGTAATTGAAAAAATTAACAAAAGCCTGCGTGATATTTTTTAAAAGCAACCTTACCGATATTTTCACTTTCCGAGCAAAGTCCATACGCGACGAGCCAAAGAAGCGAGAAAATCAAAGAGAAAATGGAACGCAATAAACCAGGGACGAGGAGCATTACGTGGAGAAAATAGTGATTAACGTTTTCATATTTGGAATAAGTCGATAAAGCATTGTGCAATTGCATCAAATCAAATCTCTTCGGTTATAACGTGCTTGCATAATTAGCGTGTTTACAGAAGGCAAGAAACAGGTGTATCTTGCCACAACTGCATTCTGTGTGCGTGCATGCGTACGCGCGCGCGTGTGTTTGCACGTACACACACACACACAGAAATACCTCTGTAGATACATGTACACCTAAGTGAATAAAGCATTACGTATCCGTAACTCACTGTGTCGCACAAAACAATCTATTATTTTCAAGTAAGTTACTATTTTCCGCGCTACACAGAAATGTAGCGCTGAAAAAAATATTCTCCAACGAACATTAAAGTCGTATAATAAGTACGAGCAAACGAAGGTCTTTAATGGAAATGAGAAATATCTTTGGCACATGATATTAAATTAACAGCTGGAAAATAAAAACAGAGAGTCGGGACAACATGTGTGTTATCTCAAGTATTCGTTAGCACGATGCAAGCAAAGCAAGATCTTATGTTATTGAAATAGTAATTGGATATACAGATACATATATTCTATAGTATAATAATTATCTATTCACCAATATACGTATAAGGGCAAGAAAAAGAGCTGACACGAAACCCACTGAAGGCATTATCATGCTACTATAAATGAGTTATTATCACGAAATTATCGCTTCTAAAAAATATTCTGACATGAATGTACTGATATATGCGTACATGTACTAGAGATATAGAGAATAACGATCTTTTCTTTTTTATTGATATTTAAACTTGTCATTACGAATATTATTCAGATATTTTTACAAATTTTTTCATTCCAATCATCCACACTTTTTCCGAGCTTTGATTACTCCAGAATGATAAAGTTAAGTGATAATACACTTGATTATTTATTAACTATCATAATTCCGCATTACTTGGTAGACTTGGTAATAGTGGGATAAAAAGATAGCCAACAAAAAACAAGTGAATTTTTCTGGATATAATAAAGGGTATTAACAGCAGATTTACGATTATTCCAGTAAAGAACACAATTAGCATATTGCACGGATTATTTTCTAGAAAGAAAAAAAAAATAGAATAAAAAGGAAACGTGGTCTATCGAATCAAATAAATTCCTTGAATATATTCGAACTGAAATAAAACTATTAAAAGTGCTACCGCGCTTATATTTCCTATATCTGTTTCGTGTATAGCGTTGTGTTTTGATGCGTTACGTTATATTAATAGCACGCACATTTAGGCAGCTACATTCTCCAAGTAAAAATATGCGTGCCCTGTCTTTTATCAGTGGTTAAACTTTGGAACGCGATAGCATCGGCCTCCTTTTCCTGGTGCATTACTTTAATAGCGGTTTAATGAATTGAGCAGTGCCTTAGCTTCAAAATGGCGCTATTTCTCCTTCCTTGTTCATTCTCTATCCTCCCTCCTGCCATTCCTCCTCTCTTTCATACACATACACACACACAAACACACACAGAAACATAGACATACGCCCACGTACACACAATACACCATTCGTCTTTCTGTTTGCACATCACCCGTTAAACGGTCGATACACCAAGAAATTGTATCCCAAAAGCCAGCAAACTACCCAGCATCTACATATTACAATACACCCACTGAATATCTAATTTAAGTAATTCCACTTCACCTTTTTCTGTGAATTTAATAATGTCGAAAGGACAGAATTTCCCTATAACATTGTACAATATTCTATAAATATAGATATTCTTTTTAAATTATGCACAGCAAAATGGAATCATAAAGCTTCCCGAGCTATTAATTAACATCCTTATAAATGCGATAAAAGAAATTGATGAGGTTGTTACAATTTTAATGATTAATACAATTTTTTCATCGCACATAAGTGTATGACGTTAAACTATTGCGTATACATAAAAAATATTTTTTCTTTTACTTTTTGTTCTGTTTACTTGTTTATGAATAACTAGTAGTTTTATCAAGAGAAACTGGTTGTAATCTTTAGAGATTTACGCCACTGTATTGCTGAGATACGCTTTGTTAACAAACACCAATAAAATGGAATTATTCAACCTGAGATTTGCTATGCCATTAGGCTCCGCGTACAAAGATCTGCTACTTTTATCGGTAAATTATGAAAGAGCCTTCGTGTACAGTGTTACAATTAAATTCCTCCTTTTTTGTCTTCTTTTTTTATAAATTAAATACTCGACTAATTTTGTTTTATATTAAAATAAATATTAATTTTCCGTTCTTGTGCAGTATCTTCTACGGCTAATCAAGTTGGCTTCTCCGTTGGGAGTTTATTAGCGTGCGCGCGCGCGTTCGCGTGGGGGTGGCAGAGGGTAAATTTAAAGGTAAAGGACGGAAGAGAAAAAGGTGAAATGAGAATGTAGGAGAGGAAGTGAGAAAAAGAGAGAAAGAGATAATGGGAGCAGGAAAAGGCTACGTCATATTTCTGTGTACGCAGCCTTGGGTGAAAATATCATCGGATTTCAATACGTTTTATATCATCCTCTTGGATTAAATTTCAACGTGAACGCACGTTTGTTTTCTGTCTAAAAAAAATAGCCAGTGACGAAGGAATCAAACTTCTACTTTCAATGCCAAAGTCACGTATTTCCTACTTCGCCGATAAAAAATCTCTATCCCTTCTTTCTCGAAAAAGCAGAGCACGGCGTGTACGTTTAAATTCCATTATTAATGTCCAGTCGTAATTGCATAACAACTTTAACGATTAAAAATTTCTAAGCCACTGAATATAATTTTATACTACTAAACGGAGTATTAAAGCGCATTTAGACCATGATCTTTAAATTTAGAGCTTGCTACTTTTTCTACAAGATTTATTTGCTGAACCATATTTTTCTCTCTAGAATATACCAAATAAATCTTCTTTATTCACTCCCGATGTAAATAAAAGTTTTTAAACAAGTCTTACCACTAAAGCTTCCAGTAGTAACAACGTCATTGCTAAAAAGTATATTTGTTCGCGTATTCACCTTAACACTATCGTACGTACCTGAAACGAAAGGAAAAAATGTAGTGTTAAAGCGAATGTCGAATCATTGTTTCTTAAAGATTTAATATTCGATAGTGTATTAAATAAGTATTTTACTGTGAAGAAAAAAATATTTCCTCAAACTGTACAACTGATTGTCGGTAAAGTAGATTAGGATAAATTGTTTTACTTGCTTTCAACTTGACAATTGGCTTTGAGATTACGTGTCGCGGACAGAAATGTAACGTCTCTGTTGATGTGGTAGTTCTAGTAGAGGTGGGATCTAGATTTAGGGCAAGAGAGAGAGAGAGAGAGAGAGAGAGAGAGAGAGAGAGAGAGAGGGGAGGATGGAAGGGATGGGGGAAAGAAACTGAGAGAGGGAGAGAACCGTATGTTACTGGCTCAGTATATCACCGTGCTATTGACCCTCTCTATTTACGCTACTGGAGATAGAATCGTGACTTCTCTTTCTCTCATTTATGAATTCTCTTTCCTCTTTCCTCAGCCACTTCTCTCAATCATTAGAATTATAAAGAACCTGATATAACAGTATGGATGCAATAAACCCTTAAGTCATCCTTATTCCTCAAGACCCCATTATCATAAATTATCAAATTAAATAACGTTCCACTGTGATTATTAATCGCGACTAATCAATGAGATTTATGTTCTCCTCCAAAAAAAAAAGCTTCAAACGCTACTCGTTTATCTCTTAATAATCGTAAACTTGAATGAAATATAAAGAAGATAATCGATATGTTTTACTCATACTTTGAAAGCACATTTTATTTTAGAAAAGGAAAGCTAAGCAAATAATTTCCGGTTTTCACCATCTTTATGAAAAAGAAAAAGATGGAAAATGAAACATAAAATCTAAAATATTTTTAATTTCTTGGAAATATAGAGGAAAACTCTCGGGCTGTTTATATTAACTTATCTCGTTCCCGTGTTCTCTATCTTCCGTATCCATCTTTTACCTACTTCTATCCTACTTTATTTTACTTTTAAAACGAAACGTCGAAATAACTTATTTGCGACATGATTTGCGCCTTTTTTTAAGTATGCAAAACTCGTGCACTCCGGATATTTGTAGATCCCACAGAGGATTCTATTACTATTATTATTGTAAAACAGTAAAACTTATGGTAAGCAGGGTTAGCTCGGTAAAAAGTGTAATTTATGGTAAATAATCAGCTTACCAATTTTACATTGGCTCTACGTTCATAATTCTATTTGAACTCTGCATATTTAAAGGGGCTAAAAGTATGTGTAATCGATAAACGGAAAGTTAATTTCACCCTGTATAATAAATGAAACTAAAAATGTTTATAAAATGAATGTCCATAGTAAATTGAGTTCACAATTAAAAAAAATATTCAAAAATAATATATATTTAATAAACTTTATTGGCACACGGAGATTAAATAGATCGATAAATACGTATATGTAATCCAATATGTTGTGAATATTAAAATAAATGTAATAGATTATACAGTGCTTCGTATATCATGTATAAAAACATTGAAAATCTAGAATATTGATTTCCATTATAATAACTCTCAAAGGTGATTCATTATCGAGTCAAGATTTTATTCCAAGAATATCTCATCACCTTACAAAAAATAACCAGTAATATTAGTAAAAGATAAAATATATTCAATGAATTATTTCCTTGCGATATGACTTATTGATTATCTCCTTGTTGAAATTCATGGAAAAGATCTATATTAAGGGTATACATTATATTTCATCACGAGGGACCCATACTTAGACTTATAATGCTTTCAAAATTTTTATTAACCGAATTATATATTATTCTTACGTAAACGGCAAGTCGTTGATTTAATCTAATATTAAATTTAGTATAATGTATGCATAAATTGCACGAAAAATAAATGGTTTTGATAAGATTTTCTGAAAAACTCCTCTCTAGATGTTATCAAAAAGGAAACTTATGAAGACCTCTGCCTTAAATTAGGTACACGTAAGTGTAATTTTCTCCATTTTCCTCTCTCGCGATAGGTATCTGAGAATTTTCGATAAGGTGTTTTAGAGTTCCGAATTTTCTTTTCAGCCAAGTTTCCGCGCGTAAGCATCACAGAATGCAATTCAGCAGGGGAGCAAGATAAAACATGGGAAAGAATTTCAAGCGGCGGCTTGCTATTGATCAGCGTAAGTCTCGGGTTAACGACAAATAACGAAAAGTAGAAAGAGCTCTTACACGCGCGGCTATACTAATTAAATAGATATAACTTTGCGATAAAAAAGATAACTAAAACTTTAAACTTTCAAAGAGGCGAATTTTCACTGAAATTCTTCTAATCAATTATATCTCTATTTTCCTCGCTATATAGCATCCACATAGTGATTTTAATTCGGGAAAGCTTGAAAACTCGAAAGCTGCTCTCGAATTAACAAGAACTGTTTGCATCGATCACTCATCGATACCACAGTGCGATAAGAGAAATAAATTAAGTTTTAAAATAAGATTACGCGATATAAAAATAATGGTTTATAATTTCTAATTTTGCCGTATTTTCTAAATTATAAATACACTTCAGGATGCGAAGAAGCAAGGAAGTTATTGAAATTCGCATTATTACTGACGAGTATTATAGCTGGAAGGACTGACGGAGGGAGAATGGAAGGAGGGAAGAGAGGTTGGTAGCTGTGGTAAATTGTAGTAGATTTCATCTAGGGAAGGGAGAGCATGGAACTGTAGTGTGGGCGGGGGTGGATGTGGAAACACTCACAAAGCTTTAGCTGAAACTGACGCTTACAATCCCATGGACGTATTAATCGGACATATTAACTTAATTAAACGTGACCAGTCAGATTTCCAGTTTCTATTTGTCAAAATATGAATCTCTATGACCAATAGATAGAGAGATTCACGCGATATTTATCTTTCTCTTTCCCTGGAAAATTTTACACCTTGCAACGAAGAAATATAAGGAAATATTTTATAACTATGCAATTGAATAATTTGTATGCAGAATAATCTTCTCATTGATGGAATAGATGAAAGCTCTTAAAGTATTATTAAATTATTACAGATAATTCAAGCTTTAAATTAATCTTACTATTTCAAATTTAATTAACATTCATTAAAATCACAATCAAATCCGATTCTATCTGACATACTTAGAATGATTAAACATAATCAAATAATGATAAAATTAATTTTTCGATTTTATATCGCAAACGCGTAAAAGGAAGTTTCCATTATTTTATTTTTGATTGGATTTACTTAATTAGCCTTGCAGCCGGTAGCTTTCAAGTTTATATATCCGCTATTAAACCTTCGAGACCTGGGCTGATCAATACTACGTAGTTTTGAGCTCTTCGAAAGCTTCATTTTAATTAATCTTACTAAATATTTTTATTGACAAAATATTATAGAAATTTTTATTCCATGTACACGCGCGCGCGAAACACAAGAGAGAGGGAGAGAATAGGATTTATTAGATTTTATCAATATTTCATTAACTACTTACTTAATCCGAAGATAGTTTATTGATGAAACACTTTTAAAATGAAAAGCAAGCATTTAGGCTTGGAACACTTGCAAAGTGTTATGTTATTTCTGTCTTTACCCCTAACGTTTTACTTTCTCTTTGTACCCTCTCTTTTCTATTCACACACACACACATGTATCTCGGTCTCAAAGTTGTTCCTCGTAAATTAGGTACATTGCTGCTTAATACTGAATGGATGGGTGTCGGTTTCGCTTGTTTAAACTCCAGTTCGCAGAGTGGAACAAGAAGAGACGCGAAAATAGAGAAAGAGAAAAAGGAAAAGGATGAAGAAACAGGATAAAGTGCATAAGATAGCAGCAAAGCAGCAAAATAAGAAACTAAAATTTGCTAGAACCTGATCAGGTGCTCTTTTAATTCACTCTACTGGAGCAAAGTTATTCGATAAAATGCAATGGCCCTTTTAAATAAGGTTGCCTCGTTTAATATTTTATTGGAAAAACATCTAAAACATCTTATTACGTCGACACACGAGAAAAGTCAAATTTTCCATTACGTGATTCGAAGTTACAGAGTGAAACTTTTTAAAAGCTTTTAAAAATATTTGAATATTATATTTTATTAATTAAAAGTTGATTCTATTGTTTTTCACTTAAATATTATTCATCTTGCATAGATATTCTTACTGGATAATTATCTATCAGCTTCTTTGACAGCGAGGAGTAAAACTTGTTACTTTTTCTTCTGGAGCTTAATTTAATTTAATGCAAATAACAGGAAATATTTTTAAACATGTTAGCAAATTAAAAAGTATTGGATTATTTTGCAAATGTAATCGAGACTTTCGGCCAATGCATATAGATACTTTTGGTTAGTCGGATTATACATATATTGATCCAAGAGGGAACTGCACTCTATAACGTCATCATGTACGTATATGAACTCTACGACCCTTTTATATTTTTGTACCTCAGCTTATCGGTACTAGCATCTTTCTATTTGCGTAATGCCAATTCGAAATTAGCTGGTATTTAATTCTTCGACAGCTTTTACGTTAATGAAAGGTACATAATACAAGATAACACTTTATCGCTGGCAGCATATTTTATTAAAATTCCTCTAAGCCTCTATTACACTCAATAAATCTACCTAACACATTTACTCTGAACTACCTCTTAAATCTTAGTTATTTTATACACGTATAAAGAGATTATTTCGCATATTTTACAATTAATTAAATAAAACAATATTCTACTAATAAAGAATAAAGAAGACTCGAGGAACACCTTGTTTAACAAGGAAAAGAAAAATTTAGTTAATTCCTTAAGGTGGTGATCAGTAGGTGATATGCCAAGACTATTCTTCCTAATCCACTGTCGATAAACTCGGACATTCACTTTTCTTTTAACCTATTTCTTTTCCCGTTCGCTCCAACCACTCTTTGCCTCTCTCTCTCTCTCTCATTATTTTTCGACCCTACTGATCCGCTTCGAGTTGAATGGCTCGATAGAAGCTGAATGGAAACAAGAGCCAAATTGAAAATCACTCTATTTATTCGTGCCAAGAGATTCCAAAAGAAAATACAACCTCCTAATTCATTATCTAGTTAGCTTCGTCAAACTTTAAAAATCAAAAGAAATTCCATTTTCCTTTTTCCTCCTCGATACGTGTGTGGAACACACGTGAAAATTGTATCATTAACACTATACTCCAATTTGATGAAAATAATCAAACAACTGTATCTATATATGCTCGATTCTACGTTTGTTACATAATTATTCTTGTGGCAAGTCTTTGAAACTAAAAATACGCGCAAGTTACGTCACACGAATATAGAAATAAATCACTGAGAAATTAACACAAGATGCTAATGTTATTGTGTATTTAGATAAATGAATGGTTATTAGTATGAATAGTTTTTTATTTAATACCAAATCCAAGTGGAAAAGGCGCGTGCTTGCGCACGTGATAAAGTATGTAAGCGCGCGCAGCGCAGTTATTAAATTTTACAAATATATCATCTGAGAGAACCCCAAATAAGATCTTGTAATTTTAAATGGTAATAACGTTCTTGTTGAATTCCGATCTCACGGAGTTTCCGTCTCTTTCTTTTGCGCATTGCGCTTTCTCGGTTTCTCTTCTCTTCACCCTGTGTGCGTCCTCGCTCCCTCTTCAACAACCCCTCCCCTCGGCAGGCTTACCCTGTTTCTTGCCGTCTCTTTTGCTAAAGTACTCAGACATTCATGATTAACGCATAATGACGTTATGCCTCGCACCGTAAGGCAAGTGGAATTCTGAAAACTGTATAGCAGTTTACTCTGTAAATCGTCATTGCATCCATAACGAATCTGTCAGCTACAAAAATCTCTATCTCTATCACTAATCATAATTTTCATTTCAAAATTCTTTGTGCAAAGCCAAATCTCTCTCTCTCTCTCTCTCTCTCTCTCTCTCTCTCTCTCTCTCTCTCTCCTGCAAAATAAGTATAAACTAATTCACGCGATAAAATTCAAGGCAATAAAAATAACATTTACAAAGAATACAATGCAGTCTGAATTCTGGATTTTAAGGCCTGTGTTTCTTTGAAAGTCAAATTCGACTAAACTCAATTTATTTTTCTTTGCTGAAATTAATAAACTTTACCATAAATATTATCGTGAAAAAACATATTACATGTGTAAATTTATGTAGGAATTGTGTAAATGAGCGAAAAAATAATCTATGTCGTAAAAACCGGGCTTAAACCTTGATATAGGTTATCACCTGCTTTTATTCGACAAATTTATATTTTTTGGTAGCGGTTCTCGTTGTTATCGGTGAATTTATAATCATTTCTAGTATATAGACAAATATTACATACCATTTATTAGCAAATAAAAATAGCTTATACATAATTACCAAATTAATTAGATTTACCAATAACGTAATATATAATAATGTATATATGCGTGTATGTGTGTACGTATGCATGTACCTACGCGTGTTTACCCATGCTCTACTTATGCGTCTGTATTTCAAGTAACCTACCAATTTAATTGTTTCAAGCTGCTGTTGAATTATTAAATATTTATAGCATTTGTGTGCTCCCATGCGATAATAATGAAGTACGATTAAGAACAGCTGTTAAGCTGATCACGCAAATTGTTCAAAGACCATCGTTATTGATATGTCATTTTCTCATTTCAAAAATGGCTTTAACTTATTTCACATTTATGGAATATACAATCGAATACGAAATTTCTGCAGGAATGTATTCGCGTACAAATTTATTTAGAATAATTCATATACACGCTCCCCTATTTACGAATTAATATAATTATAAATCTCTTGTGTTCTATCTAATAAAACATTTCTACATTTTCTTTAATATAATTATGCAAGAGCGTCACTTTTGTAGTTTCATACATTGCGAGCGATTTATTAAACAGAAACGATTATATAAGCCTGATACAGTTAACGTCTTCGATTTACAGCGAAAAACTAAATATGTAAAATAAAGTGTTATCGTGTCGCGATTTCAATCCTATTTCAATAGTCTTTGTATTAAACTACCATCCGTAATTCTAACCAGCTAATTGACACTTATTAGAGACAAATCATAAAAAATACTTCCAATTGCACAATTGAATTATGCGTAAGATTAAAATATTAATTTTCTGTTATATTTTATTTTGCATGTGAATGACGATTTAATATTCTATCTTGTATTTTAGTACAATATCCTTGACTACTTTATTTGCTTTTTTTCGCATTAATAGATAATAAAAGGACGTAGTGACCTCCTAGTGTGCGAGTGAGTATGCGTCACCATGTGTTTTATCACTACTGTGTGTATTATATGCTCGTTGCATTTCATGTGTATATTTATGCGTACTACTATGCGTATGTGTGTGTATGAATGAGCACGAGAGAGATAAGACATAGATAAAGACTGAGAGAGAGAGAGAGAGATGTTGGACGAGGAGGAGGTGGAGGTGGAGGTGGAGGAGAAGCAGAAGAGAAAGAGAGAAGGGAAGAGATAGAAAGACCTCATGTAAAACACCGTTGCGCACCTGTAGAGCAGGCTGTAAGGTGCTTAAACAGCATTTAGGTAAATATTTTACGGTAACAAAATTATGATATACTCAAAGAAATAAATTAAGACTGTATTAAAGAAGATTTTTAACTTTTTTCTTAAAAATTACTGGCAAAGTATTGAAAGGAAGATGCCAAGGTAACAATTTGATTATATCTTAAGGAAAGAAATTAAAGAGAAGTGTGTATATATATATTAAGAAAAAAATAAGAAAAAAAAAACAGAAAAAAAATACCAAATATATATATGAGTAAAGCAAAATATTTATGTATTTTGGAGAAGAAACAAGCTACATGCGATAGATATAAAAGAACCTTGCACACGTTCGTAACTTAATTTAATTCAGAAAATAAACGTCGATGAAATCATCAAGGTTAATTCACAATGTTAAATCATTGTTTGTGAGAAATAAGAGAAACAAAACTTCTGTAAAGCACGTTTCTCTTCTTAACTTTCATATAGATAAAATTTAATTTCCGTTTTCATCTCATTTGAATTTCATATCAGAAAGATAGAATTTCTTTTTCAGTGTACAAGATAAATTTCATAAGAATCTAATTAAATTTAATATAATTTTCGTATTTATATATTTTCTAAAAATAGTACAATATTCTCTCTCTCTCTCTCTCTCTCTTCTCCTCCCTCCCTCAGCGTGAAGGTTTTATATAAATAGAAGTTATTTTTCAAAGAAATCTCATTTAAGAATCCAATAAATAGGAACCGAATGGAGAGGCAACAATTAAATTTCTTATTTAATTTAATATAATACAAATATTTCTTCCATTATATAGGAGGGAAGTATATTATTTTACACCTACGTAGGAGAAAAAAAAAATATAAAATAATTGAATTTCTATGAACTGTAACGAATATTACTATGCGGTAAAAGAGTAAATTGAAATTGAAAAATATTTTAAGTTGCGCTGTTGATAAAGTGTGTTAAACACTTAATTTGATGGTGTGCAAGATAATAAGGTTAAAAAAAATGGAGAACATTACATTATATATAAATTATAGTGAGAAATAACCGCTTTGGGCCTGAATAGCTAGGGTCTCCTTTTTTTCAGCTATTATTGTGAGAGAAACCCTCACGTTCCCGAGCCAGATGGAAATCGATTGTCCATTTTCAAGAGAGTAGACTTGAGAACGATGGGACAATAATTTGTCGGTCTAGCAGCTGCCAAGGACGGCGCATAGGCGGCTACACTAGTGGCTGCAACTTTCTGGACTTTTTACAGGCACTTTATACAGAAAATCAGGAAAATCAAAGGCAAAAAAATACTCGCTCACTCAGTCCTAAATTCAAACACGGAACTAGTAACCTCGCCGCCCCTGCACGTTGCGCCAATCTCATGAGCCACACACGCACACACGCACGTACGTACATACATACATGTATGTATGTACAACTTCTCAAAGTTTTTATCGATTTTCAATAAAATCTCTTTAGCCGCTTACCTATTACTAGTTACATAAAATCATATTCACATAATAGAGTGAATCAATAGCTTGTGCAATAACGAATATTTCTACGATTCCAAATATTTTAGGCACATTAAACAGCAATGTCCAAGTGATAATACACATTGATAACGCAAACTATTAATTAAGTGATAAGACTTATAGCTACTGTGATAAATATCTCTATATATGTTTGTTGAGTATCTCCAACATTTTAACGGTTCTCTCCATTCAGATAAATAGCATATCATTATTTTCCAACATTTTCATAAAACTGGATAATAAAATTCATGCTCTTTTATAAATGTTTATAAATGCCATAAATTCTAAATAATTTACAGTTATTCTTTTTGAGATTTCATCGGTAAAAGTTTAACACGATACGTATACACATGTGTGGATATATGGATCGTATCTAATAAAAATTAAAAACAATGCGTTATCAAATAATCGATAGATAATTCTTCCATAAAGATAAATGCTGCCGTTCTTTCTTTAATCTGTGTGTGTGTCAAATTCAATCGTTTGACGTATATACATTAAAGTGGGATGATGATGGGGAAGGAGGAACCTATAGTTCTTCCGACTGGTTGAATTCATTGGCCGATACGATATACAATAACCGGTTGTTGTGCGCCATGCAAGCGGACCAAGAAAAAACAGTTTTATTTACGAAAATTTCATTTGCGCCGAATAAAAGCGCCTGCAACCGCAGAAAAACTGAGGCGAAAACTTTTTAAACCGATAAAAGAGATTTTTCGCGTTGAACGTTCGCTTCTACTTCTACCCACCTATTGTATATGCGCGTGGTTGTACAAGCGCTTACTATTTGCTTACGCTAATTAAACAGATACACATCGAGAGATCTTGCGATATCTCTCCTCTCGTTGTAATTTCTTTAACTTTATTTTATTTTCCAAGGAAAAATACCGAAACTTTACAACAATAAGCTTGTGCAACTAATTAACACACTCGTTCAACATTAGATAATTAATAAAATAATTCTTGTGTGGCATTTAAACTCGTACTCTCTTACTTATTTTGCCTTTCCCCTCTTTTCATTTCATAATTTCTCTTTATGTAATCTTGCGATTCCCTCTAACCTCTTTGCATCTATCCTCTTACGGTAAGCTACAAATTATGTAGATATTCTTCAATCGCGGTGGTAAAAGTTGATGAATAAACATTATAAACTATTAATGATCGTAGAAACGTTAAATCTCTCTATTATTGAAAAAAAGAAAGAAAGAGAAAAAATATCGAATGGACAAGATAACCAATGAAATATAAATGGATAGATGAAAATTCACAAAATTCAGGAAGTATGCACAGAAAGAAGCATTTATGCAAATATAACGATTTCGCTTAGGAATTTACCCTCCAACTTATTCCTTTCCTAGTTGAAGCGATATTATTACATTCCTTTTATCTCTCAACATTATTTCTAACTCATTCACATCGAGTAATCAAGTTAATTATCTCGTATGTCTCATTGGCGCTGCATTGGAGCGCTATGCGTTATGCGCAGAGCCTTGATAATTGTTGGTTCTCACAACGGAAGAAAGTGTTGCGTACCTTTCACTTCATGCACGTAAAGCGCAAGATTATTATCGATCCATCTTACCCCAGAGCTAAATTCGAGAATAACACACCTTCTGTTTTCTTACCCAACTGAAAGCCTAGTCTCGCTAAAATTTCAATCTTCTTCCGCCTTTTTTCTTCTCCCGCCTCCTCCTCCTCCTCCTCCTCCTTCTTTACATGAAAATGAAATTTCAACTATTCTTTTAAACTTTCATTTATCGTATATTAAGCTGCGATAAGTTCAACATAAATTCAAACATAAACAATGGAATTGGTTCGCTCTCTCACTCTCTCTCTCTAAAATGAGAAAAAAGAAGGAATGTTAGATCAGGAATGTTAAGTCAAATTTAAACTGCAATGAATTTAAAAAGAAAAGTTCTAGTGCGAAAACAGTTTTAATTAAAGAATATTTCAAATTTTAAAATAGGGTAGAGACACGCTAGCTATTCGAAGAAAAAGAGAAAAGAGAGAGAGATCAATAAAACTATGTTAAATTTTATTAAATCTGAAATGTTGTGGGTAAAATAACGATCATGTAGAAGGAAGCAGAACGTGGATATTTCGCTGGAGTTTTAAAGGGGAGAGAGCAGAGAAGATATCGAAATTTTGTTTGTCCAATCACAGAGAGGTCGTTATTTCGTTAGGCGATTACTAGCGAAGCTTGATGAACTGCTGTCTTATCGACAGAACTGGGGAAATATAGGAAGCACCGTAGAGGAAATAATAAAGAAAACCGGACGAAATTCTTGTAGAAGTTTCAGTGTTATGTGAGAAAGGAAAATGGCAGAAGGGCCATCTGGATGTGTGGTGGTTGCTGAAGGGAAAAGAATCAAGGAGCAGCCAATTTTAAGGGTTGTCGTAGTTATAGGGAAGATGAAATAGGGGAGCTTTCAAAAGATGTGGCACAGAATGGACGTCCGCTTAAATACCAATTAACGAGTATTACGTGGAAACATCAATTCGATATCTACTTCCTTCCAGCCCCCTTTACCATCTCTCTAGCATTTACTCTTGCTTCTCCTCCACCTATTTCTCCTCCTCCTCCTCCTTCTACCTTCCCCTTTATCTTCATCCTTCTCTTCCTCTTCCCACCTCACTTTTGTGGTTATGCTCTTGCAACGCCCGACCGCATCACAAACGCCTGCCAAGAACGAAAATCCACGATTCATGACTCATTCACGATTAGAAATCACGCCAAGAGATCTCTCAAAGCTTTATCTCAACCAAATTGCCCGATGAAAGATAATTAGTTCACTTAACAGTAACTAAGTATCGTGTTTAATGAAACACTTGATAAATTTAAATCGATTTTGCTAAAAACACCAGAAACAAATCACAAATAACTTTCGATTCGATGATAATCCTGCGTGAGTGAGTCCTTAATTTTTTTAGAGAGGTATCATCCTCCCCCCTTAACGAACTGCCTTCGACGATAAAAATTTCATTCTATAAGAACTCTGATCACCGTATCCATCACCGTATTATATTACGAATTATTTAATATTATCTTTGTTTATTTTATTCATTGTATACATCCGTACACTTTACTTTACTCACCCCTTTCCCCTATTAGATTTGTTATTTAAATCTCCACTAGATGAATGTTTTATAAAAGGATTTAGTCCGGACGGAATATATAAATCAAATCGTAAGCTGGAATATATATTCATAGCTAGAGAAATATAAAATTTTATCATCTCCTTTCTCAATCGTAAGAGTTTTGTATGCTTCAAAGCGATATTCCAAAAGTTCTGCCCCCTTCCGTTCCTACTACTAGTCATATCACACTCAAACATACCAATGTAATAAAGAAACTTGTTTTTCTTCTACACACAAATCTATGGATGTAATTTGCCCGTCTTACTTTTTTCTCTCAAAATATTCATGTATTTTAAAATAATCCTTATGATTAACTATATCGCACAGATCCCATAAAGGAGAAAATACTTAGATCTTGTTTACCTATAATAAGTGGATTTAAGTTAAATTCTATGTTGAAAAAACTGTTGTTGGACATTGATATATCATTTGGGAAAAATACGAATGATCATGTCAGCGATAAAAATTCGCTGGCCCGAAGATAAAAAAAAAGGAAAGGTTGCTTTGGACGACGAAATCTTGGAGATTGGGGAATGGAAAAGAGAAGGAGAGAGATAGAGAGAAAGAGAGGGAAGAGGGGGAGGAGAAAAGATGAGAGCTGAAGAGAGAACAGGTTGAGTCTGTATTGACAATGAATAGTTTTCTTCTACAGCAAAAGGCTGAGAAGTAGGTATATGTTATATAGGAATGAGGGAAGGCTGAGTATCAGAATGAGAAAGTGAGAATAAGCGAGATAGAAACATAGCAAACAAAGCAAAAGAGATATAGACAAAGAGCAAAGAAAAAGAAAAGATATAATGAAGAAGTTAGGCAGTGACTGAAGGAAAAGTAAAAGGTGAAATAGATATCTGCGAGAGAGAGAGAGAGAGAGAGAGAGAGAGAGTAAAATAATTAAGAATAAAATAAAATAAAAAGGAAGCAGGGGAGAATGGAGAAAAAAGTTTAAATAAAAATTAAAAATTGCAACTGCGAAAAGTAAAAGGAGAGAGATGAAGAGAGAGAATTCTTCGAAGTAATAAAGATGAGAAGAAACGGGAGTAAGAGAGAGAGAGAGAGAGAGAGGGGAAGAGAAAGAGAATAATCAAGTGACGGTAAATGAGTAAGATAGAAAATAAACCTGAGCGAGATAGGATTTATTCGACGTACAAGTGAGAGGGATAGAAAGAGTGATTTGACAGAAGGGATGGGTTACCATGGAAACGCGTCGTCCTCGCAACCAGCCTCTGAAATGGAAGATATATACATGTACATATGTGTGTGCGTAGTATGTATTTACACACAACATTCTACAGCACACGTACACGAGAAGATACAGCACCAGTCGTATACGTACACGTATACGCCCGTGTGCACATCTATACAAAAGACGTGATAATGTATACGTGAAAACACACACAAATACCGATAAGAGTTTAGAACTTTTGTAATTCAACAAAGTATCTAGCGGTTATTCGAGGGCGTTGTATACGTTGTGCACCATGGCTCGTTATTTGATTAAATTTGACTTTAATTAAACGCATAAAAATTTCCTTCGCAGTCATTTCTGTTTATTAGCTTAATTAGTTTCTTCAAAGGTGAAGAGAGCTGGCTATTTGAGCACTGACGAAATAACGGACCCACTCCACTGGATGTACGTATTATACGTATAAATAAATGATTTGACCCTCTTACAAATTTAATTTCTTTCAGAGTCTCTCCGTGCCTTTAATTTATAATAGGTATTGTGTGCATGTGTGCGCGTGCGTGCGAATCTACATCGTATATTAGTATTATCTCTCTAATTCCAATATCTTGTTGAAAAAATGAAAGGATCTTCGAAAAAACTTTACTTGCACTTTTTTTTTACTTAATCTTATAAAATACTGTTGTATTTTTTCAAGAAAAATCTATACGCATATGTGTTTGCTCTTTTCTTTCTTTTAATGCCGGCTGAAATATTTTTCCACTCTGTTTGAATTCCAAAGTCTCAACAGCTGCGTTAGTTTAATAGGTCACACAGGAGTCTCCTGAACGAATAGCGACATTAGCATTTATATTAAATTAACGTTCCTCATTTTCATAATGCTTTTCAGCTATGACGAAACTGCATTAGATCCTCTAATTTTATTTGATTTCAATATTAGAATCATGCAGTGTACGCAATTAAAATCATACTTGTCGCCAAAGAGACACCATTCACCGGGAAGAAATATTTGTTACGTTCTCGAATAGAAGTAAAATGAAAAACAAAAAAGAAGAAACTAATTTAACTCGAATTACAGTTTTAAATGCAATAGGGAGAGGGGGAGGGTCGATGAATCCAATTTAGAATTAATGCTCGATATAAATTGAGGCAGAGCTTAGAAAATACGAGCGTAGCTAAACGGACGTCTAATACCGATATAAATTTCTATTAAATTTTACAATGATATTTTAGAGCGTATATTTTTTCGTTATATATGATTACGCAGTAATTAAAAAAAAAAAAAAAAAGATTACATTACAGGGAGAGTACAGAGCGAAGAAAAACAGGATAATGTGGTAAATGTGAACAGTGAAGAAAGAGGAATGAGGAAGGAAGGGGTGGAGGGGCCATACAGCTAGCGATATCGTGAGTCAATGAGGCTTGAGAAATACTTTAGGAATCCTCCCTCCCCTCTTTTGCCCCTACGCCATGCCACGCCATGCCATGCTGTTCCACTGCCACTGGACTGACTTTAGGAGGACACACTGGCGTAGCTTCTTGGACTAACGGAAATAGAATTTCAATAGCGTAAAAATATTCGAAAAAAATTCAAGTCTTCCTTTAGACTGACAAGGAGCAAGAATCATAAAAAAAAGGATAAGAGATATTCAGGTAACTCAAAACAATGAGTACACGGTGGTCTTGGGCGTTTTACGATCTCTAGTCTTTCTGCGATTGATCTGACGAAACGTTACTGCCAGTTCAAAGCTAAGTAACCGTGTATTTATTGCTGCATACATTTTCTCTTTATGTCATTGCTTTCTACCTGGTTTTAAGGGCAAAAGGAAACTCTGTCACAAAAAAGCATGACTGGAATTTTCACTAATTTTCCCTCTCCTTAAGCTTCAAATCCATTTAAAATCACTGAACTCTATGAATGACGTAAAGGAGGAGGAGGAGGAGGAAGGAAAGATGGATAAATTTTAATAATAATAACAATAATAATGACGACAGCAGACAGTGGAGTGTAGTATAAAACGATAATAGCAATAAAAAAGAAAAAAAAGCAGAGATAGAATAATGTGGAAGAACGAGACAAAGGTGATAGAGAAAATTGAATGGAGTATTTAAAAAAGTTGTGGAGTAGAGCGATCTGGACGGGAGCTATGGATAAAAAGTGAATGAATAGAGGGCGCAGAGCTTGATATTTCACAGAGTGTTAGTATTTCGATATTTCCGTGGAAATAACATCTGGAATATAACGAGTCCGGCTCATGTTGGCACATGCGACGGCCATATTGCCTATTACTTATTCATCTTACAATTATAGCCCGACTAAAAATGCCAAGCGATTTTAATGCATTGCTTTACCAATATTTACTATCGCCTTGCTGCACCAAACAGACAAGCTGACAGAAACGAAACTCACCGGAAATGCTCGGTAATTTCAACCTATCAACGCCCGATTGTTCTACTATGCTTATGTATACTTGTGTATGGATGCAGAAACATACCTGAAACAGACAAATTTTCATCGTTATTTTTATCTCCTTATGACATTATCGTTCACGCTCTATCTCACGAGCTTGTAGAACGCGTTCCATAATCACTACACGGTACACGTATTGAATTTCATATATCTTGTTATCATAAATATCACATTACATTCGTGTTATCAAATTTAATATAATAATAGTATAAATATATAGAGTAATAGAAAAAAACAAAAAAATTAAATAGAATATAATAATATATAGCGCAATACAATGCACTAGCAATAACAATAATTAATCGATGCTACTTTCTTTTGCACAGCTTCAGTATTTAGTTTCATAAAGAACAACGCGTATTTGTAATACATATATGTCCTACGTGTACATATGTATGTACATATATATACACACACATACAGCTATTGATTTTAGTTCTTATTATTTCGTGAAAAAGTATATGAAAGAAAAATGTTTGCTTGGAAAACCATTTGAAAGGTGGGCGGGGCAGACAGTTAGATGAGAATAAGATGAAAATAAGTATGTAATCATGACGATTTCACATTTTCACGATAAACGTCAGATTTCATTGAATTTCCACGGAGTTGTAATTCGCAACGCGTTCTTGTACATTTACGTTGTTCACTTATTGTTAGCGTTAACTGCTGATGCGATGCGCTCGTCTGATTATAAGGTCAGTACCGTTATGTGTATTGTTTGCGTGTGAGTAAGTATATATGTGTATGAGAGAAAGAGAGAGAAAGATAGAGGAGCCTCGTAATCAGCGTCATACATCATCAATGTCTATCTGTTCCTTCGTTTCTTCACCACCACCCCCACCTCTCTCTCTCTCTCTCTTTTACTCTTTTTCGATGGATATCAAGTTCACTTATCATTTGATTTTATACATCTGTTAAGTCTCTTTTCATGACATTTGGTATGGCCCTCCTGCTTGACTTCTCCAGATCGTAAACTCATTCCAAAGTCGAGTGCCATTCCTCCTCCATTTGCCTCTCTCTCACTTTCTTTTAAATTTTTTGGTTTTTGTGTTCCTCACTGTGAGAGAGACAAGGCCCAGTGGCTTTTAATGGATGACAGTCCGATTGAAAGAGGAAGAGAACGAAAACAAGAAAGAGAGGGAAATCTCATAGGCGTCTACCACGAGGCTTTTATTTCAACCACTCTTTGCTACTGTCGGTAGTTTCTCTTTCACGAAACAAGAGAAACTAAACTGAAAAGCAGGAGAGAAAGAAATTCCAACGAAAAAGATTGTTATTAATCTTATGGAAAGATTAAATAAAATCATTAATCGAGGGAAATAGAAGGAAGGGTAATTGAAGAATGGATGAGACATTGGAAAGAGGAAAAATAAAAAAAATTGAGAAACAAAAAAGGGAAAAAGAGATGGGGGAGGGAGAGAGAGAGAATAAGTCACCTAATGCAATCCCAATTTGAAAGCTCGATAAATCTCTCGATGGATTCTATAGGTACTCGATCTGTTCCGTTATTTCGATTTCATTAATAACGTTTATTCTTCCTCGCACTGTGCGTTTAAATTCGTCCAACTTTATCAGATTTTACTAAATTAACTTGTAATCCAGTGTTTTTTTTTTTTTTTTTTTTTTTTTTAAATAAAGTTTAATTGCGAATAGGAAAAAGTTGATGCACTTTCGAGCGACGTTGTCTTCATCGTCTTCGTTAAACAAAAGAGAAGAGTGCACCACTTTACGAACGGCATAAATACAATACTAAATAAATCAATGCAATGTAACGAACCAGATTTTTCCATTGATCGCAGGATTACGAAACGGAACAAAATACGATTTGTAAGGAGCTCCGCACAAAGCATAGGATAAAGCTATTATATTCGAAAAATGGGGAGAGTACCGAAGTTATGTTAATAAATTAGCGATCGGGGTTCGTGTTCGGAGTTCAGCGATCGAATACGTTATAGCAGTGTGGAAGCAAAAAATACATATAAATTAACAGCAATTCAATTTGAGAATTTAGCCCGTCGTATTTCGTTAATAATTTCCCGTTACGAAATATTCTTTCGGCCGGCTCGACGATGGACTTTTGCTTGAGCGGAAATTCCAAAAATAACCACCTCAGGTCGAAAACATTTTCTAGGAGATGCAACTCTACTAGAATAAAGTGAACAACAAAAAGGTTAAAAAAAAGGGCAAACTTTCTCTCGAAAATTCTCTCTCGCTCACTCTAAATACAGCCCCCCGCCCCCTCCCACCCCCTACCCATCCACAACCCTTACAACTCTCGTCTCTCTTTTATTTTCATTTAAATAAAATGTCAACAAGGGAGATGAAAAATGTGAAAAACGTTTAAGTGAATTTAATTAATAAATACAGTTTGCTGATTACGCTTTAATTGATTTCACTGTTTGTTTAAGCTATTCATTATTTTATATTCCTCGTGAAATAATGAAAACGGGTCTCAAATTATACAGACGAATTATACAGTATTAATGAAAAGCTGCTCGCATAAATTTGTATTTATTAAGTTTAATTAAATTTACTGAATATACTTATGATTACACCCATCAAAATTGATTAAACATATCAGTTATTTATTGTTTCACTTACAAAATTTAATTTCATTTGTTTATTGCTCTTGCAATGTTTATTAGTTAATTTCAGCAATTGGTAGCGCTAAATTCTAAATATCACGTTTATCGTAATGCTCGTTTATAAAATTTATAATAAAATGTACGAGTGGAATATCTAGTTTACATTTGCAAAACTTAATTGGATTCCTTTCAACTAGAATAATAGGATTTTTAAAGGTGCCTGGCTGAATCAGGTATACGAATTCCTCGAAAGAATGGTGAAAAGGTGAAGAGGAGGGTTAAAACTATAAGTTCCTTACTCATAATATTACAAGAATTTTGTATCTCGGGGAAAAGTTACTTTGTCGACAGAGCAAAATGTATTTTTCACTAAAAATGTAGAGCGTACAGGTTAGTCTCCTGATAATACGAATAGGAAACTAGCCTCGTATGGACTGGGCAAGAAAGAAAAGCCGTTTTCAACGGTGTATTTGTGCGTGTGCTTGTTTCTCACTAGTACGTACACCTGATTTGCTCGTGTGTGTGACTCTCTCTCTCCCTCTCTTTCTTGCATCTTCAAGTTTTTGTCTGTGTTTGCAAGTATGTTTTTAGAGTGTGTTAGTACTAGTGTAGAGCTTCAGAATTTGTTATCACTTCGCCCACGCCTCGCTGCAGGTAATCATCCACCGTGAAGGAATATCGCTTTTAAAAATGCCAAGAGGGAGAAAATAACTACTTCCGCTCCGACCAACAGGTTTGAATAATAAATTTATTCTCAACATAAATAATAATTCAATTATTTATCAAGCATACGGAAAGCTTTGTGCGAAATATGCTGTATGAGGAGATCAACCGAGGTTACACGGTTTTAGAGAAAAAGAGAGAGAGAGAGAGAGAGAGAGAGAGAGAGTGGAAAAGAAAGGAAGAAAAAAGGAAAAAATTTGTTACTTGAATTTGAACAAATAACATTTATTGGACAAACACGAACGGTGTATACGGAGCGAAAAACTTGTTTAAGCAGAATTTGCAGAGTTGAGAAACTGCTCGGAAAATAAAATGTAATATCATGGAAAGCTTCTGAAAAGGCGATTCCCATCATTTATGAACATTTTCTTGACCCGTAGGAGTGCAAATGCAATTGCACTTAATTCTAATTAATCGGAATAGCTAAGACGCGCGAGTGTGGGCTTTTTGAAAAGGAAATAAATACTTTGTTCAAGTTCTCTAGTGGCGGAAGCTCTTGCATCGAGAAATCCGAAAGCAGAGGGCCCGTGCTTTTTCCTACCATTAAGACGAAAAGGTACGACTTTTACACGACGCGACGCGAAGATTGACGATTTAATTTAAGAATTCCCCATTCAGCGGGTTCCTCCTCTGGCGACAAGCATACATACACACACGCGCGACACTCTATCGCGCGCGCGCGCGCGCGCAGAAGCGCACGCGCGCAGAACCAGTGGAGTTGGTCAAAGGTTACTCTTTGTATACACATGCACAACAGGCGCGCATAGGGATGCACTTATACACCGATAGTGAGGAGAACTAAGCATGTGTATTAGAATTATCCAATCCCACCAGGCAAGCTACTGGCGGGCTAAACACATAATGTACAGTAGCGTGCAAAATTACTCGGCCGGTGGCTCCTCTCTCTATCTCCCTGTCCCGCACTCTTCTTCTTCTCTCAGAACACATGACCTGACCACTCGTGCCGCTCATTCTCGAATTATATCGTAATACCTCGCATCAGCCGCGCTAATCTCGTCGTAACGACGATGTAACCGAGCCAATATTAACGCAACTTGATATTACCTAAGTTAAATCCTAATTATTGGTCCTTCTCATTTTTACCATTGCTCAAATTTCTTTCGCAGCATTGTGGCGCTAAGAAAATAAAAAAAATAAAAAAAAAAAAAAAAAAAAAATAGGGAAAATTGAGGCGCGAGTAAAAAGTAGGTGAAAGGACGGACGATGACGACAACGACGACGGGTCTCTTTTCTTCTTCGAATCTATTGAAATGTAGCTGAGCATGGATCAAATAATGAGTGAAATAAAAGTGATTCCTCGGATCCTTGATACAGGATGGTCCTCGGAGGTGTGGTAGCCAGTTACCAAGCGGGCTATGCACTTATTTTGCGGATTGTACAAATTTGATGAAATATTGAAATATCATTGGGGCTAATTGAGAATGAACAGGAAATTTGATCGTCGAGAGATAAATTTAGTATTTTTCTGGTGGAGGCACGCGAAACAGCAGCTCGTCGAACACGAAATTTCGCCTACGGCCCTGGGATAATTTAATGCTGCATCGATCGGTCCCGTGTAACACGGGGGCTGTGAATTCGAATTTTAAATAAGCAAACCCTCCACTAATGAAATTAATATTATAATTATTATAAAGCGTCCTTTCTGGCTCCCTAGAATCCCGCGCGTCCACTTTTCCCCTTAATTCGTCTTACGTACCTGGCTGTAATCCGAGCTGAATACAAATCCGGTATCCCACCTTACATTTAATAAAAAGAACCGATAGAGCGCGCGTAACTTTTTATAGATAAATATACGTGCAGGTACGCCTGGTTTTCTTCATTTTTGTTTTTCGCTTTTCTCCACAGTTTAGAATCTCGTTCTCTTTAACAAGACGCGAATAATAAGGAGGGAAGATAAAACGAGGACGAGGAAAAAAAAGAAAACTAAAAAAAAAAAACAAAAAAAAAACAGAAAAAAAAAACAAAAAGAAGAAAAAGGATTAAGGATGCCTCAAATTCGTGTGTGTCGTCAGGATGAGCAAGCAGCGGGCGTGTCAAATATTCAATTATCGTACGACAGCCATGTAAAAGCGAGACACGTAAATGTGGACGAACCCATAAAGGAGAAGAACCTTGAGAAAACGTTGCTCTGCAGCTCCTTGGATAGCGGACTTTGAATAGCTAAGTCCATATCGTATAAAGTCGTCGGTAGAAATGAGACTTTTCAAAAGAACAATTGCCATTGTCGTGGAATATTATTCGTCTCTCGCTCCCCTCCTCCTCCTCGAGTTTCGAATAAATCGTTTTTATCATTTCACTCACTTTCCACACGAAACATCCATTATATTTATTTATTTCGTTATCCGCCCGCAAACCCACCACCAGTGTGATCCAGCGCGCCGTTAAAAGAAAAGTAACAATTCGAGTAACTCTACAATTTGTACGTTTTAACTAATTACTAATTAAAAACTACATTTTGCGCCAGCGTTAAATTCGTTTCAACGTTATTACAAAATAGCTTCGTCTTAATGAAAAATACGAGATACGCGAACGAACAGCCGTCGCGCTGTCAAGGGACAAGTCGTTTTACTACAATTTGTACCCAGGGGCTAAATACTTTTGTGCCCGTTTCGTCGTTTGAATATATCATGTTAAATACACTAATAAATATATTAATTAAGACTCGAGTAACACTCGAATAAATCCTTAAAGCAACTGCAACGTCTTCGAATGGAGGATAAAATAAATGGCGGGAATAATAAAATGAGATGAAGCGAAGTGAAGTGAAATGAAATGAAATGAAATGAAACGAAACGAAACGAAACGAAATGAAATGAAATGAAATGAAACGAAACAAATCAATAGGAATAGATTTGTCAGGTTTTTGTGAAAAAGTGCGAGAGAGCCGCTGCACGGGGATGGTTTCAGTTTGAATAGTGGAATCATTGATGGAAATAGAATTTAACTTGGTGCATTTGGCTATTGAAACGATAAGTAAGTCGAGAACGAAAATGTCGCCATTACTGACCAGCGTACAAATCTGACACAACACTTGATCGCTTGCCTCCATGGTAACACAGAGAGTGTGGTGGTATGCAGGTGAATGCATACGCACCAACACAACGCAAAAGCAAACAGCTACTCTCTGTGAACGTGCTTTAAGCATCTGCTTAAGGTATTCAGGCGCACACGCACGGTACATCAATACTATCTGGGATAATTTAAAGGTTTACCGCTCGGAAAGCAGCGCTTCTCTCATATTTACTGTTATACCCTTATTTTACCTTATTTTCAATTATACGCCCAAAGATTTATCGATTCTCTCTCTCTCTCTCTCTCTCTCTCTCTCTCTCTCTCTCTCTCTCTCTCTCTCTCTCACTCTCTCCTAATCAAGTTTTTCCACTTTCATAATTGAACGTCGAAAAATCTATTCCTTTTACATGCTACAATTATTTCTTCCTCTGTTTCCCCCCCGCCTTTTGCTGCTTCCCCCTGCTCCCTCCTCTCTTTCCCTTTCTCCTCTTTTCAACCCTCCACAGTCCTCACCCTATTTAAATATTTCACTACATATTCCACGACATATTCCATAAATTTGTTATTGCAAACTAGGAAGGTAAATTAAACGGAATAACCAAAGGCTTGAATTTTTCAAAAGCACTTTAATCCTCTTTTAATATTATATTCTCTCTCATTCCATATAATTCGAATGCTTGATAAAATATTTTTCCTGAAACTATGAAAGAAAACTAACTATTTCATCCATTACCTTAATATTTCCAGCTATTTTTCAAGCGTATTCTTCCAATGAATAAACTACTTTTACGATGCGTACTGCAACAAAATATTTACCGGCATAATTTTGAAAGAGGAAAAAGAGGGGAGTGCGGGGTCATATTAAGTACGTAGAATCTGTCATAGCCTATATCACCTCTGCTTGGTTAAACTTGGCTAATAATTTGCCAGATTGGTGCTAGTACTAGGCATGCGCAACAAAAACCAATAACACTGGCTCTCCAGTTACCCATACAGATATAGAGGAAGAGAGAGAGAGAGAGAGAGAGAGTAAGAGAGTCAGAGTTATATTCTACACCCCTCTCTGGTTTCACTACGGTGCACCGTCCTTTACCCCTACACCCCTAAGCCGTAGCCCCTAACCTCTAGCCCCTAGCCCTAGCCCCTACTCACCCTCTATAAACCCGCCACTACTACTACCACTAGTTTCCCTTCAGTCCCCTCGCCAAACCTTCTCCACCACCCCCACACTTACTATCCTCACTCCATGTATTCTACCAGCCTAACCATACTGCAGTTGCATACATCTCTCTCTATCTCTCCCTTCCTCCCTCTCTCTTTGTACATACATGTACGTGGTAATGTGCTTGTATTTGTGTTAGAATCTCAGACACTCAAAGTTCACACGGATGAACCCCTCCTCACAATTCTCATAAATCTACTGGAACACCTAATATCCAATAGCGACCGATAAACATACAAATGCTTTTTCTCCTCAATGACTCGAATGAACGAACGAACGAACGAACGAACGAACGAACGAACGAACGATTAATAAAATGAATATCTTCTCAACATCAGCACCGAATGCGACAACTACGCTTTTTTACATTTAGGACATTGATTTTCTTTCATCTTAATGCATTCGCAGGCTCAAGTTTAATTAACGCTTTTATTTCAGCCAACTCCCTCTATACACTCTATGTATATTGAGTTCAAGAAATACGCTTTTCCCCATTCAACTAGATTAGATCACTCTTTCAATTTACTTTAATGAGTTTTCTAAATTTATATACTTATTAAAATTGATCATTTTCTCTCTCCATTTTCCTCTTCCACTCCGCTCCTTATTTTTTACTTTTACCTTTATGGCTAATTTGAAACGATAATGAGGAGCTCCTGCAAATACGTGTACGGAGAGGCGTTTACTCGCGAGGGTCTTGCAGTAAATCGATGAACGGCATTGCTTGAGAGATTACATTTGTTTCACAACTATTAATAACAATGACAAAATGCCAAGGGTACGTGAGAAATATTACTCGCTGATTTCGAGCGAGCTATTCGTCGATAATTTTTGTCGATTGCTCAATCTTCTTTGAAAATAGTAGACTGACGCGTTTATAGCGCATCAATATTGCGTGTAATTCTGATAGATCGCGTTCCGCAAAGTATACTCATTCAGTCGCCTACCAAGCGCATTAACATAAATCCTTCAAATGCCCATGTTCCATTGTAGCAGACATTTACCATTCCAAGTCCCCAAACTCCACTTGGTCCTATTATGTTAATGTCGCTGTTTCTTTTCTCACCCCATCTGGATGTCATTCCGGTTTACTCGATTTTAATTAATCGACTAGGATCGTTCACTGCTTAAGAGCTTAAGTCCAACTCTCCTCGAGTCCCTTCAAAAGTACCTTAGACCCATCATTTTTAGGGGATGAAACGACACGACACCCTCTGCCACGACGGCTGATACCTACTCTTTGATTTAACTGCTTCCTCGTCCTCCTCCTCCTCTCTCCTCCTTCCTCTTCTTCACTCCCCTTCCTCTCTATTTATTTCGCAAGGTTTTCACTTACATTCCTTGTACCCGGTCTAACCAGTTCTTTTTACAACTACAATTTACGCGGGACACGTTTCTCGTGGTTTTTTCATTTAAATCATCGCGAGAGATGAACTTGAATTCCATCCTTCTCAACCTGGATGGAAAAACGCGGCCCTTTTCAGGTTTTGCAATCGCATTCCATCAATATTTTCACGATATATCCGGAACATTTTCCTGGAGTGGACGAATTGAAAATTGAATTATTATTTCGCTAGACGAAAGCATTGTTAAATACCGGCAGCGAATGGATAAAATTATGCGATAAGTGCAACTTATTTCAACTGTGAAACTCCTATATACGCACTAAACTCTCGTAAACAGCCCGATCCGTGAGCTCGTTCAAGTTTTATGACTAATATCGACAGAACGAACCACTGCAGTTGTGCGAACATTCTATAAGTAAGTCACGTTTACTCTTTCGAATTTTCCAAATACTAACCGGACTCTCAACTAACTTGGATTAAACATTTGCACACAAATCCAATAATAATATTTTATTTACTAGGGAGCGCGGGGGTGGGGGGAGGAAGGAAGGGAGTAGAGAGAAACGCTTGCCTTCGAGAATCAAATACATCAATTACTAAATTAATGTCTAATCTCTCCGTAGCATAGTCATGAATATGAAAGAATACAAAAGCTATCTACCAACGAGCACATAAAGAGAGTAGTGTTGTTGAGAATCGAGAGGGAGAGAGATGAAAAATAAAGTGTTAATGATAATGACAAATGGAATTGCTAGACGGTACAAGTTGACTTATTCACGTGTATTACGTATATAATCACAAGCGAGGAACGAATAATGGATAGAAGGGAAGAGAGACAGTCTAACAGAATGGTAGTAGTTGCAGAGAAGGAAAAGAGGGGATCTTTCAGTGGTAGAGAGAGAGAGAGAGAGAGCTTTGAAGTGGATTATTTAAATGGAGTGATGTCGTTAGACTCCAGGAATGGAGCTTGCGCGGTCCTTGCTGCCACGAAATAAGGACGTATCCGATTTCGACATTGTAGGCAGCTTCAAACGGGGGAATAATTGTCCGACCTTTGCTTAGTATCCGTCTATCCAACTAATAGTACATTTGGACACGACGTTGCGGTTTATCCCAAGTCACCTTAACATCGCATTAAATTTAATCACTTGAATTTACCTACTATATTAATTACTTTTCATCCACGGAGCGTATCCTTGCAAATAAAAGATATTCGCGAGTAAAGGACGGAACACCTTACTCTTTGGACTATGGCTTTTACAAAATGAATTTTTAAAACAAATTCTCTGTGCTCGCGAATGATAAATTGGTATTACGAAATTACTCGGCACGACTCTTGGTAAAAATATTTAATTGGCTCCTTCAAATTCATCGATTCATGCATTTTATTATATTCATATTATATTTGCATTGGGTATAATTTAATTCGGGGACACACTTATTTAATTGAAATTACTTTAATATTGACTCAAATGCAACGGTTCTATCCATCTAATAATTTTCATGCCATTACAACTTGTCTCAAAGTCTTCTCTATGATGAAATGAATTTAATTGGATGTATGTATATATAGTAATTTTATGCATTGCTTGTGTGCGTGTCTTAAAGTTAAAATTATAATCAATGAAATATAGGTATGCTGGAGCATGTATCATGTCCAATTAGTTTGTTCCAGCACATCCAACGATATTTCTTAGCCTTCGTTTAATAGACTGATTCAGTGGATTCGTGTAATGCTCTCGTATTCTCTTAATAGATATCTCCATAAAACCTATCCGTGCGACGCTTTAGAACCGGTTTCTAAGCTACATCGCACGACAGAAAATATTTAGTTTAGATTTCGAAAGGAGATTCATGCGTCGAAGCAGCAGCAGCAGCAGCAGCAAAGAGTAGAGAATTTTCATTCTTGCTTCTCAGCAGTAAAAGAAAGGAAAAAGAGGAAGGGATGAATGGACTTGCATAAAATTCCAATTATAACAGTAGACATTAGCTTTCCAGGAGAGTCCTTCGTATCCCAATAGAGTTTAACAAGCGAGCGTTGTTTGGTCAAAATCGACCAAGTAATAAGAGAATGAGCGAGGTCGTATAATGAAATTTAATGAAATACAGTTATTACGGTCTAATTACGTGATAATTATTAAAAGAACAGTGAATCTCTTGGAAATTCGCAAAGACCCCGATGAATAGTCGAATAAATTCGAATAAGGGGAATTGTGTAAGAGGGGCTGTCGAATAAAACGATGCTGTTGTACCTCGGTGGTGTGCACGCTCGCACGTAAGTGCACGCGCGCTCGCGCGCACGCACCGTGTACGCAGAGACGCGTACACCAGCGCACCGCCGAGTACACATACACACGATTTAAGATGGATCGAACTTTCCATTCAGCCGAGTTCATCAATCACGTCAATTACACGCGACATAGTCGATTCGCGATAACTCGTTCATGCCAAAGCACAACGCAACACGACACAACATAACATAATACAACGGAACGCAACAGAGCGGAGAGAAGGTAAACGAATGAAAATAGACAAGTAGAAAATATCGCGATAAATGCACCGGCAATTACACGCGATAAACCGAACGATGACAATTATAGGAAGAGTTCGATCAGGAGAGAGCCCCCCTTAAGTCGAGTCCGCAGGATTATTTCACTGACAGGAATAACATGTGTTTTTTTATTACGCTAATAAAATATACAGCGCGCGAGAAGTGGAGGATATTCATGAGACAATCGTCCCCTCGTGTACAGTTCGAAATGAAGCAACCGCACACGCACACACACACACACACACCAGCGAACGCTCAATTCTCGTCCATGTTGGTTGCCGGGTATGAAGGACCGAGCGCTCGTTCATAGCACTCTCACTCCCAAGAAAATGTTGCAGCTAATCCCCTTAATTATTGTGTCAATTAACAAATTAATATAACCGAACATAGGTTGCTTGAAAGAGAAAAACTCAATGAGGCAAGAGAGAGAGAGAGAGAGAGAGTTAGCCGCGGGGTATCCGGAAAGGTTCGATTCTCTTGCGTACCGCGAGAGAATATTTCTGGGACAAGAACTTATTAGGATCAGTCGAAAATGAACGAGTCCTTAATTGGGGAGAGACAATGGTCTTTTGTTAAAGAGAGTTACCGCAAGAACACGCGCCTAACACGCGTCCTACGAACGAAGTAGTGCGCGAAGAGAACGCGATTGCCTCATAAATGATGCGTTTATGCGTAATGCAGTTTGCGTGACAAAATATCGAAATTCTTTTTTTCCCGTGGCAATAATGGGCAGCACCCCCGATGAAAATAGAATAATCGAATTGCAAGGTGGCAGTGGCAGTGGTAGTGGTAGTGGTACCGGTACCGGTACTGGTAGGTAGGTAGGTAGAACGATAAGCGCCTTAACGGATTGTGCGCATATGCGTGCGTGCGTGCGTGCATACGCACACGCTTGTCGTGTACGTGAAAGACGCAAGTGCAGGTATAGGTGAGGTGGATGTAGACTCGTCGTAGAAGAGGAGAACGACTGTCATTGGCCGAGAGCCCTTGCGCGAGACGGTGCGGCGACCCTTCGAGCGACGAGCGCATGTAACTTGCACCTAATAACTAAACTTTTATTTTCACGCACTACAGTCGGTTCATTGTGTGCGCTCCTTCCTTTTTTAATCCGCCACAAAACACCTTTGTTTTTTCACAGAGAGATGCATCTCTCCCCCTGCCCCCACCACCCCTCTGCTCGCTCCCCTGCTTCTTCTCCTCCTCAACTACTTTTCTCACCCCTCTATTCTTAAACAGGTACGTATACGCGCACGCACACGCGAGTAGCAGACAGCTGGACGAATCGATAATATATTCATGTGTGTGCGGAGGATCGAGTTTTTAATGGAAGGCACGCGAAGTACCTAGCGAATTGTCTCCCCTTTTCCTTCAATAAACGTGAAAAATATCATCCCCAGCCAGAGGAGAGCTATCCTCCGCAAAATTGCATTAGCGTGTTCTCGCTGTGTTCCCGACGTGCATGGTCCTTGCATCGATGCTGCTCGCCTCTTTGCGCGAGGTTTGCAGAATACGATGGAGAAACACTTGCCAGGAGTCTTCTCCTTCCGGTGTCATTCTCGAATGGCGAGCGCGATTCTTTTCCCGAAGAGGAGCACCGGGGCGAGTGAAGTGCTCTTGAAAATGATTTAGTTGGCAAGGGCGAGAGGCGCTCGGCGGAGGGGGTGCGATGCGACGCGACGCGACGTGGGGTGACGGAGTCGTTTAATTGATGACGTTGTTTCGTTGGAACAACCGACAGCATGCGTCGTTACGACCCTCTAACATCTAGCCCCGATATCAAGCTCGCTCTTCTCACGAGACCCACACACCCCTCCGCATTCTAACTCAATGACCAGAAGAGACTAGCGGATATTTATCCCTGAAATCGTTCAATAGCTTAATTTACCCTTGAAATATACAAGTCTCTCTCCCTTCTTCACCTATCCGTATCTCTATACCTAGATACCCCCAAATCATTTCCGCTCTGGAGGATCCAGACAGATCCAAATGGACGTAACATCGATGATACACAGGGGATGAGGGGGGTGTCTTTTTTCTTCCGGAGTGGGGATGCCAGTGTGCGTGTGTGTGGGCGGTGTGGCAGCAGCAACATTTTAAACCATTATACCATTAGTAATGCTAATAGCAACGCCGATAGCAGGACAACGCTCGGTGATGTCAGGACGCGGAAAGACCGACGGCGAGGCTTTCACGGAAAATTGACTTTTAATCCGACGCGTCTGCTTTTTGTGCCGATACAGCATGCTAGGCCAACAATAAGCCGCTAACCGCAATTGTTAGTCCAGCGAGTAGTCAATTGCCCCGTCGAAAAGTCAAAATGTTATGTTTATGGACACCCAGAGGGGATGAAGGGATCAGGGAGGATCGGGGGGTCCTCGAACGAATCAAAAATTGACAATCGATGAGCAAGAGTCTATCAATTCCATTCTTCTCGTATTTATAAATAGAAAAATGATTGGCGAATTTAAATCGTTTCGGTGCAAAGGGAGAAGAAAATTTATTTTGGCGAAATTGCCGCTCTACCACCGGTACACGAGAGCATTAAAATCAAAATAAACGATACGCGCGCGCGCGCGCGCGCGTCTATGTAATGATCCAACTTTACAGTTGAAAAATCAATTGGAATATCAATAGGTGAAAGGCCGCCAAATAGAGAGCACACTCGTGTGCGTGTTTGCGCGTATACGTTTCAATTTTACAATATATGTACGCAGGGAGAAGGGAGAAGGGAGGAGGAAAGCAACACATCTGTCCGATAACTGATTTATAGGGATGGTTTTGGCGTGAAAATGTTTTCGGTGTTAACGTTAATAACGCGTCCCCTGTTGATCAGACGCTTGACGAACGAGCCTGAAAGAGGGTTGGTATTAATTAAGTTTTAACTTACCTCTCCGTGCGTGTCCCTTCGGCCCTCCGGTGTGTTTTCTGGTAAAAAGTAGAGACGCAGAGACGCCAAAGGTTGATTTGGACCCCGACTGTCCATCCAGAGCAATTGGAGCTCCCCGATACTGACGAGATCCGCATCGCTCCAGAGTTTTGTTAAAAAGAAACTACCCAATCGAAGAACGCGGCCATTTCCTATTCGTACTGCCTTATAAAAAGTATAAGGACCGTGGCTGAAGCAGGCACCACCCAATAGCTGTAACATGTAAGAATTGCACAGTCGAGCTGTAACATTATTTGCTATACGTGTAAACGAACGCTATAATCGAATCAGTGTAATACACTTTGTTGCCTCATTAATATTAATTATTGTTTAACAGTTTCTTTGTAATCTCTCGAAGAAAACAAGGCAGAAGTAAGTAATAGCTTTGAGAATTAGTTCCGAGAAATTGCAACGCTTTAATTTCAAAGTAGAATTTTAGATTAAATCAAAGACGCTGGGGTGTGTGCGTGTGTGTGTGTGTGTGTGTGTGCGTACATGTGTATGTACGTTATTACACGTAAAAGCTCTATTTTCTTTAGTCTTTTGAGCAATAATATATTTAACGGATACTATTTTTGCTGATGTAAATGAAATTTCTAGAGAAAATAGAGATAAAATGGAGCATTAAAATCCTGATGTGGGAAATGAAAAATTCCAGTGTTTCTTTAGTACATTGTAAACAACTCTTGGTGTATTTCTCTCTCTCTCTCTTTCTTTTGGCTCTTCTTCTTGTTCTTCTCGTGATTTGAAGAAAGAAGCGTAATGAAATCAAATTAAATCATTCGTTTTGTACAATTGAATTTTAATGTTCCTATTCAATAGCTGTAATAAAAGGAGCACTGTTAAGAAGAACTGACCGATCCTGTTATAAAAAGTTTACTTCTTTCTAATGGAGGATATTTATAATCTATTATCGAAGTAAACAGAGAAGTAATATCGCACTCGAAGAAAGTGTCAGGATGAAATAATGGATAATTAACTTGTTTATCTGGAAATTGGTTCATTGGAAAAGAAAAGACGTAAAGTTTTAACCAAGTTTTTTTCCTTTTTTCTTTTTTTTTGAGAAAAGAGAAAAGTCAAATGGAAGAAAAGAGGATAATATTGGTATGTTGAATTACGAGAGAGGGAAAGGAAAGACTGGTCTTTAAAATATCATATCTTTCATATGCCTGGAGCGCAAGATTCGTGGGGGATGAATTTGCAGATGACCGAGAGGGTGGGTTGGCTCCCGGACGGGGTATTTGCTGTATACCGTAGGGATACACGTACACAATTCTCCCGCCGTCTCTATATGTACAATAATAGTCCAACAACGAAGATAAATGGGATTGTTAAGTTCTTACATTATTTTAATACTCCGTATCAGGATTATTCCCATTATTATTATTTTAATTCAAGTCAATTTAAATTACGTAGAGAGAATATTAGCGATAAAATCGAAACGAACGATCAATCAAATCTAGTGGAAAAGGAAAAACATTCCAATTTCGAAAAACGACTACTATGTAAAGTAATTTAGTCCGAATGAATTCACAGAAATGATTTACTATTAATCAGTCGTTTTGAAAAAGTAGTAGAATTATCGCAACAATGGTATAAAATAACGGTGAGTTTCCATTATTGTGCAAAATGCATTCGTTATTCAATAACATAAAATATTTATTACGGTTGCAGTAAAAAATTCCAGAAATGAAAGGCCAAACGAACGAACCGTGTACACAGTGGGTACAGTCCGATACAAAATTTTGAGTTAAATTCTCACGCCAGGGAGAAATAACGTTTCCAGTCCAAGAATTACTTTTCGTATTTTTAGTTCGTTTAGTTCTTTTCATTTCGACCTTTATCATTTTTTGTCCTCTTTTTAGTCAACAGAAATTAATGAAGTATAAAATGGTGGAAGTATACAATTGGGGATAATTGAGATTATTAAAAACATAATTCGTTTAAAATTTTGAAAATTAAACAATCAGCTAGTAAGATAAAGGCTAGCCTATAATGATTAAAAATAACGATTGTATGGATTACTTATTATACTGAAATATACAAATAAAATTTCAATAAATGACTAACGATATTTGCATATCTTTTGATGAGTTTATGTAATTTAATGCGTATAGTATTAGCCTATAATTTAATACGACTGACTAACGTTATGAAATTTTCTTTCGCAAGAAAATTGACTTCATTATTGCAAGATAATGGAACGAGAAATGCGTTGTCAGCCTTTTCATTCAAACGAAAATACAGAACTATATTTTGCTTTTAATCGCTGAAACTTCATTCTACTAAAAGACAAAGGAAAAGTGGTTTCTATAATTCCTAATATCTACTTTGAATAAATCAAATAGATTAAGAGATTTAAAAAATAATTTACTTTATGTAATGCAAAAAGAAAAAGAGAGGGAGAGAGAGAAGAGGGGAAAAAAAGTAAAAAAGGATAATCAATATTATTTGACTTATTTAATATCCAAGAAATGCAAAATAAAAATAGAAAAGTTATTTACTGAAGAAAGATAAGCTTAAAAAATAAAAGTGAAAAGAAATAGGCGATATAACTTTGAAATATCCTATATCAGCAGCTGAAAAAGAAAAATACGAAAGTTTCTTTACTTAGCAGGGACTGTACAAGCGTCTGCTCCGCAGCAAGAGCTTGTCCATTACTTCCTTTGCTTTATTTATCCAAGCGATTTGAAATTGAACGGATTTCGAGGTAAATGTTATGAAGCTAACAAAAATACATATTCTAAAGTTTCTATTATTTATTAAATACATTAATTTTCATCAAAATTAATTTATTGTAATTTTATCATACACTCATGCAATATTTCTCCTATATTTCATCATATAATCTATTCTCATTTTTTAGAGATTAATAAATATAATTTATATTTATTAGCAATTATGAATAAAAAAATTAATTTACTTAATTATCCGATTATCACTATAAGCTCAAATAATTACAAAAATTTGAAAAAAAAAAAAATATTTTTCAAAAAAGACTTTCTAAACATTGTATTTTTTAATAGTAAAATATTTACTCCGTTATCTCTCTTTTCAAATATGTTAGACATTAATTTTGACATAAATAGTTGAAGTAGAAAAGGACTTACAGGCAATTAGGTAATTAGGTATTAATGTAAATAAAGACAAACAGTTTTCATTTTTAAATGCCACTTGAGTTAACGATAAAAGAGGAAGAAAAAGTAATGGAGAGGGAGCGGAGGGGGAATGAGTGTATGAGAGAAAGATAGAGAGAGAGAGAGAGAGAGGGAGAGAGCGCGCACCTTGGGACATTAAATTACAGAGAGAACCCTGTTACATAATTGAATCGATAAAGGTATGTCAGCCGCGGTGCGAATGAGAGCCACTGCCATAACTATTTCCAATGTTTTAAGGGTACACTCAACTTCAAGATTTCCAAAGCTACACATGTGAATATCCAATAATGGTATTTATAGTAAATCGCATTAAAAAGATTCCAGTGAAATTCTTCTTTCAAAGAATATTTATTTCATTAAAACCCGTTAATAAATAGCCAGAGTTTAATTAAAACCATACGCTTACTTAATAAAGTTTAATTAATCGATCAATACTGCTTTCATCGAAATTCCAAAGTATTAATACTATATATGTATAAGTTAATTAATTTATTAAATCAATAAGTAAACGAATCATAAATTTGTATGTTGAAATTATTTAATTAACTCATGGATACTTAGCAGGATTTTACTTTGTCATTTTTTCTTTTTATTTTATTAATTTTTCTCTTTTTTTTCCTTTCTTTTACTTCTCTCGATAAATCTAATAGAGATATCTATTTGAACGGAGTAAATCTAATTTTTTAGCGGTCAGCGTCACTGCTGTAAATATTTCCAATTTTTCAAATGTACAGTCACCACCAAAGGAGATTCGCCAGTGAAGACAGAACTGGCCAGCAATGGTATTTATAGCGTTAATCTCGTTTCTCCGCACAGCTGCATTCCCTGCAAAACCCACCGCCATTGATATCGCAGACACGCATCTTTTTCATTTTTACTCCTTTTTTTCTTTTTCTTCATTCGCACGCACGCGCGCACGCACTCACTCACGCATGCACGCAATACGCACGCTTCCATGTCAATACGTGCCCTCGCATCAATGTGTGTATCTGTATACACTCATTCTCTTCCTTCCTTCTTTTCTTTCTTCCCTTCTTTTTGTGCTTTGATGTCGGTAAAATAGTAAAACTTATAATTAGTCCATCTGCTTTAATTACTAACATTCTTCATCGATTGCCTTTAAAAAATTTTCCTTTGACGCAATTTATACCGCGCGCACGCGTCGCTGCTCTCTTGTATTAGAAATCATTCGATTGTACGAATCAATACGAAAATACGGAACAAGTATGAGTGAGTGAGTGAAGGAGTGTAAGAGAGAGAGGAGAAGGAGTAGGAAAAGATGAAGGGGGGGAGGGGGCACACACCACACCGCATACACGCACACAGTCTAAAAATGTACATATATACACTTGCGCACTCACAACTCAACGAAATCAACGAAAGTACGTGAATCGATGTTGAAAATAGCAGTAGGAAATATTTAAGAATCTTACTCTCATGAATATTTCATTGGCTTCGAGAAATGTGCTTACCTTATTCAGTTTGACTAATCAATCTTTGTCATTTAATTTCGTTTCATTTCGTCTCAGTGAATTTTAAAAATATATTTTACAATTTACACGCATAATATTCGGTCAATTTCTTTGAAAAAATTAAAAATTTTAAAAAGTAAAACAAACATAACAATGCAACACATAGCAAGCACTTCGATCGAGCGAAATACAATCGAACCGGTGTACTCCAAAATTCAACACGAAAAACACGTTTTTGTAAATAAAATAAAAACTCTTTTTCCAAATTGAACAAAGGAACAGGCCTCTCTCGGCTCGTAATAAAACTATATATTCTGTTTAAGTTTTTAATCCCTCAAATAAGTGCATTTAGTCAAATATATTATCCCGATAAAATATACAGGCAAAATATAATAATAAAAAATAAAAAAAAAAAAAAAAAAATGGATAAAAAGAAAAAATATTTCCGATCCAATTTAAATAGATAGACAGATATATGTATACGTATTAAATGAAATACACGTTTCCATTAAGTGAAATAACTGAAATGAATTCAATTCTTTTTCCAACGTACAGTCCGAACGAGAAATGGCTGCCGTTATATTGGCACTATCTGGGACACAAGGGGAGTGTATCGTTTCATTTCTATAATTGCCCTTCAAGGAACTGGTTCTCGGCAGAAGAAGGATGCTAATCGTCCAAAGAAATGCCGGGGATCTGCAAATTCTTGATGTGTTTCAGCAACCCAATTGCTTACCGATAGGTTTACATCTAGTTCTCAATCTATTCGCCTATCTTTACGCGTATCTCTCCTCCCTCTTCCACCCATCGTCCATAACAGCTGCGCAGAACCACGTAAAAGTATGAATAGCAGCTATTTATGCCGATTACTGTACGCGTACTTACAAGTTGACGAGTTTACGAGTGGCATTCTTCATTCATTCATTACTCGTTCACCACAGATACGAATATATATTTGCTGGCATCTATGTACACCGCTCATAGATAGATATATACGAACTCTCCGCTCTACGTACAGTCTAAAGATAAAACGATAATAAGACGACCTATCAATTCCTTCAAAGTTCGCGTAACAAAAAATGTGTCAATCCAACTGACACACCAAACGTTTAATTACCTCAAGTAAATTCATTTCATGATTTCTTCCTCTGTCTACTTAAACCCATCAGTGAAAGCTTAAAAAGAGAGCAAATAGGGACATGGGGGGAGGGAGAGAGAGAGAGAGAGAGAGAGAGAGAGAGAGGAACTAACTGGAAGATTCGCAAGTTAAGAGACTTCCGAGAATTGATTCGTGGTCGAAGAGAAAACGGATGAAAAGTCCATGAAGAAATCCGATAGATTATTTATGTAATGGCAATAAATTGAATATTTTACGAAAATGATTCATTCGTTAATTTCCATCGATAGAACGATGATTCATCGATCGTTTTGCTCCGACCGATCACTATACTTGAGCATAATCGGTTTAATTAGTTGAAATTAGTCGGATGTCTCTCGAGGGTGGATTGATTTTAACGAGGGAAAGAAATATCGAAAATAAGAAGAAGGGAGAGAGAGACTAGTTTTTCGTTAGAACAGTAACTATTGGGACAATAGAAGAAGGAATATTTTTAAGCGTGATAACACGAAGAGAGGAGAGGAGAGACGAGAAGAGACGGGACGAAGCCGAATGAGATTTTGAGCGGTAAAGGGCATCAGGTCGCGCGAGTGTTTGGTCGTAGCAACGCGCGAGAGGAACAGACAAATTTCGAGCAATCGTATTCGCTTAGCGAGGAGAGAAAACGAAAGGCGAGAACACAGTCGTGAGGGATCGGAAAAAGATGGGATATAGGGCGATGCTCTCTCCCTTCTCTTCCATCTTCCTCTCCCCTCATCCCTCTCGCCACTTCATAGCTACTCTCTTCCCGAGGCGCTATTGTATAGCGTGCAGCGTGTAATCGTATACATGTACACATACAAAGTCAGCCCTGTCCTGCCTTGTGTTGTCTTGTCACCCTTTCCACCCCCATTCATCCCCGTTTTTTAGTCCCTTTACCCTCCTCTCACGGTCAACCGTCTTCGTATTCTGGACCATCTGTCTGTCCCTTTCTCACTCTTCTATGCGTTCCTCCTCTTTCTCTCTCTCTCTCTTCTTCTTTTCCCTCATCCCTCATCCCTCATCCCTTGCCCCTCGCCCTTCGCCCTTCACCCCACTCCACCCCGTCAGATAGGAGGCAAGTCAACTGAGGCCAGAAGGCCAGGTTGCTGTGGAATGGAATAGTGGTAACGGAAGATAGCGGGATAAGGGGTAACTAGGAAAAGGGAGGGGGGGGAGGTAGAGACACGGAGGGCCAAGCGGAGTAGATATAGCGAGACAGAGAAGCGTCTTTTTCCATCTTGCGCAGCTTCGAATACCTCTGACTCGCTTCCCTCGCCAAATGAGTTTGACTAACCACTTTAAAGCCGCTCTCACATCAAATGAATCAATGGAATGAATCAGCCCGCGCGCGCACCAGACGTCAAAGCGTGCTTTATCGATCATATAAATCGCACCACACTACCACCATCGCCACCGCTACTACTACTACTACTACTATTCTCTATTCCCTCCCTTACCTCCCTCACTTACCATGCCCCTTTCTCTCCAATCAAATTTCCTCCGTCAAACTTGTCTCGCTTACTCCCAATATTATAATGAAACTCAATCGAACGATTCGATCCGAAAATAATTCTCGTTGCAGGAGTAATGATCGAGCTATGCGAAAAATGAAACGAAACGAAACGAAACGAAACGAAATGAAACGAAACGAAACGAAACGAAACGAAACGAAACGAAACGATACGAAATGAAATGAAATGGAACGTTCATCCCGAAAGTAACGAGCACAAAACTCGCGAATGATTCGGTTCGAAAGTAATTTTGAAATTAACGAAATAAAATTCAGTGGACGCGTTCACAAAAGGGAATCGATCATTTTTATTTAATGAGCAGCTTCATTAAAATTTTGCGAGAATTAATTAAGCGGCCCTAATTCTCTGCAGCAACTAGTAACAAGTACTAAAAGTGAAAATAATGGAGGAGAGCTTTTGTGTATTGGTGGGTGCATGTGTGATTTATCATTTATCATCGTGTAGAATGGAATAGGCAAGCTATGCTTGCACCTGGCGAACGTAGGTCGAGGGGAAGAGGACGAGGAGGGGGAAGGATGGGAGCGAGCGAGAGAGAGAGAGAGAGAAAGAGTATGAGGGAGCGATTGTGGTGTGAGGAGAACTTTAAACGGAGCTGCTGCACGTGCACACATGTCAACGTGGAGGGTCGCCCACATGGATTTGTATTGGTGTTTCCCGGTTGCTTCCCAACCCAGTTTTACGTGAGTAGTGAGTCAGTGTAAGCGTTAGAGGAGAACATGTGCATAAGAAAGAGCAGAGGAGAGTAGAAAGGGGAAAAGAAAGAAGGAAGAAGAAAGAAGAGAAGAAGACCAGAGAGAAACGACAGCATCAACACACGGAAGCTCCCACGTAACTCCTATACAACAAGGGATATACATGGAAGAATTTGACTCGAGGACTCACTCGTACGCACACACCGATGCGTGTACGCGTGGATGTGGAAGACTGTTAGCTAGTCAGCACGACACCTTGTGCGAAGCACTTACGGTTATTTAAAGGTTTTATTCAAGTAATTCCAGCTTTCGAACAACTGAAATAAACCTGCGAAAAGTGTCTACTCTCCATTTCCACCCCACCTCACCGCACCTCATCCACCGGCTCTCTCTCTCTCCCTTTTCCTTTTCCTTTTCAACCGTTTGGATGAAGATCCAAACCTTCCTAACGTTTAGTGGCCTTACTCACTTTGACGTTTCTCCCCTTATACCTCTTTCCTCCTCTCCTTTTCATTTTATTCCTCACTCTGCCATCGAATTTCAGAGCTTCTTACCTCTTTTCTTTCTTCTTCTTCTTCTTCTTCTGCTTCTGCTTCTTCTTTGTAACTTTCTCTTTTGCTTCTGTTAGCTTTATTCCTTCTGGTTTCTCCGCAAAAACTCTGCCAACGCTCCTGCCACGTTATTATTATCCGACCTAGGGTCATTATCGTTATTATTCCCGTGCAAAGGTTTTCGGTACGAGACAACAGAATTTTGTTGCTAATAAAGGAGATTCGACTCCCTTTCTGAATAAACTGCTGGCTTGCTTGCTTTCGGCCGACACGCCGATTTCATTTTGTCCAATGCCCCCAATTATAGTCCTATAATGTTTTGCCAAACATGTTGTGCGTAACACCCGGCTTTTTTCTTCTTTTCATCCTTCTCCTGCCAAAGAATTATTTCGAGACTATATATTCCCATCGCCAAGCTAATCCTTCTTTTTTTCTTTCCTTTTCTTTGCTTTTTCCCCTTATTTCTTCCTCTCTTTCTTCAGTTTTAACGAAAATCCCATTAGATCTTCAAACGGTTCTCATGGCTGATAATAACAAAATTAACGGGGTTTCTAGTAGACACATTTGATAAATTGCTTAATTTTATTCTTCGCGGCTATACATCAGAAGGGCGCGAGCGGCGCAGGAAACTTTTATTCGAAATTCATTTCGCGCAGTTAGTGAAAATGTAAAACATATTGCTTATTTATGAAGAAAAGTACGATGCAGCGTTCCCCTTTGCTTTACAATAATTTCACTAGGGCTGTGAACGTGAAATGCAAGTAGTCTGGGAAAATTAAGGAGCACCGCGCGTTGACGTGTTTGATCTTCGTGAAAAAGATATTAGACGGTCTACGTGCAAAGTTGAAACGATCGGAATTTACCCAAGCAAACTGGTATTCTTTTTCTTTTTGAAGGATTATATTGCGGTACAAGAAGAATGATTAAGGGCAAAAGGGAGAGTGCGAGTTTGAAAGAGAAAGAAGAAGAAGAGAGAGAGAGAGAGAGACCCTTGCCCCACCCCCCACCACCATTTCTACGAGAAGGACGTCGATTCGTCGTCCGCTTCTCGATTTCAAGAGGGGATAAAAGAAATAGCGTAAGTCAAGCTTATGCCTCCACGAAAAGAAATATCCTCGGGTAGAGGGGCTATCTTGGGACTAGGGTCGTTAGATTAAAGAGGACGAACTCGCCAGAGATTCGTGGAGAAAATATGAAAGAGCTTGTACAATGCTTCGCGTGAGAAACTTCACGGAAGGTTATATTTTTTCCAAGCATTTTATCCGCAATCCGAAAATCAAATCAAATTAGCAAAGTATCAGGCAAACTTCGATGTACGTCCACTGTAATTTCCCTGTTAAAAAAGCTAAGAGTTTTCGCGAGTATCTTTGGCTTACCGACGACACTCAAGGGTCAAGAGGGACGAGCGTGAACGGGGCGAATGAAGTTTTTTTCAAATTAATCAGAGAGCAAAGCATGATATGAAATAGCGGGCGGTAGGTACAGGACAGGTAGTACAGGAGGATCTCGATATCAGGATAAATTCCAGGAATTCTTCAAAGGATCTTGGTATGGCGAAGGTTTTATATTTCCGGGACAGAGGATTCGAAGCTTCGTCTGGCAACAGTGTGCCCTTCTTGCCGCTGGCTGACTGGTTGGATGCTTGGATGGTTGGATGGTTGGATGGTTGGATGGCTGGCTCGTTAAGGCAACGTTACAAAGCGGCCTCATAACACTCGCCTAACTACCTCCATCCGACTTTGTAAATCGTCAATTAACTACTGTTTTATCCATTTTCTTATTACATTTTACACTTTGACTACTACTGCCTCGTATTCTTTTGCAACGCCACCAGTCGTTCCCTTCGTAAATAACCGTTCTATCGGACTAATCGCATTTCCCCCCTTCTGCTTCGTCCCTCTGTGATCTACCTGACCAAGCCATTTGCCACCGATTGAGTCGCACAGTCCACATTTTACGCTCTTACGAACATACTGCACAGCGGTGGCCGGTGCATGTTTTCAATTAAGTCAGAGCCCCCGCCCCCCCTAAAACACCGAAAAGAATTCCGGCTCTTTGCTCGCTGCCATGCTACTCTCTGTTCTATATATGTCGTACTAATTACTTCGATAAGCAAATAATGTTTTACTCCTGCGGGGTTGTAGGATCGATGCTTCTCCTCGTGCATTTTCCTAAAAAATGTGGAATTCGATCCATCCAACCTTGAATGCCGCTCGTCGCAACTGACAATACTGTGACTTTAGCAATTTTATTGAAAACTGATCAATTGATCAATGCGGGGGTCGGAAATAAATGATAGGTCCTGTGTGGGAATTCGATTCCTCTGAAGGTAAGTGATTCGGAAATGGTTGGGGAGTTTTACGAAAGGAAGAGAGGGGGTGAGGAGGGTGAAGAGGAGAGTTCGGTATTCAGTGTTCTATCTTTCGGCGGTGGGGTAGGTTTCTATTGCCAGTGGAGGTGGATAGCAATGGCAGTGGCGGCGGCAATCTCATTGCTTGGCGAGCGTTCGCGCTTGATTTATATAATCGTCCGTTATTTTTCATTCCGTTCTTCGTCAAGAGATTAATCTCGGTCGCCAACCCTTCGCGGTCCACGCGCACGCATTGCGTCCTTCTTTCGTAATGCGCTAACCACCGCCATCCTAACACCCCCTCTCTCCATGGCACTCGACTCTTCCTTTCCTTTCCTTTCCTTTCCTTTCTCCACAGATACATTGCAGCATCTCCACCTCCTTTCCACCTCTGTTAGCCATCCTTCCACTTTCCACCTTCCACTTTCCACTTTCCACCTTTCCACCGCTAGATTCAATTCACTTTTCCTCCGAAGAGCGACTCTCCAGTTTTCCGCTCCCCCCCCCCCCCCCAAGCTGCCACCCTTCTGCAGCTGTAACCAACTTTTCGCTTCCCTTTTATTCTCTTATTCGCCCACATAGACTATTTTATTCGAGAAACAACAAATTCACTAGAATCCAAATTCTCTCTTTTAAGAAAAGAGGGGAAAAGGAGAGAAAAAAATCTACTCGTTTGCTTGATACTCTTATCTTTCAGCGGGAAACCGTGGCAAATTCGAGACACTAGATTTACAAAACTGCGCGTTTATTTGGCAGAACTTTTCTTCTTCTTTCAAATTACTTGGATTTATTCGCCCCCCCCCCCTTTTTTCAAAACATTTTTTTTCTCTTTTGCAATTATGAGCAAAATGCTAAAAAATGTACTTTCTATAAGAAGATAGACACACGCACGCATACGCAATCATACATCTCCCTTCCCGCATGGAATCGAAGGTATTATTTATTTACAAGTTCGATACGTGCAAATTTGTTTTGCTTAAAACATTGATACGCTTGTTACTCTGAAATACATTAACTTACTCACACGTACCACCGTACGTGCGAGCACACACCCACGACACACGTGCGAGAAAAACAGGGTACGTATTTATTCTTTAAAATTTGTAATCTAGGGCGAATCTTTCCACTTTGAGTGGAATTCAATTTTCTATAAAGGCAAATATAGTTAGGGAAAGGGTTTTTCCCTAACTATATTACGGAAGTTACACGTGTACCGTGAGATTGTGATATGAAAATCAAAGCAAGTTCTTTCACTAGTGAAAATTTGTCCAGTTTCGTGTACAGTAACAAAAGTGTCATCAGAGAAAGAGAATGGAAAAGAAAGAGCTACGAGAGACGTGGAAAGCGGAAAACAACAACTGAAAGACCTCCTGCCGCTCCTTCCCTTCCTCTGCCAACCCCTTCGGTAAACAGAGGGTGAGTAGAAGGATAGGAAGGGGGAAGAGACGAAAAGTCGCCTTTTCAGTGTATCCTCCTATGTTCGGCACAGTGATTCCCCAGTCTACGTGGATTTACGCATTTGCGTATATACCGTATATATCTATAAGTTTGACACATCTCCACAGTCACACAAAGAAAAGGGATGACGCGTTAAATAAGCTGACGCTGAAAAAGCGAAGCAGTGACAGTTTGAGGGTAACTTTATGAAATGTCGAATACTCTTGTGAACGCTACTGTTGTTATAATAACTTGAGAGAAGGTTTGGAGAAATTAAACGCGGCGTCCTATAAAAAGATTAGCCAATCTTGTAGAAAATGCCGTTCCACGCAGTTGCAAAACTCCTAAACTTCTAATTAAATGTCAAAGAACACCTATCCCCTGAGAAAATGAAGAAACCAATGGAATTCCAAGTAAGGATGACCAATTATTTTTTTTTCTTTTTTAAGAGATTGCTCGCCAATTACATGCATTCAATTTTCATGATTCGACACTTTTTCCTGAATCGCGTACTTTTGGTAACTTTGCTCAACCCTGTTTCGCTTTCGCTGAATCTCTCTTTCTTCTCTCTCTCTCTCTCTCTCTCTCTCTCTTTCTGTCAGGATTAACATGCTGAATTATTCGAAGGCACTCGTTCAAATGATGAAAATTCCAAAAGAATGTGAGAAATGATCTCCAGAGATCAAGTGGATTGAACGGATAGTTTAAGGATTTCATCGTAGCCGCTTGATGAATTTATCGCTGGTCGTTTTATGAAATTCAGATAATAGAAGAAAAATGATAGAAACAGGTAAAGCTACTGCTATCTCCAGGAATTATTTCACAGAGGATTAATTGCCTTTTTCAAACTTCGCTCACGTACGTATGAAGCTTTTAAGCTTAAAACGCATGTTCATAAATTCCATTCCAGAAAATGGATGATAAACGTCGCTGGTTGCTAAAAAAAAATAAAGAGGAAAAAATCAAAAAAGAAGGGAGAAAACTTATAGAGAAAAAAAAATGAATAAATAAAAAACAAAACAATAAAGAGAAACGAAGAAAAGGAGAGTAAAAGAATCTCTCGAATTCAGCAGCGATGCTCAATCATTTGCGGTGAAATTGAAAATATCGCGCGAAACATTTTTCAATCGAATTTCTCCCTTTGCGATTATGATGAACTAAATGCACGACTCGCGTAGCACACGCGTACCGCAGACAACGCGTATATTCGCGAGGAAAATTTATAAAGCGTAGGAAAATAATCCATTTAATGTACGAACGCTGTGGCGGCAAACCTATGGGGGGTGGCCGAATTTGCACTCGTCGAAAAGAACAAGGACACCCCCAGTGAAACTGTGAAACCCGTAGAGGAATTCGCTGAGAAACGTTTTTCGCGATACACTTCTCGGCTATAGAGGGAGAAGTTTGCGGAGGGGGCAATTATGATATTTTTCATCGAGCCACTTTTCCCCTTTTCATGTACTCGGCGTTCCTACTAAATAATTAATCCGTCAGCCGGTGGTGGTGACCTTTTGAACTAGACACACCGCGATGCAAGCCCGCAGTTAAAAGTAAGGAAAAATCTCTTGGGCGCTGGAAGCCCATTCCCGAGGAATGGCAATGGAATACAAGGTAAAGTCCACGCGAGATTAAATCACGCTAAAGGAATCCAGAGTTCATTTGATTTTCATGAAAAATATGCCTGTGCTCCCCCTCGCGTTAACTTGTCATTGCCACACCGAAGGATAACATTTGTATCCATAGAGCTGGAAAAATGCGATTTCTCAGGGATCGCATGGAAATATCCTGGAGCGCCGAGCAAAAAGAAATGCCGAGAGGGTGCGAGAAGCAAGGGAAGCTGCTAGCGGAGCGGGCTAAAGGAGGAAGTAGTTGGGATATTCAGAAAATGCAACCCTTTTTCTTCTTATGACTTGGTCGCTAGGCGAATGCAGACAAAAGTTTTCAGTATTATTAGCAGCACGTATAAAGGAACACGTGCGCTTTCGTAAGTGCGCCGCTGGAATCTTCTGCGTGCACGCGTGTGTGCGTGTGTTTGTGTGCGAGCATCGCCACAAATGCCCCCACCCCCCCTCCACCCTTTCACTATTCTTCTCGTTGTAATAGAAAATAATCGATGAGACGAGTGCACGAGTAAAATTCCTCTCCTCTCAATATCATCAACGTGGAAGGAGTTCCGGTTAGTTTGCAAATTTAATACAACTCTTATCTCTCAAAATCAATAAAATCTCCAAGAAATTTTATCTACGAATTATGTAACGCTTTATAGAGTGAAATAGCAAGCGTTCGCGAGAAACTGTAGCGACGATCCCCTCCCTCCCCTCCCCTATAGTCTCGGCTCGATAAGGCCGTTAAATATATCAGAAAGATAATTAATAAGTCGATTGGATCAATTTTGATAAATTCAGTGATGCGCGAGGGGAGATGAAGAGAGAGGGGGCAAAGGTGAGGAGGGTCGTGCTTTTTGGAGTGGAAGGAAAAGGAGAGGAAAGAGGCGAGAAATAGAAATATTCCCTCTCCTTCCCTTATAGAGAGAGAGAGAGAGAGAGGGAAGGAGGTGATATTTTATCTATAGAGTATGCTTTGTTTTGCCGGGGTATTGGTGTTCGATAATATTATGTGTCAATCGGGTGATACATTATTGCCGGCATTGCGTAGTCCACTACTAACCTAGCGAAATTTTTCTAACGTGACTAATATAGAGATAAACCGGAGAGAGGAAACTGAACTGTGTCATTCATACTCATTGCTTTTCGCGCGATCGATCGTCCGCAAAACTCCGGATAACTGCCACTAAGATCTTCACCGTCCCTGAACAAATATAATAGAATAGCGCGCGCGCGCGCGCGTATACACACGCACACACGTGCACAACACACCCTTTTTCCAACGCAATCCAACTTATTAAACTTCAACCGGCAGGTCGAACGTGTTCATATTTATATTTCGTTCACACCCGGTACTTTTGTAGTTGTATCAATGTTTTTCATAAAAATACTCAAAGTTAATAAAGAAGTAATAGAAAAAAAAAAGGGAGGAAGGCAAGAACATAAGAACGAAGGGGGAAAAGAGGCAAACTTGTGCTCGAAAGAGGATAAAAGATGGTATATCCTTCATAAATTTGGCATGGCGAATGATGAATATAAAAATATGCTGGTGCTTTCGCTTTTGGCCATTTCGCGGAGGGTTCCGTTCGGCGTTTTAATAAAGAGAAACATTCGGCAAAAGCTCTCGGGGTACAGTGATTTTCGCTTGGCCGGGGCAGTTTCAGCAGCGCCGCTCTTCGATTGATCTGGTCAGCTAAATTGCGGCAACCTGATCATCATCAATTAATCTCTCACAACGTGATTAGTGTTTCCCCGATGAAAATATAATACCGAATAACAATCGACTTACGTAAGATGATAGATCGAGTCACGAAGATACCATTCACCATTGAAATGATCAATTACAGCTTTTAAATAACGCATTAACCAGTGACCCATTGGGATAGGATGGATCGATCATCGCTCGATCCCTCAAACAATAATTAATAGCTGAATAATGTATCTCTGGTCGCATGCTCCGTTTTAATTCGCAGCAAAATCTGCCCGTGATAAGTGTTGGGGCGCCGGAAGGGGAGCTGAGGAAGAACCGAGAAAAATCCGAGGGGGGAGGGGAGGCTGGTTGTCCGATTGAATGAAATTGAGCGGAACAGCTATGCTAAGTAAAAGATAACAGAAAAACAATGCAATCTCTCTTCCCCCCCGTTTAATGCGGCCCCATAATAATAGAATGCATTTTCCATTTGTCCAATTCCCTGCAGTAATTACAGCGGACCTCTCTATCGGATTTCGCCAGCCTCCCCCTCAACCTCCGCAACCCTCGTGTGATTCCTGTGTAGCCCTTCCCCTCCCGCGCTCCTTTCTCTAGCTATCCCGCGCCACCCTTTAGCCATCAAGTCAGAAATTGCTTCTGTACACATTTTCGATGTTTACCCACTTAACTGTGACCCAACGTGCATCATGACTTGCAGTTAAAAAAAGGAAAGCTCCTTGCTTGGATGCACCGTGTAAATGCTTTGTTCACGAGTGCTAAGACAAACAAAACTGGAGAGAAATTCGAATAAATTCCTGTTTACTTTATTCCGATTCAATTCATCCGGGGGATTTTTATTCATGCAAACGCAGATCGGATATAAGCAACGTGCGCGCGCGCCTGCAGAATTACATCCGTGTGGGTGCAGCGCGAGGTTATAGGATTATAATTCTATGCACGTATGTACCTACATCATATCATGCTTGTATAATTAAATAGTCACACTGTATTCGCTTTTGTGGCTAAATGAAATATTTACAGTCGTTACGGTCGTTATTGTCGTTATTAAGGATTTTGCCATTGTTCATTTATATATCTCCCTTTTTTCGTACGTAAGCTTTTTCTTTCTTTTTCTCTTTCTTTTTACAGTTTTAAACAATGAAGGGAATATTATTCTCAAGCTGATTTTTCGAAACCACTGGCTTATATTAATTTTGAAAGGATTATTCGAGTACGTTCTTCTGTCATTCCGAGATGAATGTCGATGAAAAAGAGAGCGAGATGAAGAAAACGATATCAAGAAAGTTTTAGGGAGAGGAGAAAAAACAGATGATCTTTGTTCTACGTTCGTAGAGAAACCATTTTCTGCTTGACCCAGTTAGACCTAACTTTAAATCGTTCTTTACATATTCATTATACACGCGCACGCATACACACACATACAAATATATTATACATATATTAAACATACATGCATATACATATCCTATGATTAAAGACAAATATAACTTAACCCTCTGAAAGACACACACACACGCGTTCATCAAACATAAATGGCTTACTCAATTTATTTTAATTAATGTGTGTATGCACGCGTGTGCCTCTGTGTTTAATAAAACCGAGAGACGATGGGTGAAAAAAATGAGAATTTAAGCATAAAGCTCCAAATTGAAAAAACGGAGGGGAACCTGTACAATATTTGAGAAAAAAGAAAAACTCTATCAGGTTATCCCGAGAGCGAAGAGAATCTCGTTCTTAACTAGTAGAATACGAGTAATTACGTAATTCATGTGCAATTGGGAATATTTGCATGCATACGCATCAATTCCGTATTTACATACGACGACGCAACTTGCACGCGCTTCAGTTATCGATACATTAAGTAAATTCTCTTTCACTCTTCCTCTCTATCTACGCTATATCTGTTTCTCCCTCCCCTTAATTTCTTGAACAAAGCAAGACATTGCATTGACACAACTCGCGGAACAAATACCAGAAACGATACAAAGTGCACCGCTATTATACGTAAATAAGCGTTTAATTCGGTCTCCTATTTTTCCTTTCCCTGAAAAAGGAAGCTTGAACGTGTAGTCACTCTCGTATCCACACCATCCGACAGGACTACCAATAATCGCTTTTGCGAGATATAAAGGAGAATTACGAGCTGCAAATCAGATGTAAAGCAAGCAAGTTCAGCGAGCGTTTTGTGACTCGTTTCACTTTAGAATGTATTCGTGTCACGAATAACAATAAAATGAGCGCGCATGTCGGCAAAAATCAATAAGACCCAATAGCTTTTATCTCGACGGACTATATTATCGTCAGTCAGCGGGCCGCGTGAAATTTTTCAAAACTGTCAAATACTTTCGCGTGGAAAAATTTCCGAGGATCTCCATCGATTAAACAAATGGCACGCATCCAGTTACCTCGATCGATTTTCATCACCGATAGCCTCCCGTCGCCCTTCCTCCGCTAAAAATGCACAAACAAGCAAGCAACAACAAAATCAGCCAAAAATCAAATATTTACGAGATCGTTATTTGATTTCCTTCGGTGCACCAGAGTAACAGCGTCGTCATTTCCGGCTCCTTTTTTACCGCTGGAAAAAAGGTGAAACGCGGAGATTTTTCGTAAAATACTCCTGCCGCTTCGTTCATCCCGCGTGCGCGCGCGCTTACCTAATTATATAAATTACTAGATCGCTTTTGCCTTGCTACGTTCAGGTGATAAATGAACTTATCTAGGAGTGCATACGCGAGGGAAAATAATTCATCGGTGTAGAGAGTCGAGAGTATGGGTTTTCCCATTCCATCGCAATTATGTATTATGTGTGTAGCATTGACTGGTCTATACGTATTCGGTAGTATTGATTTATCATTGCATATGGAGTTGGAGTAACGCGGGGGAGGAGAGGAGGGGTCTGGTGTAATGTAACATGAGACACCACACAACGTGATCCCATACATTTGAAAGATAAATAAGGAAGAGGATAATAAAGGACTAACTAGAGATCACAGAGAGACAGAGAGAGAGAGAGAGAGAGAGGGAGAGAAAAATTGGATTATTTTATTATTATTAAAACTTCTAACATTATCATCATCGTTATCACTATGATTATTATTATTATTATTATTAAAGGCTAAAACACAGAGTCTTGGTAAAGTAGAATAAAGATCGACGGCTCGGTTCCTCCTATTGAATGTTTTCTCCTAGTATAAAAACATTAATTATACTATCGTTGATTTACGATCGTTCAGTTAATTTGTAAGTTTCCAGAAACACGAGATACGAGATTACGCGCGCTATTAATCAAAGCCTTCGCTCTTTCAAAAGATCTTTATATGCGCGAAATCCACGGAATATCGGTGGAAATATCGGAGGATCGATCACAGACATTATTGCCGTTGCACTTAGTCGAGTCGAAGTCGAGACAACTCGTACGAAAATGACAGGTAAGGTTTTCCCACAGGGGCGAAAGATGAAGAAAGCAGCCGGAGAATCAGCTGCTTCGGTATTACACTGATTAAACGCCACGCCTACACACGCGAATACACGTACACCTATGTACACGTACAGCCGACCTCCACTACGAAGGAAGCAGAGGAGACTAGATAATGACGTGCTATCGCCGCTTGATACAGTGCAATCAGGATGCCACGACATTCCCTTTTACCAGCAGCTTACATAACTAATGCACTCGACTCGACGCACAATGGGAAACGATGCACCACTGACACATCTTCCTCCTCTCATTCCCTATCCCTGTCACTCTCCCTCTCCTTCAGCCCTAACCGAGGTCCCTGTCATCCTTCTTCTGCTGCTCCCTCTTCGTTTACCTCGGAGTCTCTTTTCTCTTCTTCCTCCTCCTCCCCCCCCCCTCCCCGCCCTGTCTTAAGACCCTGTGTGTAATAATGCCGAGAGAAATCGGAGAATTTTCATCGACGCCTAAAAATACGAATTATGCGCTTTGAAAGGCGTAAAAGAGCATTACGGATACTCGAGGAACTCCCCCTCCACTTTTCACGAGGAATTGGCAAAGTGGCTTGTTAAAGCAACAAGCTCCTCCCTGGTTTAAATGAAACTTTTATCGCGCGGCACAATTTACAAGGTCCCCTTACCCCTCCTCTCCTATCCTATCGGTCGGTCAGCTTTATCCGCGCAAGGAGCATTAAATTAATGCACCAAAGTAAATAATACTTAATGACAGTGGTTGCGAGGCAAATGTTATAATGACGGATTATGAAAATCAGCGATTAAAGCAATAACCTCGTTAGATAAATCAATCTTGTTCGCGTGGAATACGAAAACTTTGCACATGCGTACTTTGATGTTCGCGGGTAATATTCTTTCTGATTGTAATAAATTGTGGGAATAACCGAGTTACGAGGGACAGATGTTTGAAACGAATCGAGTAGTTAATGAAAAATAATGAGAAAAGAAAAGCTTGGATTTCTGAAGGAAAGAGAGAAAGGAAAACAACAAAAGCTTCTTCCCGCACCTTAGTTCAGGGATTATGGAAGCGGTGCTAAGAGGAGATACCCAAGTGACCTGAGAAAATTTACTGCCAATTACTTTCCCCCTTGTGTACAGATACATCGCAGGTTGCGGTTTTCTCTCTCCATCTCTCTTCTACTCTCTATTTCTCTTTCTCCATCTCCCTCTATCCTTGTCTTCTCTTCTCTTCTCTTCTCTTCTCTTCTCTTCGCTTCTCATCTCATCTCATCTCATCTCATCTCATCTCATCTCATCTCGCCCCATCTCGACCCCATCTCGTCTCTTTCTCACTCGTTCACTCGCAGATTCACTCTGTCGAAAGCAGAGCGAGAGAGACGCGGACAATTTACATAGCGAATACTAGACACGATAATGCGAGCCATATTTGAAACACTGACTCTATACGGGACGAATAAATATACATACTCTTCTTTTATGTCAACGGTCATTCTCGCATTTAATGCGATCATAAGAAACACATTTGAAAATTCATCATTATATAATACATTAAAATAAGCATGTTCGCGGTTTCTGGACGCGCGGTATAGATAATGAAAACTTATCGAATGAGAATGCGATGTTTTTTAACGAATTAAAGAGCATACAGGACGAACAAAGATATTTCTCGCGTCAACGTTTGTATTATAAACAATAAATATGTGTGGCAATAAAAAGATAAGTTTGCGAAATAAATTTAATGTCTTGTATGCACAAATATATATTTTTATCTCATAATTTATGTTAATTACATATTATGTGTAAGAGGTGTGTATGTGCGCGCGCGTATGCTTTATAATGTTTCCTCACAGACACGGTATTACACACTGAAACGTCTCTTTAATCCAGTCGTTACTTGGACTGTAGTAGACTTTAAATCCGGTTTGTCGGGAAATGCAGTTGCACGGTTAATCGTTATAAATACTAAATTAGATAATTCTATTTTGCTAATCTACCAGCCTTTTTCCCTTTTCTCTACGCCTTTCACATTGTTTATTAATTACTGAAAATCCCACGAGTCTTGCCGAGGGGAAAAAGAGAAACTTGAAAAGAAAAAAGAAATTCGGAGAATCAAGGGACTGTTTTACCAAGTTGTTTTCTCAATCTTTTTTTTCGCCAAGTTGAAATTTTCAGAGATAATTGCACAGTCTTCATGAGACTGTTAGGCTGGAAAAGTCAAAGTATTTCATAAATCCGACGAACAACGAGATGTATCTATCATTGTATTCGCTGCACTTAATCACCGTGCTAACGCACCAGAAGAATAAACTTGAAGATTTTTTGATAAAGTCCGTGAGAAAGTGTGAAAAGAGAAATATATAGATGGATTCATTAAGGCCATTTTACAATGCTGGACCGTACCGGTCAAAACTAGCAAGAGTGAGTAAGTTATAAGAGTGTGCACGTGGTGTAAGAGAAAGGAGGAGAAAGAGGGGAGGGACAAAAAGAGAGAGAGAGAGAGAGAGAGAGAGAGAGAGAGAGACGAGCTCGATAAAAATGTACATGTCAAGGTTGAGCGAGCTTTATTCCACACTGTGTTAATATGTGCGTTGTTAAACAAGCCATTATATAGTCTTTCATATAATTGTCAGGAAAACTATTTGAAACGTAGCGAACCATTAAGAAAATCATTATATCTTATGTAAACAGTTTCCAAAGTAGACAGAAAGAGAGAGAAAGAGAGAAGGTATAAAAATGGAGTATTATCTAAAGAAATAATGCTTTTAATCTACTTTTCAAACTAAAAACTATTCCATATAGTTTGCTATCTCAATATAGTCTGAATCTAGTCAATAGTAATATACGCGCAAACAAAAGTATTCTGAAAAGGATTGCTCAATAAAGTTATGTGAATAGAGCAAAATGATTTAATGCAAGCAATGAATCTAGGGATGATAAGAAAGAAGAAGAAATAAGTTTAATGCCATTCACTTTTTATCTGATATTGTCGTGGTAACTTTCTTTTTTCTTTTGCCTTTTCTTCTTTTTTTCTTCTTTTTTTTTTTTTTGTTTAATTTGCTCGTCTTTCCAGTGAAAGAGCGGTTGGATTCATGTGGGTGCGTTTGCGAGTGTGTGTGAGTGTGCGATGCCCGCGCGCAAGTGTCCGTGCATGCGCGTCAGAATGTGTACATGCGTGTACGCGTGTGTTGTATACGATGTATAAAAGCGTACAGTCCACTCCATAAATAGGAAGGAACTCGTGACTCCACTTATCATAGCGTTCATCGATCCTAAATGAATTTCGTACAGTTAACAAGAAACACGTAATATAAATTACTTAAGTGGGGTAAGAAGCTACGTAAAAATTTCGTCGAAGAGATTTTAAATCGTTCAAACGACTACGGCTCGAGGAAATCCTTCGGAAATCCTTTATCCAGCGAGTTTAACAATAATTCATTTCTGTTAATTCAATCTTTTTCTCAGCCAAGCGTAATCTGCTTTGCATCGTCTCGTTTTCCAAGCAAATTGTCAAGAGGTAAGAAAGCTTTGGCGCGACGGAATTAATGAATGAATGAATGCATTTATTAATGAAGACCAAAAGAGAAAGCGCAGATGGACAGAGACAGAAGGGGATAGAGGGGGCCTGAGGGGACGACTGCGAAACAACGTATTTCAAAAGCAACAAGATAAATAAACAGATAAGAATTCCAGTGATAAAATAATTAGGAAGGGAAGCGGTAAACTTAACGAGAGAAATAAGATGAGAGAAGAAAAAAAAAAACATAAATGATGGAAAAGATTATTGAAAAAAGAAAAAAAGAAAAAAAAAATAAATTCTGGCGATACTGCTGAAACTACTGTGGACACATGCTTGGTGCAATTGTTTATAATGATCGTAAGAGGTTGATAATGGGGTGTAAAGAGAGGGTGTGCGGGAAGACAATAATAGAGTTCAGAGTTTCTCTATCAAAGCTCATTACTACTTAATATTCCGATTGTATTTATCGGAAGCACTAAATTGAAACGACGAACAAACGATGACGCAACTACTCAACTATCATTATAATAATAACGGCAGCGCGCGGTAGATTATTAATAAGAGCCGTGTGAAAAAGTACAAAATGTCAGGAGAGGAAAGCCAAGGAAAAAGTCGAGCAATCAATTGAGATAAATCCAAACTAATGTATAATACACGCATAACTGTGTTATGGCAAAATTTGCAGAGCTCAGAACTGTTATGCTCGCGGTATGATCATGGTAACTGCATCCGCAAATGTTCCTCTTACTCAGCCATATTCACATAAAACCGAATTTACTCCAAAAGCTATAATTAGCCATATACGTAAACAGTATTCAATTAATTTCTAATACACGCATGTGTTTTATTAATGTATTAATTAAGCGGCGCATTAAATATTCAACCAATTAATAGGAATCTTTACCCAAGGCTATTTTTCTAATAAATATACATTTTATATGCACGTTGTATGTATAATAATAGTTAGTAATAGCGATGGTGATGATGATGATGATGATGATACTAATAATAACAATAATAATAATGAGAACAACAACAACAACAACAACAATAATAAACTGTGTTAATTAATAAAATATTGAGAGAGAACGAGCGAGAAACGCATCTATGTAGTAATTGTAACACGATGAAACTCGAAATTCCGATAAAGAAACTTTTAAACAGTTTCAATAGCGTTGTGTAAAGCTAACAGTTCTAATAATAAAATGATTTCCGTTTCGACGGTACTCAACAGAATGAGTATACAGTCACCGTTGTGTTGTTGATTTATGATAAGTATCTCATATTTCCAACATTTTCTGAGTGGATATTTCTTTTTATGCAATTAACTCGAATATTATAAAGCATGAAATATAACCACGTTCGTGATAAAACATTCTTTTCTAATTGAAATATTTTTAACTTCAATTTTAAATTGTTTAATATTTTGTTTTCATTGTTACTTCTAGAGAAAAGAACATTGTAATTTAATGATTACATTTACATATATATAAATATTTTATTTTTCCACTTCTAAATAGATATTTTTAATATTTTTTAGGTAATTTTCAGGGGGATAATTGAATGGAAAATTTTTTCTATTTTTGAAAATGTATAAAAAAAAATACATATGATTAAACGTTACAGTGTGAGTGTGAATAAAGTTTAAATTAAATCGAATGAGGTGAGCCATGCAACTACTCGAAATATTTTTCAACGTTAGCGGAAAAGAAGCTACGTATTATATTACTCATAAGCTGTGTGTGATCCTACGTTGAATTGATTTCATAACTTTCCTACTCGAGAATCGCGGTCAGTCAGACTTTCTGCCGTGACTGTACCTCCTCCCGACTAATTTTGCCGATTAGAATTTTAGCATAGAGTACACATCGCGACAAAAGTTTCCAGTTTTCACTGCCGTTCCTACTTCTACTACCACTACTACTATTGATAATAGTAGTAATAATATTATTACTACTGCTACTACTACTACTTCTACAACTATTAATGCTGCAGCTGCTGCTATTACTACTACAGCAGTACTATTACTCCTGCTACTAGTAGTATTTCCACTACTTTTATTGCTACTATTACTATTTCTACTCTAGCACCTTTCTATCTTCTCTCCCTTTCTTCTAGAATCTCCTTGTCAGACCAATCCTCTCCTTCTTCCTTTATTCCTTCCTTCTCTTCTCTTTGCAGCTAGATTCAACGTACGCTTACACTCAGATTTTATCATAATTATTACAACTTCGGCAATTATAACTTATAACTCGCGAAACTCATTTCAGAAAATAATTTTAGAGAAAACTCGTGTTTCAGGCTATATACGTAATGCTCGAGAGTAAATGTCACTCGTAAAACGGATTAAAAAGCGACAGTTTCAAATCCGATTGACGAAAACTCGTTTTCCCCCCGCTCCAGGAGAGTTTTTCGGAATAAATTATTTTCGATTAGGCCGCAAGAGCCTTTATCACCAAACGCTTTGGTCATCCATTTAACACATATGAACGAACAATAAAAATAAATTTTATTCCAAGAAATTTCACGAAACATTCTGACGAAAGATCTTGATTGAAATGCGACAGCAGAGTAAGGCAACTTTACACAATATACCAGTATACGCAAGTATATTATACTTGTACCGTGTACACGTGTGTACATGTAAATATATTTATATGCATGTATATCGAGTAGAGATATCCTATACATAACCATCTAAAATGAAGGAACCTTGGTTCGGACCAGAGAGGGGAAGAGAGAGAGAGAGAAAGAACAAGGGAGGATTACTGAAAAACTCCATATTTATACGAGCTACTACACAACTGCATTTTTCTCCGAGAATCTTGACCCATCTCAAGTTTCAATTGACCATGTTTAAAGGCTACTAGCACATCGCCAGGAGGGAAGGCCAAAAGAAAAAACGTTGAAATTTCTGAATGAGAGAAATGTAACAGTTACGCGAGATAAAATGCCAGGGATTATGATTTGTGGGGTTAAAGCTGTGACCCACTGCAAGTGCACTGGCACACTAATTGTAAGTGACACTTGTTTTTCGAAACATGCCTCTTACGATCTGCAATTTACTCAGTAAGTATAGCGAGAGCCCGACGAAGCTGCAAAAGTAAATTCCATTAAGGCAGCAACGGGTACTTCCGTTTAATGTCGTTAGTAAGAGGGTGGAGGAGAAAAGAGAGGGCAGAAGAAGCTAAGGTAGAGAAGGGACGAGAGGCTGGAGTGGGGTCGATAGGGGTGGGAAGGGGAAGGGAACAAGAGTCACCGCGCGTGAGAAAGAAAATGAGAGAGAATTCGAAAAATCAACCTCTAGAATTTAGATTAACGACGTTAATATTTACGAACATCGAACGTAAAGCTCTGATACAAAAAAAAGACAGATAAGAAGAGAGGCATCCTGCAAGAAGGTCGATGCTATAAAGATAAAGATATTTTGGCTCCTAAATTTGTGTGTATACTTCACAAGAACTCGATATATGTAGTGTATGCGACTTGAATAATAAATGTCACTAGAAATATACCGCTTCTTCTTCTTCTCTTTCTCTTTCTCTTTCTCTTAATTTCGGACAACTCTGACGAATACTTTTCATTTTTCATTTAATAAGGCGTGATAGATATGCTAACAAGATTAATAATGTGCTTATTAGATACGTGTATTTTATTGTATCTTATCGCTTCGTCGCATGTATCACACGATTTTTAAACGCCAGATTTAAATATGTCAATTTTAAAGCAAATATTTATGCTATGTTTAGTCTCGTACGTCACACACATCGCTTGTTTACACTTTTAAATGCCTAAACTGCCTTTATTCCTAAATTGCATTTCTTTTTCTTCTAACCGGATAGATTATTCAATTCTCAAAGTGATAGCTTACAATGTTTCATCATTTCGACGTACAAGTTTCCACTTATCTAAACTGTATACGTATATCCTCGATATTTCATTTGATTTGATTCAATTGATTTTAATGCACAACAAGTAAATTTATCTTGTTTTATTTCATTTCATTTAGTTTAGTCCAATTCAATTCGATTTAATCTGCGTTTTAATTTAAAAATTACACGATGTATCACTATTCGCACTCACACGTAGATATAATAATATATATGTATATACATTTATATATTTGTACGAAGATGCGTGTAACTTGTTTCCAACACATGCGCCGTTCGTAGTGTGGAGCACCTGCTTTGCTGGGTTTGTTGAATTTAGTCGAGATTGTGTTCGAAGCACCACACATACGCGCGTGCACGTACAGCACACGCGCGCAACGAGTGTATCATGAGGAGTTCACTAACACACACATGTACACGAATGATTTCACACAATAAACGCGTACATAAATCGCTACGTAATCTCAAACTATCGCGCGGCACGAAAGTACACAGACACACAGAGACGCACGCGCGCGCGCGCGCGCGCGTACGTACGAATGATTATCGGATAAATTAGTAAAAAAGAGGTCTCGAGAATAATAAGATACGAAATACGAATAAATATATGAAATAGCTTCTGTTAATTAGATACGCTCTTTTACGTGTTTTTCCCTTGTATTTCTCTGTATGCGAAACGTTTTGTTAAATAAAAATTATACATATATTCTGCAAACGCGCGCGCACCAAGCCTTTATTGTTTAGATATGCGCATACATATAAAATGCACTGTGCACACTCATACAGGTGCGCGCACACACTAAACAGACAGTTGAGCCTCGGGCGAGATTATAATTACAAATGTAACCAAGAACTCACAATTTTCTAGTCTTGAAACAAGTCCGACGAAGAGAATATATATATATATATATATATATGAAAACTACATTTATGCCAAATTCTAGTAAGAATATTAGAGAGAAAGAGAAAATAGGGAGAAAGAATAGTTTTCAAAAAAATTACAGTAGTCATTTTTTCGAATACTCTTTCATAACACTGATTATCAGATATACAAGAAATATCGATTTATAACAAATAAATAAAAATTTAATTTCAGTTCTTTAATTAAAAAGAAAACACAATTTTTCTGATTTAATTTAAATAGTTTTTCCCTTCCCTTTCTACTTCCTTCCCCTTTCCCTCTCTCCTCTCTGACTTCCGAATACAATATGAATTGTTCTATTTATATCAAAGTCCAATAATATAATCATTTTATTTTCTAGAGGGGGAGGTGGAGGGGAGGAATCCTATTACTAGCAAATATATTAACTTGCACGAAATAAATGTGAAGAATATCGAGGAATACTTTTGGCTTATTTGAAAACTAATGAGTAGAACGAAAAATAAGACGAATAAAGTGAGTCACTGTCGACCTATTGAAAGAAAAAAAGGAGCTACTTTGCACGTATTATGTACATTACAATACGATAACAAAAACGTCGCTTGGCATTTGGGCCGAGCTACAATAATTACTTGCCACGACTCAAACCCGCATTATCGATTTAATTCTCTCTACATATATTTTCAATTCACCTCTCACAGAAGTGTGATTTAGTGTAGGGTTTTAGCCTGTTATTTGTCTATACATGTATAAGTGACTGCGCACACGCGTGCATGTGTATGTATACGTTGTTTGTGAGAGCTCTCTAGCCCCCCTCCCTTCACCCTCTCTCACTCACTCTCTTTCTTGTATCTGTATGGAATGGGAAAAGCATTGAATTTTAAACGAAATAAAGTTCTTCGAAAAAGAAAAACCAATAATATACGAGTTATATCACATGTATAGAAAATAAAAAATTATAATGTTGCATATTCAATAAGTATATGTGCATTATAGATAGTTTTCAGTGAGGTAAACAAGTATTTGAGAAATGGAGGAATGAGAAAATAAAATTCAATCACAGTGTAGCTTTCTTTGTGGAAGAAATTTTTAAGCACTGACTGTACGTTTTTCCACGAATAATTCCAAAATCTATTCTCAGTTTTTATGAAAAACACTTATAATCATACATACTAAACTATATGCTTATTACATATCACGTGATATATATCACGTGATCACATAATAACAACAAGAATAGTGTTCATGTTATTGATTTAAATTCTTGAACATACACATATGCAGGAATAACATTTATATTTTTTTCCTTCCACACCTCATGGTCACCAAATGGAAATTAATATTCATGAGAAAATGGGATCGGGTGAAAAATCAAAGAAAATGTTCCAAAGGAAGAATTGATTTTCATTAAATCGTCGTTAGAACAATATGAGTAGTCGAGGTGGTGGTGTTAAATCGGGTTAAGGCACATCTATAAATACCTCACCAACTGAGAATGAGAGAAAGATATAAAGATCGCGAGGCAAAAGAAGGAGAAGGAGTGACAGAGACGGAGGATGTGCTGCCAGAAGAGGAACCACAAATGAGAAAAAGAGAAAGAGAGTTAAAAGGAGAATTGGCAATAAACGAGAGAGAGAGAGAGAAAGAGAGAATAAAAGCATGCGTATTAAACAAAGATGGAAGGGAAGAAGGTTGGACGAAGATAAGCGTAATGAGCAGGAAGGAGAAAGAGTTTTCATGTTCAGGAGTGAGACACAATGAATCACGAGTGTGACAGAGCGAGAGAGTGAGGGAACCCGTAAAAGGGGGGTTGGGGGAAGGGGCAACCAGTTCGTCTAATAGTATCGCACGTTAAAGATACACACAATGGCATTTGTTGCCAGATGTCTAACTCCAGGATAAACCTCCCCTCCCACCTAACCCCTTCTACCCCCACCCAACAGCACGCTGTCACTTCTGCATTACGTTCGCGCGCGCGAGTATGTACTCGGTAAAAAGTGATTTTATTAACACGACAAAAAAAAATATAATATTTCAGGTGAAAAAAAGCCCTCCCCCAAAAAAAAAAATGTTTACACAGACCGAAATAAAAAAAAAATTTTTTTCTGTTTTTTCACTCACCTCGATCTTATCCATTTCTTAGCTTCACGGATGTCACTCACTGTCTTCACAGTCATCTAGGATATTTTAACACTCACACACGGACGGTACATAACGCACGATATATTGTTAGTGTTACACGATCACGATGTGCGTGTATCGGAGCGATATAGGTTTGACGCGCGCGGACCAGCGACTCACGGTGCGGCGCACGCCGCTGTCCCATCAAGACTACTTTGTATTTACTCTAATTATGTGACGTCACGGATACACTGCCTCCCCACTACAAGCACTCGAATTCACCCGAGAATCGCCGAGAATTGCCGAGCACCACCGAGCGATACCCAACCTGCTGAGCAGCGAACAACTGACTACAGACTGCGCCGGCCACGCCACTGTTTCTCTGTCCTTTTCCTTTCTCCCACTCTACTCTCTCTTCTCTCTTCTCTCTTACTCCATAAATATACCTCTGCACTCAGCGGCTCCAAGCTTCTCATCATTTCATTCCCAACCTTCCAGCACGACGCATCGGCTCGTGACTGCTTCCTCAAAAAATCTGTCAGAACTCATTCCTTATCATGAAATCTCGGTAAATTATCGCCCAGACATCATAAAGAATCTATAAGCAAGAAAAATTACTTAGCGCAAGTTTACTCGAAGGATCGTTCAAGATTATCCTCTTGTGGTGACAGTTCGACATATTTATCTGACTTCAGAATCGACATTGAAAGTGTTTCTCAACTTTTTATGTATTAATAGAAATTGTTGGTGCGACTGAGTTCTCTGATCAAAACTTGAAATTATTGCTCTTGCACTGTGGACTGTAAAGCTAAATCAACCTTTTCATTCTGACGCTTCTCATTGTGTCAATGACGTTCAGTTTATTTGTAACTACGCCTTGTTTTAGATTGAGATTTTTTCGTGCTCAAAAGTTGATACATTTCTGATTCTATGCTCGTTTGTAAAAGCTCTGTGACGTGATTAGTGCAATTGTTACAAATAATAAAACAAATTGTATTTCTTTTTATTTTTAAACTGTGAGAGAGAGAGAAAGAAAATTGTGTTAAATTTAACAAATTTAATTCTACTCCCTTGTACTCGACATTTCTCATCTTTATATTTCATCATTTTAAAACGTGCGTTTATTTTTAGGTTAATTCCGAGGAATAGAAGTTAACGTGAAATGTTTAAAATTTAATTCGAAAGAAAAAGGAAGATTGGACTACGTTTTTAATTCAACTTTTTCTTTTTTTTTTTTTCTTAATAAGAGAGAAGTGAATGTTTATGTCCATGTCATAAAATTTTCATTCCTCACTCTTGGCATGAGCAAAAATCTAGGAAACTTTTATAAAGCAACGAATGGTACGTACCGAAACTATAAAGTGATAAATAAAATGCACAAGATAGCAAGAAAATCATGTAAGTGACAATTGAGTAATAGGTATGAAATTAGACGCAATCATAATTACCAAATAGAGAAGATAGCACCAGTTTTATTTCAATGATTTGTTAGTGACCTTATAAATATATAAAAAAAAGAAGTGCTATATCTCCTCCTGGATTATCGGAGTACCGAGATGATGAGAGAATCTAAAGTCACTTTAGCTGTCTCCTTAATTGATAAAAAAAAATTAGAGGATTGCTTTAGTTAAAATAATTAATACAGAAGAATTTATTGGTTACAGTGAACTACTAGTCCCTTGAACACTAAGCTGGCACCGATGGTGAGAGAAGTCCAATAGTGAACGGAAATCAGTTCAATACCAATATACCAATACCAATACCAATACCACAGTCTCATAATTCACACGATGTGCTTGAGCTGGAGTATAATACAGTTTCGTGCATGTGAGTATAATACTTGTGTATCTGTGCGTGCGCGCATATGTGTAAAATAAATGACAGCAGCATTAAAAAATCATCTTTTTTCCTTGTATTTATTATTTAAAGCTCTTTTCTCCAGATTCCCCACAAGACACTCCTACTTCCCTTATCCTTTTTCAGAAATACAAATTACAAGTTTCAATAGCCATTCGTTCAATCGGCAACAATAATCATACTTGGACAGACAGACAGACAGACAGACAGACAACAGACAAACAGACAGACAGACACACAGTCAACATTCGAAGATGTGGACTGTTACAAGTGCTTCTTTTGTTGCTCCGCCGTGTTATCCCACGTTGTAAACTTCCCTTTTCTAATGAATTCACTTTACTCGCATCATATTCGCCTTCGTAATAAGTATTTAGTTCGTCCTCAGTTAACACTGTTTTACTTTCTTTTTAACGTTAGTTCGAGATTGAAAATAAATGGTCAATTGCAGTAGAGGATAATGTGCACGAGATAAGGGGGGAAAGATATAAGTACATATATGTATATGTGGATGTATAAACATCGCTCTATATACATATTTGCGTTACATGTTTCAATTACGAGACATAGATTTAAGGCAGAACTAGGACTAAGAGACTAGATCAAGGCAGGGTGGAAATATGTATATTATCATTAAGAGTTCGTTGTGGCTTTTGCATATTTTCCCTTCGTAAGAACCCTTCCTCCTTCCTGTGCTATCCAATTAACGTTGGACCACTTTCTACGTGGTCTCACAATAATATGATAATATCGTAAGAAGGAGGAGGGGCTATTTTCGTGGTGCCAAGTCAATTCTTAATAAAAGTCAATCGATAGTGGTGTTTAAATTGATAAAAGGAGGCAAAGAGTAGAGAGACTGTCGAAACTTTTTAAATGCAAGAGATTGGCCGATCAGGAATAAAATTATAATATTACATTTGCAAAATAATTATATGGTAGTGTTGGTGGTGGTGGTGATATCGATAGGCCACTCACATTTTACGCACCTGACCGAGATTGACACAGAATTCTTCGAATTCCTATTGTTAATAATATTATTATTATTACTAATAAATCTGATTGAGTTAGCATGGTGTGGTAATATCACGACGAGAGACAGAATCACCTTATTACCTAATGAAACAAATAATGAGAGGCCATCGTCAGCTTCCATATATATATATATATATATATATATATATATGTATATATATATATAGACTATACGACTGTATAGAAAACTGTTGTATTAAAAAAAGACCTGATCTTTTTGTCATCTCTTAATTGACTCACAATGCGACAGTGTCTTTCGTCGTGACCCCTTTCGAAATTACGAATTCCATTAGAGTTGTGGTATGCGCGTCAGGAATTATCGGATTTTGACGATTGGTCGAGATTCCAAGCGAAAGATAAAATTTTGCCGTAAAGTATTTTCTCCGGGTACGCTCTTTAACGTGCGTTTAGTTTAGTTTTAAGAAGACACTGGAATTAAAGAAGAACTCGAGGAAACGCAGTTTATTCAAGAGTATCACTAGCCAGTTTAATAATATAGCAATTTATTTATTATCTTCTAATAGGATCATTAGCGAGAGATTCCATTATCTTAAATTGTCCCATCTCATGAAAACTCTTCGGTTCATTCTCTCTAATGAGACATCATTATTTATTTAGGTTTTACGCTTGTACAGAAATCAGAGTGACGCACACACATTTACTGATTTTCAATAAACTGCAGTTCCTCCTTTAAAGGATAGAGAGTAGCATAGCTTTTGTGTTTCATAGTTCAATCGTTCCGAGCAACGCTTGATTTTAACTCTGAGGATATTTGAACGATTGAAAACGAATTAAGAGAGAGGACGGGGGGATAGGAACGACGACGACGACAACGACGACGGCGATGACGACGACGACGACGACGACGACGACAACGAATAGCTCGAACTCCGAATGGAATTGACGGCGCGTAGCGAGTTCAACTAACAACCGAATTTTGCCTAGACTAGATTAGGTACCACGACCAGAGCGTACGTTTACATAGATTGGGTAAAATATCACAGCTGACCCCCGGAAATATTTGAAAATAAAAAATAAAGGAAGAATCTCTCGAGGGCCTCCGAGGAGTCTTTCGATCGCCCAGCTTTCGGTTTCTCCAAATTTTTATTCTATTATTCCGTCTCTTCTTCGTCTTTCTCCTTCTTATCTCTTCGCTTCTTTTGTAGTCGCTATGAAAATGTAGAAAAAATTATACAAATAATTACTATCTAATGTGTACTTGTGTACGTGTATGTGTGTGAGTGTGTGCCTAGAGGTTTTTCTTAATAACCGATCGGAAGGGCGACCAGACTCACTTTGCGCGGTATTTCAATATATATTTAATCATAAATTATCAATATATATAATAATAATATGTTAAACCTATGGTCATCCATTATATTATTTTATCGTTAGCTCATCCGCGAAAGTGCGATCGTCGCGTCGGTGTGCGTGGAAGGACTTTTTCGAAATTCTCGGGAATTCTTTGACTTTTCTTCATCAATTCCAGAGGATGCGGATAAATTTCACTCTTATATGAATATTCTCCAAATACAATCATTTGGAAATGAAGCATATCGGAATTTCAGAAAAATCTCTAATTGATCAAGTATACTATAATGTTTTGTAATATGTTGTACTATATATATATATATATTATATATATTTGACAAAGAGATTTTTCCTGTATAGTTCGTGCTCTCGAACAACAAATATTTTCCAATGAAATATTTCCTTGTGAATATTGTCCGTGCATCAATATTTTGTGCAGAAGCAATTTTAACTGGACAAAATTAGTTAATTGAAAACACCGGCATGACGATCGGCTATCCTACTTTTATATCAAGGAAAGCGTATCGTGATCGAGCGAGGCTTCTTGAAATTCTACTTAGAAAAAATTATAATCACAGTTCATTTCGCCGAGTGATTTTTTCATGATTTTCTTATTTCAAATCGGCAAAGTCTGATGTGCATCAGAAAAAATAATCTGCCCGTGGATTACAACGAATCTAGATCTGTCTGTTTCTCAAAACTTAATTTAAAGTAAATTTTGTTTGACTTAATTTAATATTTATATAGTAAAACGCAGATTACAAATGATATAAATAATTACGTTAATCTTATGATATATCTCAAAACTTTTTAAATGAATTGTAACAAGTCATACAGAATTTCACTCAAATTTTTCTACTAATTTTTTCATTATAAAGTAGAAAAATAATAAATAAAAAGAATACACAAAATTACTAAACGAACAAATGAACAGCTATAAGCGCTTTTCATCGTTTCAACGCCGGGATTATGAAAATCCACTCTTTTTATTCCCTCTCTTTTCTTTTTTTTTCTATTCACGCTCTTTTTTAAGCAGATTCCTTTGAAAGCATTACACGACGCAGACAGACGTCGAATATGTATACATATATATTATATTCGATCCTCAAGGCTTTGTATTATACTAAGATTTTGATATTATACACCGTGTGGAATAATTGGACATCCGCACGAGTTACGCGAAGCCTCGCACAAACGCGGTGCTGTAATTGAGTGGAAATCTCTTAAAATAATTTCTTTATATTTTTTAGTCGTCTCCGTGGCTCGAAATAAAGATCTTCAAGAGGAAGTCATAAATTAGATTTTAAAGATCTCGTATAATTAATAGTTCATGTAAAATTACATGAAAAAAAAAGAGAGGCAGAATTCATGGATTGCGATTAATTGATTCTAAGCAATAAAAAATAGAGAGAGAGAGAGGGGGGAGAGAGAAAAGTGATACTATCGAGTAACGGAGACGACATTAACGGACGTTCAGCGTCCATCGAACGTATCGCAGACTTAATTAATACTAGTGACCGTCGGACGCGGCTAGCACAGCCATCGTCGACGTCCGGGGATCGACGAGTTCCTCGCATTGGTCCAGACAGACTTGCACCAGCTTCCAGTTAGCAAGAAAATGTAAGAGAGCCCCCCAGGAATTTGAGTTCCCCAAGTGAAGTTCACGCTCCGCGACATTACTCCACCGATTTTTCCTTAACTTTCCGATGATTTCGCCGAATTGGATGTCCTGGACGTCGATGATCGATATGGTACTCCTCCGATCTATGGGCCTTTTAAATAACGTCATTGATATACGTAGAACCTCCAAGTTGATCATCAATGCTCTACTCTGCTCAATTAGAGACTGAGACCTCTCGGATGATCACTCAGCAGCATCAGCAGTAGCGTTCTCCAAAATGATTGCAGGCTGAGAAACCGTGATGGTCGTCGTCGATGATTTCGACATTGATGGTCTTCGCAGTGTGGCTCCACTTGAAAAACTTGACGCAACTCCTCCCCTACTTAATAACAATCTTTGTGCTATATCCTCTCGACCTAAAAGGTACACGCGGTAGCTTTAGGATTTTCGTCTTGAAGCTTCAAGTGTTCGACGTCTGGTATTCCGGTTCTATTCTTCGTGTTCCTCCTCTTCCTCAAGACTTTAACATTGTATAATCTACGTAATAAGACTTTTTTCATCGGCATCGGCATCGGCATCGGCGAGGAATCCGATGGTCGTTTCTCACGTGCGTGACTAGTCCAAGGCAACAACGTTCTAACCACACATCAGCAGCAACACCATCATCCCTAAGCTCAACATCCTGGACGTCGCGATGCGCTACGAGCGTTCACGAGAGCCATCGCCGGCGACTGCTCCTTCCTCAGACGCAACTCGCCTTCTCCTCGTCCGCGTCTCTCCAAGAGGACGGCGTGAACGTCGCTCGCACAGTCGTGTATAGTTTCCTAAAGCCCAGCTTCATGTAGAGGCTTTGACTGGCCTCGTTCTCCGGACGTATCACTACGAACGGACTGTAGCCCCGGTCGGCTACGCGTTTCGTCAGGTACCTGCAAAGACGTCGCGCTAATTATTTAAGGGTAAAATTTATTCCCCTCCCCCCCGGTTTAAACACCGGGGCTCCAAGTATCTCTCTCCATCCCTCTCCCTTTAGCAAAGTCTCTCTCAGGAAACGCGTACTAACCTTGCCAGCCTCGTGCCGTAGCCTTTCCTGCGATATTCCGGCTTGGTCTGCATGGAGAACATGGCTCCGTAATAAGATTGCACCATCCAGGCGGCGAGACTGCCCTTGGCGAAGACACCCGCTGCCGGTAGGGTCTTGATGAGTCTCAGGAAAAGCTCGTGGCACTCCATGTCGTTCGCCGGGTACAACTCGTGGATGCCCTCGGCGTGTTCCGCCTTCAAGGGCAACACCTGGACCTCCGGCTCGGCGTCGACGGCCTCGTCCTCCACCTGCTCAGTCTTTTCCGGTTCCTCGCAGGCCCATACGTCCCCCATCACCACCTCCACCGTCCCCGTACCCTCGTAAAGATCCACCAGCTCGCTCGCGATTTTAGAGTGAACAAAGTTTATGTACAGCGGCCGAGACCAGTCTATCAGGATGTCTTCCTCTCGCAGAAGATGCAACAGTTCCAATTGATCGTTCGGACAGAATACTCCCACGCTCTCGTAGAGAAGGCCGTTAGGCTGAAAGACAATTTAGAAATTTCCTTTATTTCGCCCAATCAGCTGAACAAACAAACGGGGAAAATCAATCGAGTCAACAGAGGAAGAAGCTAAGGGTTCTTCTACAATAGTATTGAAACTCTGCCAAAGAGGAAACTAACGTAATCGATAATCGCTGCATTCATTAACCAAGATTCTACTTTATGCGGTAATTCTCTCAGTTTGCTTGCTTCTTTTTCGTAATTCACCGGTGAATTACCGTCGATCAGTGGCAGAAATTCACACAAAGTTTCTCTGTAATTCATTGTTGCTGCTGTTTTTGTTTCGCGTCATTATTAATAAAGCAACGTTAATGCTCGCTTGTACAAACAATTTATTAGTGTCTAAACTTGTATCGCAAAGGGAGAAAACATTTGATGGAAGTAAACTCTCGGGAAACATTGCCACGATTGTAAAATACCCACGTACGAGCTTGTATATTGCGCTACGTAGAAAAAGCTGGGTTTTTCTTTTTTTACAACGGGAGCGAATAAAGTAGAACTCGGGAGCGATAAATGTAATGATTATTTGGATGTTTAGAATGTTTACTCGCTAAATAGTAAGAAAGTTTCGGGTAAGAGTATTGCGAGGGATCTTTGGAGATTGGATTGAGAAGAATGACATTGATGCGGGGTGTTAGGGGTAGAGAAAACGGCAGCAACAGCACAGGCAGATGTGGAGGAGGGTTTTGGCTCTTAGCCAAGGGGAATGTGGGCTAACCCTCCCTCACCCTCTCTTTTTCCCCAAGCCAAGACGTGCCAGGAACTCGAAACGAGCCTGCAACCATCTTCCCATATGTGATTTTTTTTTCACTTAAACAGTTATTTCAAATTAAAAAACTCCCCGCACCCTATAGTCTTCCTTTGATAGATCATGCTAGGGGATTGTATACGCGCACACACACACACACATATAGACGCATTCATTCTGCGGCAACTAAGAGGATTGTGCTTTGCGCATTTCACCCTTACATATTGATATTCACGGGTATTTTCAAGAGAATGCAGTTGCAGCAGCGGAAAGGGGGCTCTACTCGATAAAGAGCATAGAGATTTTATTTTCACAGCGTCGATCGAGACATTTGCGGAATTTCAATATTTTATTCAGAAGAACGTAAATAGCAATGGACGGAATTATGATATTCGAGCGAAATGCCAGGTATTCGCGCGTAGTCGAATGAAATTTGTGCAGATCAATTAAAACGAAACGAATACGAGAGGGACCTACAAGCGTGCGAACGATTGTAACTTTAAGAAAAGTTTTCTTACTTACTGATAACGTCATGCCTGGGAAATGTAAACAAATTGGTTCATCCGGCCAGCCGTATGCAACATAAAAATGAAAGTCCCAAACTCTATCTCGCATGTAGGTCAGAAGAGTTTGGTGAAACTGCAAAGAGAGAGAGAGAGAGAAAAATTAATCAAACAAATTATTGATCCATCCGATGAAAAAATTTAATTTCTTAAAAATCTTCTGCCATCCTTGCGGTGCGCCACCAGACACACACACACGCGCGCGCACACACACACACACACACACACACACACACGCGTGCAATATTCCTCGCTGTACATATAGTTTTTCTTTCAGTAAACCACATACGTTTACCCTATAATTACGTTTTGCTCACTTTTCTCCCGTGTTTTTACCTAAGACATCTAACGAGATAATCATTTTTTCCATTTTTTCCCTCGAGTCTCGTTCACCCTGGTAAATCGAGTGTGAACGTCGAATTACCAGAGAGTGAATAATTGAAGATGTATCATGATCAATTGGAGGACGAGAGGCGAAGGAATATCGTTAGCTCTACTTAAGGAGCGTTTAATCGTTGCCGTTTAAACCCAAGAAAATTCAGGCACTCGGCGCCGACTGGCATTAATGTCGTGCTGGCACGAAGATGACTGCATGCAGAGTGTATAATGTGCGGCAGTTTATCCTGGAATAAACCAGATACTCATACGCGCGTGTAAGAGTGTGTTTCTACGTTCGTTTGCGCGCGCGCGCGAGCCCCTGTGTCTCGTGTGCGAGTGCCTACGGCCTCTATGAAAAGTCATTCAACGGTCAAGGTCAAGTCCTGACGCACGTGAAAGCTTTTGCTTTTGCTTTTTCGCCCCTGCAAAATCGATTGCAGAAACTTTGCATGCTTGACACTGCCGAAGAAACGCGTGCTAGCCAGAGTAGCGGCAGCTTGATACCGATCAAAAGTTAGTCGCCAATTTTCTCGATTTATGAAAATTATACCACTAAAGTCGCCGCGAACACCAACAACACCCTCGGCGGAGAAGCTCGACAGAGAGCCACCACCATCGCCAGGGAACCCACGAGAGTTTTGCGAAATTTCGCGATTCGGGATATAGAACGGAGATTAATGAGAGGAGAAACATTGCGTGGTACCGAGAGGATGGAGGGGATGATCTAGATATTTCTAGCGAAAGAAGGTTTGCTCCCTCGATGGGCCGAGGTGGAGAAGCAAAGCTTTTCAGGAAAGGATCAATTCGGAAGGAAGGCTTCCACCGAACTTTCTCATCGATGTCTCCCATTCCTGACGAGCGATTCAGAATCTATAGAAAGTTATTGGATCGGTGTACTTGGGGGAGATTATACCTATGAAATCTCTCAAGAACCCTTTTCTCCTACTCCTCCGTCCTCGTAGAAAATAAAACATTATCGTTTCATTGATTCGCGATCTACGATATTGCCTTACGCATATTCCTTGTTACAAGCCGGTGGTTTGTGCACCTCCTCCACGCTTCGCTCAAACATCCGCTTGAACTTTTCCAGTGCAGTCGCAGGTTTTACCCAACGCTAGATAGGAGAGGATCTTTTAGCGTCGAATTTGATAGTTTGCCTGTGAAATAATCGCGAAACGAAGGCGCCTTGGCCCAGATCTTCCGCGCATCAAAGCCACGGGAATGGAGAAAGGTGAATTTCGCTCTCATTTTCCATTCTCGTGAAAATCAACGCCGAGAGAAAATGCAAGGCGGCAAGGGGACATCTAGAGGTCGTAAGATCAGCAGTACGACAATCAAGAGCAAAGGGAGGAAAGAGAGCTATGCACACACTTTTCTAGGATTTTTGACCTTGACTCTGTGCAGAGGTAGCTGCATTGGCGCGTATGTAAACGTAACGTCATAATACGCGTGCAGGGGTTAGTTAGGCTAGGAACACACACGTACATCAGACATCATGCGGTGGCTGCTGACGAGGTTCCGATCGATACGTCGCTGCCCTCGTAAGGAGGAAGTCGGCTTGATTTGCTGCTGGATTTACCGGATTTGCTCGATTTGCTTTAAAATTTTTCTCAATCGTCTCTAACGAGCTACGCGTACGCGTGCCCTTCTCCATCCACTTTCCCCGTACCCTCAGATTTTAGTCCCTCCAGCGATATCGATACCCTCGTTCCTTATGCCAGAATAAAAAACAGCTGACGAACTCGACGGGGACGGAGCCTTCGTTGTATTCGTTGAAACCAATCGAGATAGAGAATTTAATTCATTTATTAATGGCCGCGCCATATTTCTTTTGGTTTTTAAAGGAAACGCGAAGCTTTACCCTTATCTTGATCGAGACGTTTGCATGGTCAAACATTATCATTTTTATCTAACACAGATCTTCCCCGCTCTCGTGTGCGTTCAAGTAGATATATTACGCGTTTCTTTTGATAAGGTGAGAAAATGTATTTTTAGTTGCGTGTACAGTGCAGCCGTGACACTGACCTCGCATTGTCGACATCCGGAACGGAATTACCCGCCGGTCGAGCACCACCACCGTCACCGCCACCGCCACCGCCACCGCCACTACCACCACCATCACGACGAAAGGGAAGATAATCCTTTTGCGTTAACGCGTCGTTGATGTCGTTCCCCAATAACGTACTTCGCGTGTTGTTGCTCAAATATCATTTTGGATAGTTGCGATAATGACGAGATTCTTGGAAATTTTGAAAATTTTGGAAAATCGACGATATCTCTTGACATTAAAATTCATTAGAAGACATTAAAAAGGTAAGTAGAATTCTTTGATGAATGATTGGCCTTTTTTTTGCAGCTTCTAAGATAGCGAATAAAAATAACGCGCAAATACTTGCTGACCCTAATTCCAGGATGAGACATTTTGCTAGTCTAGTACATTTTCAATTATTTCAATTATTTTCTCTGCAAATATAATTCCCAGAAGAGCTTATACAAAGTAAAATCGAACGTAACAAATAAATTCCTTTGATTAAATTTTGATGAATTTCTATAATCAAATTTAAACATTTGAACATGCAATTAATGTTAAATAATGATTAATAATGGTTTACTGTCATTTCTTTGTAACTTTGAAAAAGAGTTTTATTCTTTGGGTTCGTTGATATTTATATCATTTAAAGAGAAATAGAGAGAGAGAGAGTGAAATTTAATTGCAATTATAATTATATAATAAGATAATAGGTGAGTAAGTAAACCAATCAAAGTGAAATCGAGGAAACACGTTTTTATGAGAATTGATTAATTTTTTCTTAGGATGTACATGCGTATATGTCGTATCGCAATCAGATACTTGCGACATACAAGTTAAACGTGTTGTCATGCTCCATCAAGAACTAATGAAGAAATGTCCCTGAGCTTCTCAGTTACGTGATTTTCAGATAGGTCTTACGAAATGCTTGTTTAAAGGGCACCTGTTGTAATATGAATGATAGGTGTGCACATGGTGTATACATATGTACTTCCAGTTGAAAAAGTTTTGAGTGTAATGCACTTTTCGTGTTTCTTTAAGGAATTTTTAAGAGTCGATTGTAATTAAAACTGTTTCTTTCTTTTCTCTTCTCGTAATTTTATTAATTTTATAAAAAAATATATAAAATCAGTGATCTCGAAGAACTGGATTTTTTTATTGCATTAATTTCACGTTTAAAGAGTATTTGCATTTTAATTTGTATTTGTTCTTGTTCCTCCTACATTATATTTATCGATTGCTTTAAAGTGGCCTGATTCAAATGACATGGGTGCATGACATTTTTAAATGGTTCATTTATTTTTCACTATATTATTCACAATTTTATATGCAAAACCACAAACCAAATACAATATTTATAAATATCCCATACTATCATTAATATTCAAAAGTTTGTCTTTAATAAGATGATCCAAGTTTTTCATATCTTTTGCAAACTCGTTTTAAAGTCCATAAAGTTCATACTTAACATTATAATTATAATCTTATCCTGGCAGCTTAGGTTGCGAATAAGAAGAAGAGGAAGAAGTAGAAGAAAAAGAAACTTTAAAATAATGGTTGATATTTACATCGCTTTTTACTGAGCAATGGCACTTTTTATTAGTCAGATTTCTTTGGCGCTACATTATTATTGCAATGTACTTGGCGTTCTTTAAATTGCAAATGTAAACTTTCCCCGTGTTACTTGTAAAATAAGTTTACTTAAATTATCAATCATTTTGAAGGTAATCAGAGATTACATGAAAAATCAATCAATATCCCAGTAGTTCTTTAAATACTGAAAAAGGAATGTACACACACATATATTGGTGTGTCTGTGTGTGTGTATAATATTACTGACCTACTTTAGAAATAAACTAATCTATGCACTGATTAGAGAAAAAGTTTGCTAATAATTACGGTGTTTAATCCTCTGAATAATCCAAGGAAAAAACTAGTTGCTAGATCAACGGCGTTTATTTGAACATGTGTGAGTGCCTGTATTTCTAATTGCCATCAACTTCTTGCCGTGTCTCTTCCGACTTTTCTTTTTTCATAAATTTAATCCTCCTCTTTATAAATACCTCATAAATTTTCCTTATTTGACAGTTCAGAAAGGATTTTTTCCCTTTGGAACGATAATGGCAACTATCTCATTTATCATAAACAGATATTTTACTATTATCAAATAATCAAATGTCATTGTAAAAAGTATGTCAATAAAAATTTATTGCTCTATTTTCTCAGTTTGCAGTCTATTTCGTAAGATGCTTTCTATGAAAATATTGCATTGTAAAATGGAACATTTAAAAGGAAATTTCTAATTATCCGCTTAAAGGTTTAATGGGCTAATTCTTTTCGTTTATATGCAGTAAACCATTTTAGCGTTTTTAATTATATTGTTAAAATAAGTTAGATTTTGTATAAGTCTTTAACCGATGTGAAAATTAATGATTTATTTTAGTAAACACAACAATGTTACATTGAAAAATTAGAATTCAGTCTGGGGTAACGTTCGCCTACGTTAATTTTCCACATTCATTATGCAAGCTGCACTTAATTACGCTAACGCTTATCTGCGATAGGTGTAGAATTACATGATAAAGCCATACTTACTTTTAGTGATTCAGGCAAGTATTCCGACAGGAAGTCTAAGAGTTCCGGTAGTTTCACTTCATCGAGCAAACGAAAGTTCCGGCCTCGTTTTTTCGCTTTGGGACTCTCCATGCTGAAACTAATTAAAAGCAAATATTATTATTTCTATGTAATGTAATATCAATTTCTCAATACTTATTCAGACTATAAATATACAAATTTTCTATCTGTGTACTTTTATGTATTTTCTACGAAATAAAAATTTTCTCATTTCAATTGACATGTAATTGATTCCCCAAAATAATCATTAATGAAACTATCATGTCACATTTGGGCAATTCGTTGGCCAGTTTTGAGATCGAGTTGATCTGCTTAGGTGTGTGCCGTTTACGATGTGGGTCAGTAAAACCTTTCCAGTCTGTGTGACAGTAGAGCTTGAATAAGGTTTCTAATGTTTCTACGATCTAAAATCAAAAGATCACGAAGCTATGCTTATTGGCTTACGCATCCTACAATATCAATATTGCACACATAATTGCGAGCGAAATCTAAAATTTGCGTTAGATCAGTTTTATTTAATATCATTCTAAGAGAGCTAAAATCTACGTTATTATCTTTCAAGCGTTTACACGTACATTTGGCAGATAAATATATTCGAGAAAAAAAAAATTATTTTATTTTCGATCTCTTTTTCTCTTTTCTATTTTATTACAAATTGCATAGATCGTACCAGTCGCAATATTTGGAAAGTCAATTTCGAACTTTATGCGAAATTTTTATTGGAGTTTCTGTTATTTCTTTTAAGAATATAATGCTTCCTCCCTCCTTACGTCCGTGTTCTTTCTTATTATTTATTATGAATATTATAATGATATAATCCAAGCAATCGTTGTTACAATCAAACCGTAGAATTTTTATCTTACGTTTCACCGATATTACGTAATCGGCGTATTGGTTTTGCGCCATTAAAAGGGATTCTTTAAAGAAAATTGAACGCTGAAAGCATTTACTACATGCACCATCACGCTAGATCGATTTAAGAACCGATCCTTAAAGGCACGTTTACACAAAACGTGATCGTACAAATGATTTTTTTTCAGCTACATAGAATACAGAGGAATATCTAAATGATGCTTTTCTAACTTCCATCAAGGATCCTAATTTTGTAGCTGATATTTACAGTTTTATTATCAGTCAATAGAATGCAAATTTTACTATTATTCGTTAAAGAGAAAAGTAATTCAATGAAATGCGAATACGAAAACTAATTGGACCATTAATGTTACATTCGACATTACAGAGCAACGATGATACTATGGATTGCTAAAATAAATGTAGAAGCAAGAAATTAATGAAAAAATCAAGGTGCGATATTATTCAACAATTTTTTAAAACTTCCAATAGCGACGAGGATCAATCGCGAAGTTTTGTACTAAATATATTCCTCTTCTCCCTCTCTCTCTCTCTCTCTCTCTCTCTCCTAAACTTGAGTCTCTTGGAGCAAACTCGGATATTGAACGTATAAAAAATGTTAACAATAAGTGGCGAACTGCACGTGATGGTCGCATTCGTGATTCCATATCGTTAATGCAACTCTAGTAAAATCTATGAAAACACTTTTATATCTAACGATACAATCTTTGAAAAAAATCAATTGCAATTTATAAAGTCGTTACGCTCAAATAAGAAGGGGTTGCGGAACGAAGGTCGAGGAGAGATTGGCATTTTTATCAAAGCTTTCGATAACTTTAATACGAAGACTCGCTAATTAAAGTCTTTGATTAAACTCGATTTGAATTTTGTTTGTAAATGAATCGCCGACATCCGCGTCAAACGATTCGCAAAACCATTGATTTAAACAATTTGCAGCTCCATGGAAAAGTGTAGTTTTCTGTTAGCTCGATTAACGAACATAAAGGACGAACGTGAAATATCATTCACCGATAATTTCAATCGACTAGACATTCATAGTTCAGAAAACTATGAATAATGCAACGAACCTTCAAAAGCAAGAGGATTATTTGGAAAATCTATAAAAACGCATATAGATTTTTTTTCTCTTGCGAGTTACCACACAGTCAAGACTCGCTTAATCACTATTCACCCTCTTCCAATCTACCCCCTGTCGATTTTTCAGCTTCTTGCCGTGAGAAAGCAGCGGATGCACGTAACGATTACAGGATAACTGCGAAGGACCAAGAAATCACCGCAAACAGAAAGCTTCCGATAAATCCATTGGCGCATTCGCAGATTACTTCTGAGATTAAAAAGTGAGAGTCTCCGTTGTCGTGCGGTGCTCGCAATTAGGAATTGTCCAAAGATTTTCACTGGCGGGTGTCGTCGAAAATGATCCTAGGCATATTCGTGAAAATTTCACGTCGCCACGACGCGTTCTTTCCTCGTGGAAGGCACAGGTTTCTCGAAACGAGAATTCTCGAGACGCGAAAAGGGAAAAATATCCAGAGGCGAGTAGAAGAGGGGTGTCGAAAGGGTTGAAGAGAATCGTGGAAATCAGATGACGTTGAAAGAAAATAATGAAAGGAAGAAGGAGCAGGACGAATAGGCTAAGGACACGGTTAGAGAGCACATCGATTAATGAATTTGCCGGCACGCAGTGACAATACCTACCGATCGTGCCATGTGTCAGGAGGATTAGCCCGGGCGAGTGGGTGATGGAAGAGGGTGGCACACATGTGCCGTTCGAGAAGAGAAAATTTTCCCTCATCGGGAAAATCGAGCATGAATAGGGAGAGGGAGAGAGAGAGAGAGAGAGAGAGAGGAAATCGGTGGGACACCAATATGTGCAACCGATCTGCATGCTGATACATAGATGGTGGAGGGGGGGAGGGGGAGATATAGCAAAAGAGAGAAAATGCAATTCGAATTCGGGTGAGAGAAAGCGGCTCGTGCTTATCGTATCGATTTACCTGAAGTGCGTGGCTGTTCTCGAAGATGGTTCACACGAGTAGCAGTGAGAGGAGGAAATGCACAACTGGATGAACAGCGAATACAGAGCGAGAAATAAAAGGGAATAAGGAATGGAGAGAGAAGGAAGTTTGAGAGGGGGGAGTGTGTAAGGGAAGAGAGAGATATATATATATATATAGTGTGTGTGTGTGTGTGTGTGTGTGTATTAGGGGAGGAAGAGAGAAAGAAAAAGAGAGAGAAAAAGAAAAAAATAGAGAGAAAGAGAGAGAGAGAGAAGAGAGGAAGAGAAATGGTGCAGCGGCAGAACGTGGCGCGCGGAACTCGCGCTGACGAGGATGACTACCCCGTCGTGTCGTGTCGAGAAGGTCGATCTTCAGTCTGCAGCGCGCGCGGGCAAGGCTGTCGCCAGCCAAGGGGTAGTGTCCAACGGAGGCACCCGCCCTCGTCGCCCCCTGAACCCGCACTGTCACCCTCCGTTCTGCTCTGCTCTGTTCTACTCTCTTCCCTTCCCTTCCCTTCACGTCCGTTCCATTCCCTGCAACTCTTCCTCTCCCTCACCCTTCAGCAACGAGCCACATCCAACCTCCACCCGCTAACACGAGCTCTGCACACACTTGAAGCTTGCACGGAAAACTCCCTGCGCAAGCGCCTTCTGTTTTTTGGTTCTTCTCACCCTTGGCACTAACCCTCACCCTTGTCTGCCGCTCTCGCTCGGGTCGCAGGGACGCCCATGCAACTACCTGCGCCCTTTAGTCTTTCCACCCTCGACATCTCCATTTTATCAAGGAGAGCAAGAAACTCGGAAATTCTAAGCAAGAGAAACGAAAAAAAAAAAAAACACTCGACCATTCAACGTTTAGCTAATTTTCTTTCGGTGCTTTACCCATCGAAGCAAAGATAAGCCGTTATGTGAAATTACTCGGGAGACCGTTAAGAATGATCAATTAGGTATGATAATGGGACGATTGCATGGCGACGGATCTAAACGTTGTTCTACTTGGATGATCCGTTTTTGAGGATCCAGTTTGATTTCAGTGAAAAGAGTGATTGGAGTTTCTTGCGTTGCGCGAGATACCAGGGGATCTCTGCTATTTACACGAACTAACTAGGCCCTTTCACGTGTTTCGTATTTCAGCTTCTAATTTAGCTGCAATCTCAACTTCCGCAATGGCGCCAACTCTCTTCGCGCCACTTTTAACAGATCGATCCGTTCTCCAAATGATGCGTTGAGACGTGACAAGTAAAATCACTGCATACATAATGCAAGTCTAAACTTAAGGTGAAATCACGTACACGCGCACGCAAATCTTGTGACACGTTTCACTATATCACCTAGAGACAGAAGCTATGATTCCTTTGCACGCGATATTTCGACTGCGGTGTTCTTCGCGTGAATACCACGGTACTCTTACACTTTCTTACTTTTCGCGGTAAATTGATAAAACTGACGGTACTCAGGAACCCATTGTAGAGTCTTCATCGAAAATTGAAAAAATCTCTTTGATACAATGCGATTGTTAAAATAATTAAAATAATAGATTTGTTATTTTTATTTGTATAGATAGAAAAATATTTGAAAAGTTGATTTCAAGTTGAAATGGGAAAAGTTGATAACAAATGATAAAATTTAATTTCTGATATATTTTAGAACAATGTCAAAAGTGTTGAATAGCGGCACAAAAAATGATATATAAAATGTATTAAAAAAATTAATATTATTATTATAGGAAGATGTTATCTCTTTCTAATGTTTAGCTTTGAAGGATATAAGAGATATTACTAAATCTAGTTACCAAAGTTTTATGGAACGTGTTCAATTTTTTAAAGAAACTTTTATTTATAAAATATGAATATACTACAGATATATTTAGTCAATCTCAAGCCAATGATTAAAGCATTTAGTTTAATATACGCATTGATGTATCTATTATATGTATATATATATAAATATATATTTATAAATATGTAGATTATGTTGTTTTAAACAATATCAATCATTATATTTGAATTACAAGAAAATTTCTCAGAATACTTACTACACATATATTATCAATAATGATAAGAGTATGATTAATTTATGTTTAACGGTAAAACATGAATTATTAAATACTTTGAAATTAACTTTCATACAAATAACAAAATGATTACACTTGCTATAACATGCTGTAACAAGACACTTTAATATAAATTGAATATTATTAATGCACTAAAATTAAACTAAATATCAATTTAATCCAAAATTTTTATATAAATATTTAATAATTTGTGTGAAAAGAGTAACATTATTTGTTAAAATGAAAAGAGTAAATAATTTTATAAAAAATTATTAGAAATGGAATACATTTTTATCAGAATTTTATATACATGCGAATTCAAAGTAATAAAATAACAGGAAGACATGAACGATGTTATGAAAGATAATATCGTTAAAAATTTAATCTCATTTTTAATTTTTAATTATTATAAATTATACAAAAAACTTTTGTGAAAAGCAACTAGTAGCAAGTGCATTATATATCTTTGTAATTATAGACTACTCTTTACTTAATTGTTTGCAATTTGCTTTAATCATTAATTAAAACTGAAAAAATATATCTTATATCTTTATCAGATAATAATACATATACATATATATACATATAATATATATTATATATATACACACACGCATATATATATATATATATACACATATATGTAAATATATATTTATATTATAAACATCGTTATGAAAGATTTTAATACGAAGTTTTTAAAATGGAATGACATTTACCCCATTATTATTGTAAAAAAATGTATCAGAAGTTTGATCAAATAATGATTATATGTAAATAACTGATACATACATACATACATATATATATATACATATATATATAAAAGTTATACAATTTCTTCATAGGTTTAGTTATATTGTATCAAACAAAAAACTTGATTTATCTTTCTGTATTAAAGAAAAAATATTAAAGTGAATTCAGGCCTTTTGTTAAAAATAAACACTGAAACAAAGTATTTAATATAGTTCATTTGTTAACCACAAGGTGGCAAAATATTATATTTCAACACGACCCTCCAGTTTGTTGCTGGTAGACTTCAATAGTATCTCCTTCTTCCATTTCAAGACTGGTAGGTGTATCCACCTCGTTAATAGGTTGTCCATCAAATCTAAATCTTACTGCTGCAATTGCCAAACCCTACAATTAAGATAAATTAAATATTATTTTTTTCTCTTTTAAGAAACATTATATCAGAGAAATTTTATACATTTATAAAATTAAATTTAAGTATGAAATTATGATAAACTTTTACTTATTGCATGTACATAATTCTACATAATGTAATTATTCAAACAAATTCATAGAAAATATTATTACTCTAATGCAATTTAAATGTATGTTAAAAATCATTAAATTAATTTCATTAAAAGTATTGCTAAGTTTTCTCATGAGAAAAACATATTTATATTGACAGATAAATATATACTTAGTATCAAAAAGTATTACTTACTACTCGATCACAATAAGCATTCATCAATTTCCTTAATGGTGTATGCTTTTTTATTTTAAATTGTACTACTGCACTATCTTGTCCAAGGACTTTTAAATTTATATGTTCTGATTCTGTTTTTGATTCCTATAAAATTCAAACATTTTACTTAAAATTGGAGGTTAGAATTGGTTTATTTTGGGAAAATGTTATCTTTAAAGTTACAATAAAATTACCTTCTTTTCGTCAGACATATTTAAAAGATTTCTTAAGTAATACTATTCTCGACACTCTATTAATAAATTTTTGTAATATACTTAAAAATCACTGAATATCTTCAATTTCCCTCAATAAACAGTATAAACTACACACATGAAATAATCTTATACAGCTAGGATTAGTCAATTTCTCTAGATGGTAAAACATCTTCCTAAACTACTAAGTTAAGGCGCCACAATACTCTTCACACATAGAGTGCGTTCCGAGTCCTGCATAGAGTACGAAATGGATATGGAAAAATGGAAAGTCGTTCCGATTTAACCAATGCGCGAATTAAGAGCGTTTCAATAGCTCTTAGATTTCCCTAGATTATACTAACCATAATAAATTTTTTGATACCGCTCAAAATTGCTAAAGCGCTTGTAGCGCTTTGAGCACTTATTAACAAAACGGAACGATTTCAAAGCTCGACTCAATAGCAATGCGCTCTATGCATTCTGTGCGCGACTCGGAACGCACCATGCGTTGTTTATGCAGGGCATTCCCATTTTTTGTGTTACGTCCTTAAAACACAGTAAAAACTTAAGAGATAACTTTTATTCGAAAATTAAATATTCACAGATGACCGTTCTACTCAGTATGGAATGGAACAAGTTTTATTTAATAGAAAAATTAATGCTTAAACTCATGATGATTTTGACAGCTTCTGCTCTAGGAAAAATGGCAGTCTTGAATTTTCTTTTTTTCCAAGCAGTAGTCGTTGTTATCACCCAAACGGACCAGAGAGATCACATTGCTGCACAGCACAATGCACTAAAAATTGTTTCACTTGTATTAAAAATGGTTTGAAGGCGTAAAACGAAAAATTGGACTCGACGTGTCACAACGAAGTACTTGACCAAATATCCACTAAAAGTTACTAAGAATTAGTTGAATGATTTTACAGAAGATGGCACTGTTATCCTTCTTTCTTACCGACAATTTAAAATATTATGGTGGTACTGTGGGTTTGCCATAGACTATTAAGAGGCCTCTTATGGAGGTACTGAGGAAGCGGTAAGTGATGAGTTAATATTAAATTTATTTAATATTATTAAAAATTAAAGTTTTAGAGTAATGATAAGAAAAGGAAAAAGGGGCGGGCAGGAGGTTTGGCAGGGTGAGAGAGTGGAGGGTGGTATCGGGAGAGTTAACATTAAATTTAGTTAAAATTATTAAAAATTCAGTTTTTGGAGTGGGAAAGGGAGTGCGGATAGGGAGGGGAGAATGGAGTGGGAGAAACGCGGTTGAAAGGAGAGGTAAGGATTTTGACTTTTCATTAGGATTTGCTCTCCGACTTGACGAACCTCTTCTTACGTCATTTCAGCTTCCTACATCCCCACCATCAAGCGCCTACGTCACTTTGGAGTGGGAGAAACTCGGTTAGAAAGAAAGGTAAAGATTTTGAATTTTCATAATGATTTTGCACTCTGACTTGAACGAATCTCTTCTCTACGTCACTTCAGCTTCCTCCATCCCCACCATCAAGCGCCTACGTCACTTTGGAGTGGGAGAAACTCGGTTAGAAAGAAAGGTAAAGATTTTGAATTTTCATTACGATTTTGCACTCTGACTTGAACGAATCTCTTCTCTACGTCATTTCAGCTTCCTACATCCCCACCATCAAGCGCCTACGTCACTTTGGAGTGGGAGAAACTCGGTTAGAAAGAGAGGTAAAGATTTTGAATTTTCATAATGATTTTGCACTCTGACTTGAACGAATCTCTTCTCTACGTCATTTCAGCTTCCTACATCCCCACCATCAAGCGCCTACGTCACTTTGGAGTGGGAGAAACTCGGTTAGAAAGAGAGGTAAAGATTTTGAATTTTCATAATGATTTTGCACTCTGACTTGAACGAATCTCTTCTCTACGTCACTTCAGCTTCCTCCAACCCCACCATCAAACGCCTACGTCACTTTGGAGTGGGAGAAACTCGGTTAGAAAGAAAGGTAAAGATTTTGAATTTTCATAATGATTTTGCACTCTGACTTGAACGAATCTCTTCTCTACGTCACTTCAGCTTCCTCCATCCCCACCATCAAGCGCCTACGTCACTTTGGAGTGGGAGAAACTCGGTTAGAAAGAAAGGTAAAGATTTTGAATTTTCATTACGATTTTGCACTCTGACTTGAACGAATCTCTTCTCTACGTCACTTCAGCTTCCTACATCCCCACCATCAAGCGCCTACGTCACTTTGGAGTGGGAGAAACTCGGTTAGAAAGAAAGGTAAAGATTTTGGATTTTCATTACGATTTTGCACTCTGACTTGAACGAATCTCTTCTCTACGTCATTTCAGCTTCCTACATCCCCACCATCAAGCGCCTACGTCACTTTGGAGTGGGAGAAACTCGGTTAGAAAGAGAGGTAAAGATTTTGAATTTTCATTACGATTTTGCACTCTGACTTGAACGAATCTCTTCTCTACGTCATTTCAGCTTCCTACATCCCCACCATCAAGCGCCTACGTCACTTTGGAGTGGGAGAAACTCGGTTAGAAAGAGAGGTAAAGATTTTGAATTTTCATAATGATTTTGCACTCTGACTTGAACGAATCTCTTCTCTACGTCACTTCAGCTTCCTCCATCCCCACCATCAAACGCCTACGTCACTTTGGAGTGGGAGAAACTCGGTTAGAAAGAAAGGTAAAGATTTTGAATTTTCATTACGATTTTGCACTCTGACTTGAACGAATCTCTTCTCTACGTCATTTCAGCTTCCTACTTCCCCACCATCAAGCGCCTACGTCACTTTGGAGTGGGAGAAACTCGGTTAGAAAGAAAGGTAAAGATTTTGAATTTTCATTACGATTTTGCACTCTGACTTGAACGAATCTCTTCTCTACGTCATTTCAGCTTCCTACATCCCCACCATCAAGCGCCTACGTCACTTTGGAGTGGGAGAAACTCGGTTAGAAAGAGAGGTAAAGATTTTGAATTTTCATAATGATTTTGCACTCTGACTTGAACGAATCTCTTCTCTACGTCACTTCAGCTTCCTACATCCCCACCATCAAGCGCCTACGTCACTTTGGAGTGGGAGAAACTCGGTTAGAAAGAAAGGTAAAGATTTTGGATTTTCATTACGATTTTGCACTCTGACTTGAACGAATCTCTTCTCTACGTCATTTCAGCTTCCTACATCCCCACCATCAAGCGCCTACGTCACTTTGGAGTGGGAGAAACTCGGTTAGAAAGAGAGGTAAAGATTTTGAATTTTCATTACGATTTTGCACTCTGACTTGAACGAATCTCTTCTCTACGTCATTTCAGCTTCCTACATCTCCACCATCAAGCGCCTACGTCACTTTGGAGTGGGAGAAACTCGGTTAGAATGAGAGGTAAAGATTTTGAATTTTCTTAACAATTTAAAAACTTTTTAAGATTATTTCGCTCTATCCCCACCACCACCCCCACTCCTCCCAATTTCTCATTTTCAATTTGAATTCGCTTCCAGTTTTTCATTCACTATTCCTACAATCAACTCAACAATTTTAGTAGTTTAGAATTTAAATAACATTACTAGCCAACCACCACCAACTACTCATTGTTCAGTATATTTAATTAATACAGGATTTTTAATTAATACAGTATTACCCAACCACCCATATACGAGAGGAACAAGAATGAGGAGGGAAACAGAAACAAAGAATCTTCTGGTGAATTGAACAGCTAAAGACTGGACAGAAAGCAGATAAGGATGACTGGCTGACTAATATTAATACATCTGAAGGAAGACTCGGGCTCTCCAAGTACAACGACAAAGGGCATCAAAGTGGTGAGTGGAGTGCTGTGCGCTCAAATATTTTATTATTCTATTCTATTCTATTATTTAGTATTTAGTATATTTATTTCACGGGGTATAAGCCCTTAAACTTACAAACATGATTCATAAGTCCGAATACCAGTTAAACACGTTCGCGGACGCTAAAAATTTCAGGGAGCTGCAAAAATATACAGGCAATTATTTTTGAAACTGCTTGTACTCTCCGAAATCTGATTAGACAAATATTATAAGAGTAGTCAAAATATCATATTTTAACCGTTATATACAATGAATGTTATAGCAACTTAAAAAAAAATAAAAACTTAAGGTTGTATAAAATTAAATGAATAAAAATTGGCTTTAAAATTTGAATGCTATAGCATTCACGTCATTTTACATCACTATGAAAATGAATGCTATAGCATTCGCGTCCGCGAACGTGTTAAGCTATTACAATAATTACAACTAGGTAGAAAAAATACAGAATGTAAGTAAATGCATAATAATATAAGAATATAAAAAGAGATAAATTCATATTATATTCAATTACATAAAATTAATTTCATTATTTTATACTATATACATTATTCTCTGTAATTTTATTGCTCTATTATTCCATCATTTTCTATTACCGGGCATTATAAATCTATTTTCTATTATCCCAAATTTTAACCTGTTTTTATTTTTGTACGTGCAAAAGGCAGCCAGCGAAAACAGCGAGATCTTAGTTTTAAAAAAAATATAAAATATACGCAATTATTTCTTTTCCTTTTCCTTTCCTTTAATGTGCGAGCGAATAATATCAGCGAATTATGCGAGCGAATTAGTTTTTAAGTTTTCCTTTCAGCCTTTCTACAAGAAACTGAACAACTTCCATCGTGGGATTAATTCAAGTAAGTCATTATGAGATATTACAAATTTTTCTTCTACTTTTCCGTGTTTCCTTTTGCTATCCTTCTTTCTCTCTGGTTTTTTTCATATCTTCTTTTTCGTTTGGTTTTCTGCATCATATTAGTATTTAGGTTCGTTTCGTGGGGCGCGCAAGGGGGAGCCGGTCCCCTAAGGTTGTCATGCGATTGCATCGGAGATGCAATAAGGCGCCTCTGACATTTTTGCCTAGATCCTAGCAATACCTTCAAGAGGTGGCCCCGTTTCAACGAAATTGCTAGGGTCGACGTCGGTTTTCTGCAAAAGAACTTCAAGACCTTCCGACGTGGGATGCGAGCGAAATAAAGCGTGCGAACTATGCGAGCGAAAAAAAGCGTGCGAACTATGCGAGCGTAAAAAAGCGTGCGAACAATGAAAGCGAATACTGCGAGCGATTTAGTTTTAAGAATTGTATAATTTTGTATTAGCTGGCCTAGATACGACATTGACCATTTTTGGTCCGCAGTATCTGGCAAAACCCCGATGAAGAATAATGCAATTGACAAAATAGGAACCGCGTAATTGTCAATTTTTAGTTTTAAGTACTTCCGCGAATGTACATGCCCAGATGCGACTTTGACCATTTTGGATCCGCAGCATCTGGGAAAAAACTAACGAAATATACTCTATATTCTTCATCATTGCGAGCGAAAATAGCGTGCGAATAAAGCGAGCGAAAATAATTGTAACCCAGAGAATGTAATGGGACCACTTCCGAATCTTTTTTCCCCTTTTGGCTTCAGCTTTCCTAGAAGCCATCTTAGTATTTGCGAGGGCGTTCGGTCGGGGGCGGTCCAACAAGGGGTTCTGGGTTTGACACATCAACGGGGGGCCTCCTGAATTGCAGCCAATCACGCGTTTAGTTGATTTATCAACTACGTGATCCGGGGTGCTTGGTTGTGTTCAGTCCCGCCAGGGGTGGCTTGCACACCCCGGCTTCTTGCAGTTCCGTCACGGCCACGACCCTCACTTTCTTCATCTCGAAAGTGGTCCCTAAATCTCAGGAATGCGAGCGACTTAATTGCGAGATTGTTAAATTTTTGTAATAGCTGGCCTAGATACGACATTGACCATTTTGGTCCGCAGTATCTGGCAAAAACCCGATGAAGATGAATGCAATTGACAAAATAGGAACCGCGTAATTGTCAATTTTTAGTTTTAAGTACTTCCGCGAATGTACATGCCCAGATGCGACTTTGACCATTTTGGATCCGCAGCATCTGGGAAAAAACTAACGAAATTTACTTAGAAATCTTCATCTTTGCGATCGAATAATGCGTGCGAGCAAATTATGCGTGCGAATAAAGCGAGCGAATTATGTGTATGAATATAGCGAGCGAATTATGCGAGTGAATTATGCGAGCGATTTATTTTTTATGTTTCTTTTTCAGGATATCTACAAGAACTTCAAGAACTTCAAGAACTTCCATCGTGGGATTAATTCCAAAAATTCTCAATAAGTTCATGAAGTTTTCCTTCTTCTTTTCCGTTTTTTCTTTTTCCCTTTTTCTTCTCTTTTGCTGCTTTTTTATTTGGTTTTCTTTTTTTATTTTCGTGTTTTGGGCTCGTTTCGCGGGGCGCGCAAGGGGGAGCCGGTCCCCTAAGGTTGTCATGCGATTGCATCGGAGATGCAATAAGGCGCCTCTGACATTTTTGCCTAGATCCTAGCAATACCTTCAAGAGGTGGCCCCGTTTCAACGAAATTGCTAGGGTCGACGTCGGTTTTCTGCAAAAGAACTTCAAGACCTTCCGACGTGGGATGCGAGCGAAAAAAAGCGTGCGAACTATGCGAGCGAAAAAAAGCGTGCGTACAATGCGAGCGATAAAAAGCGTGCGTACAATGCGAGCGATAAAAAGCGTGCGAACAATGCGAGTGAATACTGCGAGCGATTTAGTTTTAAGAATTGTAAAATTTTGTATTAGCTGGCCTAGATACAACATTGACCATTTTGGTCCGCAGTATCTGGCAAAACCCCGATGAAGAATAATGCAATTGACAAAATAGGAACCGCGTAATTGTCAATTTTTAGTTTTAAGTACTTCCGCGAATGTACATGCCCAGATGCGACTTTGACCATTTTGGATCCGCAGCATCTGGGAAAAAACTAACGAAATATACTCTATATTCTTCATCATTGCGAGCGAAAATAGCGTGCGAATAAAGCGAGCGAAAATAATTGTAACCCAGAGAATGTAATGGGACCACTTCCGAATCTTTTTTCCCCTTTTGGCTTCAGCTTTCCTAGAAGCCATCTTAGTATTTGCGAGGGCGTTCGGTCGGGGGCGGTCCAACAAGGGGTTCTGGGTTTGACACATCAACGGGGGGCCTCCTGAATTGCAGCCAATCACGCGTTTAGTTGATTTATCAACTACGTGATCCGGGGTGCTTGGTTGTGTTCAGTCCCGCCAGGGGTGGCTTGCACACCCCGGCTTCTTGCAGTTCCGTCACGGCCACGACCCTCACTTTCTTCAACTCGAAAGTGGTCCCTAAATCTCAGGAAAGCGAGCGACTTAATTGCGAGATTGTTAAATTTATGTAATAGCTGGCCTAGATACGACATTGACCATTTTGGTCCGCAGTATCTGGCAAAAACCCGATGAAGATGAATGCAATTGACAAAATAGGAACCGCGTAATTGTCAATTTTTAGTTTTAAGTACTTCCGCGAATGTACATGCCCAGATGCGACTTTGACCATTTTGGATCTGCAGCATCTGGGAAAAAACTAACGAATTATACTTAGAAATCTTCATCATTGCGATCGAATAATGCGTGCGAAAATAGCGAGCGAATATTGCGAACGAATATTGCGAGGGAATAATGCGTGCGAATTATAGCGAGCGAATTATGCGAGCGATTTATTTTTTAAGTTTTTTTTTTTCAGGATATCTACAAGAACTTCAAGAACTTCCATCGTGGGATTAAATCAACAAATTCTCAAGAAGATTACAAGGTTTTTCTTCTTCTATTCTGCTTTTTCTTTTCTTTTCTTCTCTTTTGCTGCTTTTTATTTGGTTTTCTGTTTTTATTTTCGTGTTTGGGCTCGTTTCGCGGGGCGCGCAAGGGGGAGCCGGTCCCCTAAGGTTGTCATGCGATTGCATCGGAGATGCAATAAGGCGCCTCTGACATTTTTGCCTAGATCCTAGCAATACCTTCAAGAGGTGGCCCCGTTTCAACGAAATTGCTAGGGTCGACGTCGGTTTTCTGCAAAAGAACTTCAAGACCTTCCGACGTGGGATGCGAGCGAAATAAAGCGTGCGAACTATGCGAGCGAAAAAAAGCGTGCGAACTATGCGAGCGATAAAAAGCGTGCGAACAATGCGAGCGAATACTGCGAGCGATTTAGTTTTAAGAATTGTAAAATTTTGTATTAGCTGGCCTAGATACGACATTGACCATTTTTGGTCCGCAGTATCTGGCAAAACCCCGATGAAGAATAATGCAATTGACAAAATAGGAACCGCGTAATTGTCAATTTTTAGTTTTAAGTACTTCCGCGAATGTACATGCCCAGATGCGACTTTGACCATTTTGGATCCGCAGCATCTGGGAAAAAACTAACGAAATATACTCTATATTCTTCATCATTGCGAGCGAAAATAGCGTGCGAATAAAGCGAGCGAAAATAATTGTAACCCAGAGAATGTAATGGGACCACTTCCGAATCTTTTTTCCCCTTTTGGCTTCAGCTTTCCTAGAAGCCATCTTAGTATTTGCGAGGGCGTTCGGTCGGGGGCGGTCCAACAAGGGGTTCTGGGTTTGACACATCAACGGGGGGCCTCCTGAATTGCAGCCAATCACGCGTTTAGTTGATTTATCAACTACGTGATCCGGGGTGCTTGGTTGTGTTCAGTCCCGCCAGGGGTGGCTTGCACACCCCGGCTTCTTGCAGTTCCGTCACGGCCGCGACCCTCACTTTCTTCAACTCGAAAGTGGTCCCTAAATCTCAGGAATGCGAGCGACTTAATTGCGAAATTGTTAAATTTATGTATTAGCTGGCCTAGATACGACATTGACCATTTTGGTCCGCAGTATCTGGCAAAAACCCGATGAAGATGAATGCAATTGACAAAATAGGAACCGCGTAATTGTCAATTTTTAGTTTTAGTATGTCGGAAACATACATGCCCAAGATGCGACATTGACCATTTTGGATCCGCAGCATCTGGGAAAAAACTAACGAAAGATAGTTAGAAATCTTCATCATTGCGATCGAGTAATGCGTGTGAACATAGAGTAATAAATGTAAATGTATATTTATTTTGTAAATAAATCACGCGAATGACTTAGTTATTAAGTATTAATTACAGCTTTTTTACAAGAACTTCAAGATCTTCCAACGTGGGATTAATTCAAACAGTTCTTAGTAAGTTTTACAAGCTTTTACTTTTATTTTTCTGCTTTTTCCTTTTCTTGTCTGTTTTGCTGCATTGTCTTTTTGGTTTGCTGCTTTTTCTTTGGCTTTCTGTTCTTTCCTTAGTCCTTCTGGTTTACTCCCTAGCTTTTCAGGGAAAATCATTATTTTTTCTCTTTCTGGTTTTCTGTAAGAACTTCCGACGAAGGATACGTGTGAGCAATGCAGGAAATTTATTTATACTACTTAATCTTTAACTTTTCTGTTTCAGAATATCTGCAAGAACTTCCATCGTGGGATTATATCAAAGAGTTTTTAGTAAGTTTTACAAGGTATTTCTTCTTTTGTCCACTTTTCCCTTTTATTTCTTGCCTTGTTTTTCTCTGGTTTTTTTCTGGTCTTGTTTTTTCATTTGATTTTCTGCATTATTTTGTCGTTGGGGTTCGTTTCGCGGGGCCCGCAAGGGGGAGCCGGTCCCCTAAGGCTGTCATGCGATTGCAATGGTGTTGCAATTAGGAGCCTCTGACATTTTTGCCTAGATCCTAGCAATACCTTCAAGAGGTGGCCCCGTTTTCACGAAATTGCTAGGGTCGAAGTCGCTTTTCTGCAAAGAACTTGAAGACCTTCCAACGTGGGATGCGAGCGTAATAAAGCGTGCGAAAAAAACTAGCGAACAATGCGAGCAAATACAGCGATCGATTTAGCTTTAAAAATTGTAAAATTTATACGTGCGAATAAAGCGAGCGAAATTTGTCCAATTTTTTTATGTTGACTCCTATGATGTAAGCTAAAGTTACATTATAGAAAATGTAGAAAAACCAGTGTATACTATTATAGAGGACACTACATGCTCTCATGGCAGTCAGTAATTTATTTCAAATCCGCAGAATTTAGCGTGGCGCCAGCTCTGGGTAGAGAAATTCTTTCGGACCGAAATTTGTATTTTACTTTTACTTCGGAATCTTGTTAAGGCGCTGCAATATCCTTTACAAATAGACACTTTTATGTATTTAAAACGAAAAATAGGACTCGACGTGTCACCACGAAGCATTTGATCAAATATCTACTAAAAGTTACTAAGAATTAGTTGAGTGATTTTTGTGAAGATGGCACTGTTTCCTTCTTTTTTACCGACCATTTAAAATATTATGGAGGTACCGTGGAACTGCTCTAGACTATTATGGGGACTCTTATGGGGGTACTGAGAAGGTGGTAAGTGATGGGTTAATATTAAATTTATTTAATATTATTAAAAACTAAATTTTTAGAGTAATGATAAGAAAACAGGGAGAGGGTGGAGGAAGAGGTTGGGGAGGGTGAGAGGGTGGTGGGTGATAGCGGGTGGGTTAATATTAAATTTAATTAAAATTATTAAAAATTTATTTTTTAGAGTGGGAAAGGGAGTGGGGATAGGAAGAGGCTTTTCACTACGTCATTTCAGCTTCCTACATCCCCACCATCAAGCGCCTACGTCACTTTGGAGTGGGAGAAACTCGGTTAGAAAGAGAGGTACTTTGGAGTGGGAGAAACTCGGTTAGAAAGAAAGGTAAAGATTTTGAATTTTCATTACGATTTTGCACTCTGACTTGAACGAATCTCTTCTCTACGTCATTTCAGCTTCCTACATCCCCACTATCAAGCGCCTACGTCACTTTGGAGTGGGAGAAACTCGGTTAGAAAGAGAGGTAAAGATTTTGAATTTTCATTACGATTTTGCACTCTGACTTGAACGAATCTCTTCTCTACGTCATTTCAGCTTCCTACATCCCCACCATCAAACGCCTACGTCACTTTGGAGTGGGAGAAACTCGGTTAGAAAGAGAGGTAAAGATTTTGAATTTTCATTACGATTTTGCACTCTGACTTGAACGAATCTCTTCTCTACGTCATTTCAGCTTCCTACATCCCCACCATCAAGCGCCTACGTCACTTTGGAGTGGGAGAAACTCGGTTAGAAAGAGAGGTAAAGATTTTGAATTTTCATTACAATTTTGCACTCTGACTTGAACGAATCTCTTCTCTACGTCATTTCAGCTTCCTACATCCCCACCATCAAGCGCCTACGTCACTTTGGAGTGGGAGAAACTCGGTTAGAAAGAGAGGTAAAGATTTTGAATTTTCATTACGATTTTGCACTCTGACTTGAACGAATCTCTTCTCTACGTCATTTCAGCTTCCTACATCCCCACCATCAAGCGCCTACGTCACTTTGGAGTGGGAGAAACTCGGTTAGAAAGAGAGGTAAAGATTTTGAATTTTCATTACGATTTTGCACTCTGACTTGAACGAATCTCTTCTCTACGTCATTTCAGCTTCCTCCATCCCCACCATCAAACGCCTACGTCACTTTGGAGTGGGAGAAACTCGGTTAGAAAGAAAGGTAAAGATTTTGAATTTTCATTACGATTTTGCACTCTGACTTGAACGAATCTCTTCTCTACGTCATTTCAGCTTCCTACATCCCCACCATCAAGCGCCTACGTCACTTTGGAGTGGGAGAAACTCGGTTAGAAAGAGAGGTAAAGATTTTGAATTTTCATTACAATTTTGCACTCTGACTTGAACGAATCTCTTCTCTACGTCATTTCAGCTTCCTACATCCCCACCATCAAGCGCCTACGTCACTTTGGAGTGGGAGAAACTCGGTTAGAAAGAGAGGTAAAGATTTTGAATTTTCATTACGATTTTGCACTCTGACTTGAACGAATCTCTTCTCTACGTCATTTCAGCTTCCTACATCCCCACCATCAAGCGCCTACGTCACTTTGGAGTGGGAGAAACTCGGTTAGAATGAGAGGTAAAGATTTTGAATTTTCTTAACAATTTAAAAAATTTTTAAGATTATTTCGCTCTATCCCCACCACCACCCCCACTCCTCCCAATTTCTCATTTTCAATTTGAATTCGCTTCCAGTTTTTCATTCACTATTCCTACAATCAACTCAACAATTTTAGTAGTTTAGAATTTAAATAACATTACTAGCCAACCACCACCAACTACTCATTGTTCAGTATATTTAATTAATACAGGATTTTTAATTAATACAGTATTACCCAACCACCCATATACGAGAGGAACAAGAATGAGGAGGGAAACAGAAACAAAGAATCTTCTGGTGAATTGAACAGCTAAAGACTGGACAGAAAGCAGATAAGGATGACTGGCTGACTAATATTAATACATCTGAAGGAAGACTCGGGCTCTCCAAGTACAACGACAAAGGGCATCAAAGTGGTGAGTGGAGTGCTGTGCGCTCAAATATTTTATTATTCTATTCTATTATATTATTTAGTATTTAGTATATTTATTTCACGGGGTATAAGCCCTTAAACTTACAAACATGATACATAAGTCCGAATACCAGTTAAACACGTTCGCGGACGCTAAAAATTTCAGGGAGCTGCAAAAATATACAGGCAATTATTTTTGAAACTGCTTGTACTCTCCGAAATCTGATTAGACAAATATTATAAGAGTAGTCAAAATATCATATTTTAACCGTTATATACAATGAATGTTATAGCAACTTAAAAAAAAATAAAAACTTAAGGTTGTATAAAATTAAATGAATAAAAATTGGCTTTAAAATTTGAATGCTATAGCATTCACGTCATTTTACATCACTATGAAAATGAATGCTATAGCATTCGCGTCCGCGAACGTGTTAAGCTATTACAATAATTACAACTAGGTAGAAAAAATACAGAATGTAAGTAAATGCATAATAATATAAGAATATAAAAAGAGATAAATTCATATTATATTCAATTACATAAAATTAATTTCATTATTTTATACTATATACATTATTCTCTGTAATTTTATTGCTCTATTATTCCATCATTTTCTATTACCGGGCATTATAAATCTATTTTCTATTATCCCAAATTTTAACCTGTTTTTATTTTTGTACGTGCAAAAGGCAGCCAGCGAAAACAGCGAGATCTTAGTTTTAAAAAAAATATAAAATATACGCAATTATTTCTTTTCCTTTTCCTTTCCTTTAATGTGCGAGCGAATAATATCAGCGAATTATGCGAGCGAATTAGTTTTTAAGTTTTCCTTTCAGCCTTTCTACAAGAAACTGAACAACTTCCATCGTGGGATTAATTCAAGTAAGTCATTATGAGATATTACAAATTTTTCTTCTACTTTTCCGTGTTTCCTTTTGCTATCCTTCTTTCTCTCTGGTTTTTTTCATATCTTCTTTTTCGTTTGGTTTTCTGCATCATATTAGTATTTAGGTTCGTTTCGTGGGGCGCGCAAGGGGGAGCCGGTCCCCTAAGGTTGTCATGCGATTGCATCGGAGATGCAATAAGGCGCCTCTGACATTTTTGCCTAGATCCTAGCAATACCTTCAAGAGGTGGCCCCGTTTCAACGAAATTGCTAGGGTCGACGTCGGTTTTCTGCAAAAGAACTTCAAGACCTTCCGACGTGGGATGCGAGCGAAATAAAGCGTGCGAACTATGCGAGCGAAAAAAAGCGTGCGAACTATGCGAGCGTAAAAAAGCGTGCGAACAATGAAAGCGAATACTGCGAGCGATTTAGTTTTAAGAATTGTATAATTTTGTATTAGCTGGCCTAGATACGACATTGACCATTTTTGGTCCGCAGTATCTGGCAAAACCCCGATGAAGAATAATGCAATTGACAAAATAGGAACCGCGTAATTGTCAATTTTTAGTTTTAAGTACTTCCGCGAATGTACATGCCCAGATGCGACTTTGACCATTTTGGATCCGCAGCATCTGGGAAAAAACTAACGAAATATACTCTATATTCTTCATCATTGCGAGCGAAAATAGCGTGCGAATAAAGCGAGCGAAAATAATTGTAACCCAGAGAATGTAATGGGACCACTTCCGAATCTTTTTTCCCCTTTTGGCTTCAGCTTTCCTAGAAGCCATCTTAGTATTTGCGAGGGCGTTCGGTCGGGGGCGGTCCAACAAGGGGTTCTGGGTTTGACACATCAACGGGGGGCCTCCTGAATTGCAGCCAATCACGCGTTTAGTTGATTTATCAACTACGTGATCCGGGGTGCTTGGTTGTGTTCAGTCCCGCCAGGGGTGGCTTGCACACCCCGGCTTCTTGCAGTTCCGTCACGGCCACGACCCTCACTTTCTTCATCTCGAAAGTGGTCCCTAAATCTCAGGAATGCGAGCGACTTAATTGCGAGATTGTTAAATTTTTGTAATAGCTGGCCTAGATACGACATTGACCATTTTGGTCCGCAGTATCTGGCAAAAACCCGATGAAGATGAATGCAATTGACAAAATAGGAACCGCGTAATTGTCAATTTTTAGTTTTAAGTACTTCCGCGAATGTACATGCCCAGATGCGACTTTGACCATTTTGGATCCGCAGCATCTGGGAAAAAACTAACGAAATTTACTTAGAAATCTTCATCTTTGCGATCGAATAATGCGTGCGAGCAAATTATGCGTGCGAATAAAGCGAGCGAATTATGTGTATGAATATAGCGAGCGAATTATGCGAGTGAATTATGCGAGCGATTTATTTTTTATGTTTCTTTTTCAGGATATCTACAAGAACTTCAAGAACTTCCATCGTGGGATTAATTCCAAAAATTCTCAATAAGTTCATGAAGTTTTCCTTCTTCTTTTCCGTTTTTTCTTTTTCCCTTTTTCTTCTCTTTTGCTGCTTTTTTATTTGGTTTTCTTTTTTTATTTTCGTGTTTTGGGCTCGTTTCGCGGGGCGCGCAAGGGGGAGCCGGTCCCCTAAGGTTGTCATGCGATTGCATCGGAGATGCAATAAGGCGCCTCTGACATTTTTGCCTAGATCCTAGCAATACCTTCAAGAGGTGGCCCCGTTTCAACGAAATTGCTAGGGTCGACGTCGGTTTTCTGCAAAAGAACTTCAAGACCTTCCGACGTGGGATGCGAGCGAAAAAAAGCGTGCGAACTATGCGAGCGAAAAAAAGCGTGCGTACAATGCGAGCGATAAAAAGCGTGCGTACAATGCGAGCGATAAAAAGCGTGCGAACAATGCGAGTGAATACTGCGAGCGATTTAGTTTTAAGAATTGTAAAATTTTGTATTAGCTGGCCTAGATACAACATTGACCATTTTGGTCCGCAGTATCTGGCAAAACCCCGATGAAGAATAATGCAATTGACAAAATAGGAACCGCGTAATTGTCAATTTTTAGTTTTAAGTACTTCCGCGAATGTACATGCCCAGATGCGACTTTGACCATTTTGGATCCGCAGCATCTGGGAAAAAACTAACGAAATATACTCTATATTCTTCATCATTGCGAGCGAAAATAGCGTGCGAATAAAGCGAGCGAAAATAATTGTAACCCAGAGAATGTAATGGGACCACTTCCGAATCTTTTTTCCCCTTTTGGCTTCAGCTTTCCTAGAAGCCATCTTAGTATTTGCGAGGGCGTTCGGTCGGGGGCGGTCCAACAAGGGGTTCTGGGTTTGACACATCAACGGGGGGCCTCCTGAATTGCAGCCAATCACGCGTTTAGTTGATTTATCAACTACGTGATCCGGGGTGCTTGGTTGTGTTCAGTCCCGCCAGGGGTGGCTTGCACACCCCGGCTTCTTGCAGTTCCGTCACGGCCGCGACCCTCACTTTCTTCAACTCGAAAGTGGTCCCTAAATCTCAGGAAAGCGAGCGACTTAATTGCGAGATTGTTAAATTTATGTAATAGCTGGCCTAGATACGACATTGACCATTTTGGTCCGCAGTATCTGGCAAAAACCCGATGAAGATGAATGCAATTGACAAAATAGGAACCGCGTAATTGTCAATTTTTAGTTTTAAGTACTTCCGCGAATGTACATGCCCAGATGCGACTTTGACCATTTTGGATCTGCAGCATCTGGGAAAAAACTAACGAATTATACTTAGAAATCTTCATCATTGCGAGCGAATTATGCGTGCGAATATAGCGAGCGAATAAATAATGCGTGCGATTATAGCGAGCGAATTATGCGAGCGATTTATTTTTTAAGTTTTTTTTTTCAGGTTATCTACAAGAACTTCAAGAACTTCCATCGTGGGATTCATTCACAAAATTCACGCCATGTTTACGAGGTTTTTCTATTTCTATTCTGCTTTTCTTTTTTCTTCTCTTTTGCTGCTTTTTTATTTGGTTTTCTGTTTTTATTTTCGTGTGTGGGCTCGTTTCGCGGGGCGCGCAAGGGGGAGCCGGTCCCCTAAGGTTGTCATGCGATTGCATCGGAGATGCAATAAGGCGCCTCTGACATTTTTGCCTAGATCCTAGCAATACCTTCAAGAGGTGGCCCCGTTTCAACGAAATTGCTAGGGTCGACGTCGGTTTTCTGCAAAAGAACTTCAAGACCTTCCGACGTGGGATGCGAGCGAAAAAAAGCGTGCGAACTATGCGAGCGAAAAAAAGCGTGCGTACAATGCGAGCGATAAAAAGCGTGCGAACAATGCGAGCGAATACTGCGAGCGATTTAGTTTTAAGAATTGTAAAATTTTGTATTAGCTGGCCTAGATACGACATTGACCATTTTTGGTCCGCAGTATCTGGCAAAACCCCGATGAAGAATAATGCAATTGACAAAATAGGAACCGCGTAATTGTCAATTTTTAGTTTTAAGTACTTCCGCGAATGTACATGCCCAGATGCGACTTTGACCATTTTGGATCCGCAGCATCTGGGAAAAAACTAACGAAATATACTCTATATTCTTCATCATTGCGAGCGAAAATAGCGTGCGAATAAAGCGAGCGAAAATAATTGTAACCCAGAGAATGTAATGGGACCACTTCCGAATCTTTTTTCCCCTTTTGGCTTCAGCTTTCCTAGAAGCCATCTTAGTATTTGCGAGGGCGTTCGGTCGGGGGCGGTCCAACAAGGGGTTCTGGGTTTGACACATCAACGGGGGGCCTCCTGAATTGCAGCCAATCACGCGTTTAGTTGATTTATCAACTACGTGATCCGGGGTGCTTGGTTGTGTTCAGTCCCGCCAGGGGTGGCTTGCACACCCCGGCTTCTTGCAGTTCCGTCACGGCCACGACCCTCACTTTCTTCATCTCGAAAGTGGTCCCTAAATCTCAGGAATGCGAGCGACTTAATTGCGAGATTGTTAAATTTTTGTAATAGCTGGCCTAGATACGACATTGACCATTTTGGTCCGCAGTATCTGGCAAAAACCCGATGAAGATGAATGCAATTGACAAAATAGGAACCGCGTAATTGTCAATTTTTAGTTTTAAGTACTTCCGCGAATGTACATGCCCAGATGCGACTTTGACCATTTTGGATCTGCAGCATCTGGGAAAAAACTAACGAAATTTACTTAGAAATCTTCATCTTTGCGATCGAATAATGCGTGCGAGCAAATTATGCGTGCGAATAAAGCGAGCGAATTATGTGTATGAATATAGCGAGCGAATTATGCGAGTGAATTATGCGAGCGATTTATTTTTTATGTTTCTTTTTCAGGATATCTACAAGAACTTCAAGAACTTCAAGAACTTCCATCGTGGGATTAATTCCAAAAATTCTCAATAAGTTCATGAAGTTTTCCTTCTTCTTTTCCGTTTTTTCTTTTTCCCTTTTTCTTCTCTTTTGCTGCTTTTTTATTTGGTTTTCTTTTTTTATTTTCGTGTTTTGGGCTCGTTTCGCGGGGCGCGCAAGGGGGAGCCGGTCCCCTAAGGTTGTCATGCGATTGCATCGGAGATGCAATAAGGCGCCTCTGACATTTTTGCCTAGATCCTAGCAATACCTTCAAGAGGTGGCCCCGTTTCAACGAAATTGCTAGGGTCGACGTCGGTTTTCTGCAAAAGAACTTCAAGACCTTCCGACGTGGGATGCGAGCGAAAAAAAGCGTGCGAACTATGCGAGCGAAAAAAAGCGTGCGTACAATGCGAGCGATAAAAAGCGTGCGTACAATGCGAGCGATAAAAAGCGTGCGAACAATGCGAGTGAATACTGCGAGCGATTTAGTTTTAAGAATTGTAAAATTTTGTATTAGCTGGCCTAGATACAACATTGACCATTTTGGTCCGCAGTATCTGGCAAAACCCCGATGAAGAATAATGCAATTGACAAAATAGGAACCGCGTAATTGTCAATTTTTAGTTTTAAGTACTTCCGCGAATGTACATGCCCAGATGCGACTTTGACCATTTTGGATCCGCAGCATCTGGGAAAAAACTAACGAAATATACTCTATATTCTTCATCATTGCGAGCGAAAATAGCGTGCGAATAAAGCGAGCGAAAATAATTGTAACCCAGAGAATGTAATGGGACCACTTCCGAATCTTTTTTCCCCTTTTGGCTTCAGCTTTCCTAGAAGCCATCTTAGTATTTGCGAGGGCGTTCGGTCGGGGGCGGTCCAACAAGGGGTTCTGGGTTTGACACATCAACGGGGGGCCTCCTGAATTGCAGCCAATCACGCGTTTAGTTGATTTATCAACTACGTGATCCGGGGTGCTTGGTTGTGTTCAGTCCCGCCAGGGGTGGCTTGCACACCCCGGTTTCTTGCAGTTCCGTCACGGCCACGACCCTCACTTTCTTAAACTCGAAAGTGGTCCCTAAATCTCAGGAAAGCGAGCGACTTAATTGCGAGATTGTTAAATTTTTGTAATAGCTGGCCTAGATACGACATTGACCATTTTGGTCCGCAGTATCTGGCAAAAACCCGATGAAGATGAATGCAATTGACAAAATAGGAACCGCGTAATTGTCAATTTTTAGTTTTAAGTACTTCCGCGAATGTACATGCCCAGATGCGACTTTGACCATTTTGGATCTGCAGCATCTGGGAAAAAACTAACGAATTATACTTAGAAATCTTCATCATTGCGAGCGAATTATGAGTGCCAAAATAGCGAGCGAAATATGCGTGCGATTATAGCGAGCGAATTATGCGAGCGATTTATTTTTTAAGTTTTTTTTTTCAGGTTATCTACAAGAACTTCAAGAACTTCCATCGTGGGATTCATTCACAAAATTCACGCCATGTTTACGAGGTTTTTCTATTTCTCTGCTTTTTCTTTTCTTTTTTTTCTCTTTTACTGCTCTTTTATTTGGTTTTCTGTTTTTATTTTCGTGTGTGGGCTCGCTTCGCGGGGCGCGCAAGGGGGAGCCGGTCCCCTAAGGTTGTCATGCGATTGCATCGGAGATGCAATAAGGCGCCTCTGACATTTTTGCCTAGATCCTAGCAATACCTTCAAGAGGTGGCCCCGTTTCAACGAAATTGCTAGGGTCGACGTCGGTTTTCTGCAAAAGAACTTCAAGACCTTCCGACGTGGGATGCGAGCGAAATAAAGCGTGCGAACTATGCGAGCGAAAAAAAGCGTGCGAACTATGCGAGCGTAAAAAAGCGTGCGAACAATGAAAGCGAATACTGCGAGCGATTTAGTTTTAAGAATTGTATAATTTTGTATTAGCTGGCCTAGATACGACATTGACCATTTTTGGTCCGCAGTATCTGGCAAAACCCCGATGAAGAATAATGCAATTGACAAAATAGGAACCGCGTAATTGTCAATTTTTAGTTTTAAGTACTTCCGCGAATGTACATGCCCAGATGCGACTTTGACCATTTTGGATCCGCAGCATCTGGGAAAAAACTAACGAAATATACTCTATATTCTTCATCATTGCGAGCGAAAATAGCGTGCGAATAAAGCGAGCGAAAATAATTGTAACCCAGAGAATGTAATGGGACCACTTCCGAATCTTTTTTCCCCTTTTGGCTTCAGCTTTCCTAGAAGCCATCTTAGTATTTGCGAGGGCGTTCGGTCGGGGGCGGTCCAACAAGGGGTTCTGGGTTTGACACATCAACGGGGGGCCTCCTGAATTGCAGCCAATCACGCGTTTAGTTGATTTATCAACTACGTGATCCGGGGTGCTTGGTTGTGTTCAGTCCCGCCAGGGGTGGCTTGCACACCCCGGCTTCTTGCAGTTCCGTCACGGCCACGACCCTCACTTTCTTCATCTCGAAAGTGGTCCCTAAATCTCAGGAATGCGAGCGACTTAATTGCGAGATTGTTAAATTTTTGTAATAGCTGGCCTAGATACGACATTGACCATTTTGGTCCGCAGTATCTGGCAAAAACCCGATGAAGATGAATGCAATTGACAAAATAGGAACCGCGTAATTGTCAATTTTTAGTTTTAGTATGTTGGAAACATACATGCCCAAGATGCGACATTGACCATTTTGGTCCGCAGCATCTGGGAAAAAACTAACGAAATATACTTAGAAATCTTCATCATTGGGTGCGAATTATGCGTGCGATTATAGCGAGCGAATTATGCGAGCAATTGATTTTTTAAGTTTTTTTTTCAGGTTATCTACAAGAACTTCAATAACTTCAAGAACTTCCATCGTGGGATTCATTCAAAAAATTCACAACATGTTTACAAGGTTTTTCTTCTTCTCTGCTTTTTCTTTTTCTTCTCTTTTCTTCTTTTTTATTTGGTTTTCTTTTTTTATTTTCGTGTTGGGGTTCGTTTCGCGGGGTGCGCAAGGGGGAGCCGGTCCCCTAAGGTTGTCATGCGATTGCATCTCCGATGCAATAAGGCGCCTCTGACATTTTTGCCTAGATCCTAGCAATACCTTCAAGAGGTGGCCCCGTTTCAACGAAATTGCTAGGGTCGACGTCGGTTTTCTGCAAAGAACTTCAAGACCTTCCGACGTGGGATGCAAGCGAAAAAAAGCATGCGAACTATGCGAGCGAAAAAAAGCGTGCGAACAATGCGAGCGAATACTGCGAGCGATTTAGCCTTAAGAATTGTAAAATTTTGTATTAGCTGGCCTAGATACGACATTGACCATTTTGACCGATGAAGAATAATGCAATTGACAAAATAGGAACCGCGTAATTGTCAATTTTTAGTTTTAAGTACTTCGTAAATGTACATGCCCTAGATGCGACTTTGACCATTTTGGATCCGCAGCATCTGGGAAAAAACTAACGAAAGATAGTTAGAAATCTTCATCATTGCGATCGAGTAATGCGTGTGAACATAGAGTTGGAATAATGCGAAAAAATATATCCTGCTAATAAATGTAAATGTATTTTTATTTTGTAAATAAATCATGCGAATGACTTAGTTATTAAGTATTAATTACAGCTTTTTTACAAGAACTTCAAGATCTTCCAACGTGGGATTCATTCAAACAGTTCTTAGTAAGTTTTACAAGCTTTTACTTTTACTTTTCTACTTTTTCCTTTTCCTGTCTGTTTTGCTGCATTGGCTTTTTGGTTTTCTGCTTTTTCTTTTCTTTTCTATTCTCTCCTTAGTCCTTCTGGTTTACTCCCCTGTTTTTCAGTGAAAATTATTATTTTCTCTCTTTCTGGTTATCTAATGATTTTTATTGGTTTTCTGCAAGAACTTCCGACGATGGATACGTGTGAACACACACAATGCAGGAAATTTATTTATACTACTTAATCTTTAACTTTTCTGTTTCAGAATATCTGCAAGAACTTCCAGCGTGGGATCATTTTAATGAATTTTTAGTAAGTTTTACAAGAGATTTCTTCCTTTGTCTACTTTTCCCTTTTTTTCTTGCCTTGTTTTTCTCTATTTTTTTTGTCTTCTTTTTCGTTTGATTTTCTGCATTATTTTGTCGTTGGGGCTCGTATCGCGGGGTGCGCAAGGGGGAGCCGGTCCCCTGAGGCTGTCATGCGATTGCAATGAAATTGCAATTAGGAGCCTCTGACATTTTTGCTTAGATCCTAGCAATACCGTCACGAGGTGCCCCTGTTTTTACAAAATTGCTAGGGTCGAAGTGTATCGACGCCTATCATCCACCGTCGGGAATGATAAGACCGTCGTCGCATCGGCTTTTTGATTTTACCATAAAGTATTTTGCATCAACGTGGGTGGTGCCGAGTTACGCACCGATTTATTCAGCACGGCCGAATTCAGCACGGCTTTTTTCAGCAAAGTCAAGATTGCGCACGACCAGACTCAGCACGACCTATTTATACACAGCGAATATTATGCACGACCGAATTGCGCACCATTTGTTTTTGGAAATAGACCGAATTCAACACAAAATTAAATTAACAAAAATATAACTAGATTCCTGCATAAAATAAAATTAGTGGGGTCCATTTCGACAGAAACAAATTCGACACACGTTTTTTTAACGTTTTCAATTTTAGTACGGATTTTTTGAAGCGACATTTTTCAACATTTCAAATTGAAATTAGAATAAGGAAACGAGGTTCTAAGTAGTTAACATCTGGTGGTGTGTATTGTCAACTCGTCGAAAACACGCGTGTCGAAGTGGTATGTATCGAAATGGAATCCACTAATTTTATTTTATGCAGGAATCTAGTTATATTTCTGGTAATTTAATTTTGTGTTGAATTCGTTCTATTTCCAAAAACAAATGGTGCGCAATTCGGTCGTGCATAATATTCGCTGTGTATAAATAGGTCGTGCTGAATCTGGTCGTGCGCAATCTTGACTTTGCTGAAAAAAGCCGTGCTGAATTCGGCCGTGCTGAATAAATCGGTGCGTAACTCGGCTCCTTCCCATCAACGTATCGCAATATAAATTCCCTGAACGTGTTTTCTACAGAGTTAGGATAAGGCAGGTAGATGAAATATCTGAACGAGTTCTAGACCTATGTGCCAGTGAGGGCTGGTGACAAAGGTGTGTTACAAAAGTCGCCATTTTTAGCATGCTTGGAATCGCCCAACATAGGGAATCAACCGACTGGGACCTGAAAGTCACTAGCGTCGGTAACTTAGACCCAGGTATATTTACCGACATAATGTTACTACCAGAAGTTAATTCATGAAAGTTACACCAGTATCGCTTCGGTCTTCTCCGAAAAGTCACAGGTTATATTGCAGCGCCTTAAATAAGAAATAAACCAATAGCTTTCCAGAAGCTGAGGTCATTTACCATTACCTATATATATATTGCAGCGCTTTAAATTACAAAAATAATAAAACGGGTCACATGAAAATATTTTCATGGCATTTCCTAATCTCTTTTGAGATCAGGAAGTACAGCACAGAGGCAGAACCATCGAAAGAAGTACCCCATGAGGTGATTCCATTCGGTGGCTCAGAAAATGCCTGGGCGAGGAGTTTAGTGGGTCGAACCCATAGATATAGAAATATGTAGATGGAGTAATCTCTTGCCGAGACGTAGCCATTTCAGGAGTGCGAGGGGTAAATATCATTGGTGCCGCAATGATCATTAGTTCTAGTAAAATTGGACCAAATACAAATTAGTCTCTTAACTCATGGTAAATATATAATTTCTTTTAAATTTTTATCATCAAAAATAGCATGCATTAAAAAAATATAAAATGTAATTAAATTTATGTATATAATTTAATGATATAGGTTAAGAAAGTAAACTATGTGACACCAAATCCTACCCTGCTCCCCTTAGTATGCTTCACTTTCCTCGTCTAAAGTGGGACTTTATGCTTCATCTCCTTATTTCTATATCTATGATTGTGCCATATACTGGCCTATACTTCATACAATAATATTAACATCGCGCTTCTCCTGTCACCCCTCCAATAAGCAATTTGATATCACGTGCAAGAGAGAGCGAAAATTTGTGTGCCTGGTTTATGCTATACTCTATGCCTAACAGGGACTGATTCATTGCCGGTCAGTGTACATGTTAATATACTTTTTTTCAATTAACTCGTGGTAAATATAATAATAAATTCTTAACAAACTTATTTATCAATAATCATTTATCAAACTTAAAGTTTGATAAGTTTATAAATTATTACCATACATAATAATTATTTTCATGTTATAACTCAATTCTAACTTTTTTACCGATTAAGTTCGGATTGATATTTACCATATTCTGTATTTCTGGTGGATGACTTTGATATTTTTTATTTTTTTCTGTATCTATTTGCCCATCTTATATTTTGTAAATCTATGTTTTCCGTTCATAATTTCCTTAGCGTTTCCTTCAACTTTCTTGAAAGTGGTCTCTTTTAGAGAATAGAATTAATATTTTTATTGGATAATTATTGTTTTAAAAATAATTATTTTTCATTTTATTTCCAAGTAGCTTGTTATATTTATACTGACGTATAGTAATAAATATATCATTTTCTTCTTTTTTTCAAGAAACAATGTGACTTCTTTGTAACGCCGAATATAACCACGTGCTGATCTATCACTTATTATTTGACAAAGAACTGTAGTAATTTTAAAAAATATTTTAAATAAAATTTACTAAATTTAAATAAAAATAATTTTTTAAAAAGTATGAAGATAAATTATTTAAAGAAGAGTATTAATTAAAATTTTATTCAGATATAAAGATAAAATATTTATTCAACATTAATAAGTAAAGGCATGCTGATGCAAAATGACAGAATTTGTAGATGGCTGGGTATTTGGTCACACATTGGGAGAAGGTGCTTATGGAGAGTAAGTGTACAATTTTTTTTATTTATAATAATTTTTTTACTTAATTATTAATATATTTTTAATATTTTTATAGGGTGAAATTAGTTATAAATAAGTCGACAGGTGAAGCAGTTGCCATGAAGATGGTAGATTTAGTAAAACATCCAGATGCTCGTCAATCAGTCCGTAAAGAGACTGCAATTCATCGCATGTTATCTAACCCTAACATAATACAATATTTTGGTAAACGTAGTGAACCAAATATGGAGTACATATTTTTAGAATATGCCTCGGGAGGAGAATTATTTGATAGAATTGGTAAATTATTCAAATTGAAATATACAAACCTGAAAAATGTATACTTTCTGCATATATTTTTAATTGCTGTTTGTACTTTTACAGAGCCTGATATTGGAATGCCTATATTGGAGGCTCAAAGATACTTCAAACAGCTTATTTCAGCAGTTGAATATCTTCATAGTAGAGGTGTAGCGCATAGAGATTTAAAACCTGAAAATTTGTTACTAGATGATAATGATAATTTAAAAGTAACAGACTTTGGTTTAGCAACTGTATATAGAATGCATGGAAAAGAGCGTTGCTTAGAAAAAAGATGTGGTACTTTACCTTATGTTGCTCCTGAAGTACTAGTAAGACCATACCATGCAGAACCTGCAGATATATGGTCGTGTGGTATAATTCTTGTAGCTTTACTGGCTGGTGGTAGGTATATCTTTTATGCTAAGGCAATATTATTATTAATAGGAAAAGTAAAGAATTATATTTATAAAGAAGTTTATATATACAAAATTATAATTTTGAGGGTTATAATATAATATTAGTTCCAAAGTTATTTATAAAAAGCTAATTTGATGTTCATATTATCAGATTTTTATTGAATGTTCATATGAATATATATTATTCATAATTATTCTAAATACACCACACTGAACTTTTCAATAGAAATCCGTTAATTCTTCTAATAAATAACTTGCATTCTTTAGTATTTAACTGGTCCATATCTGAAATACAGAACTGCCTTGGGATCAGCCCTCGGCAGAGTATCCAGAGTATATTGCATGGAAAGAAGAAAAATATATGCATCTTACACCATGGAAAAAATTGAATAATCCATCGTTATCATTCCTAAGGAAAATACTTGCACATTTACCCTCCAACAGATACAGTATTAAAGAGATTAAACAACATCGGTGGTTTCTTAGTCATTATTCAGAAGGTAAGTTAAAGGAAAGAATATCTTGTTCAATAAGTTTCTTTCTAAATTACTATAATATATTTATAATAGCCATTTTATATCTTATAATTTTTTTCTTATTAAATAAGAAAAGAAAAAAGTAACTTTACATTTACTTGGTCAGGTACTGAGTGACTCTGAGTAAATATAATACTCAAAGTAGCTTGGTACCTAACTAAGTGGATGTTATATTCAGCCACTTTAAACGTAAGTATGGAATTAAAAAATATAGACAATTTATATATGTTACTCTATACAAAAACAGGAGATTATTTTTTATTGTAAAAACTGATACGATCTTCAAAAATAACATCGGGAATATTGCATTTGCCTTTTCTTTGGTAATACAGCTCTATGATTTTAATCAATTATTATAAAGCTATATTACCAAAGCATAGAGCATTAGCATAATCACTTTCAACATCTATTTTCTTTTATGTAATAATATGAAGTATCAATTTTATTAGAATATTTGACATTAATTATTTAGCATAAGTATCAATATGATCATTTTAAATTTCAGATGAAGGATATATTGATAGCTCTGCTTTTAAATCTAAATTTATTCGCTTGGACGAAGATGAAAGTCAAACTAAGCTTTGCTTATCACAACCAGAATTACCAAGAGAAAAACATACAAGTTCTGTGAATATTAATTTGGATGTACGAGAAGGAATATCCTTCTCTCAACCTGCCCACATAGAAGATCTTTTATTATGTACTCAAGTACAAACATTGCCACAAACACAACCAAGCCAAGTATGCTTATTTTATATTATAAATAACAGTAAAATATTTATAATTAATATACAGGATGTTAAATAACCAGTAGTACAACCGAAAATGAAATGATTTTTTAAGACTAAATTAAAACGATTTTGAAAAGTAAATTTTTTTCTTACTTTTCTAATTGTTGTATTTTTCCGTGAAACAAAAGTTCTTTATCACTCATAATACTGTAATAACTATTATGATACCATAATTAAAGAACTACTCCTCTTTTTCGATTATAACGCAAATTACTTAACACCCTGCATTATAAAAGATTATTTATATTCAATTCATTATTTTTTTGCAGCAAAACTTTTATCAACGTCTGGTACGTAGAATGACTAGATTTTTCGTAACGACAGATTGTGAAACAACTGTAAATAGACTCGTTAATCTTTTGGAAAGTAAAAACTACGCTTACCGCATTAGTGATTTTGGCATAGTAAGTAATATAAATGAAAAATTTGAAATAAAAAATGAACAAAAACTATATATGATGTTCTATTTTCAGATCACAGTGTCTATTGTAGACAGACGAAAAATGCCACTAGTTTTCAAAGCAAATATTGTTGAAATGGACGGAAAAATATTAGTAGATTTCCGATTATCCAAAGGTTGTGGATTGGAATTTAAACGAAGATTTTTAGACATTAAATCAATGCTTAATGATATTATTTTAAAGGGGCTTGTAACATGGCCTATAGCTATTGCTACAAAAACTTTGCCATAATTTTTAAGTTTATGATATAATTTTATACAAAGGATATATAAATATGTAGTTTTAATAAAAAATGTTTATTTTTCAAAATAACTTGTTTCTCTTTATTATTATTTATAATAAATTTAAACATACTACATTTTTAAAATTTGTAATTTTAAGTTTTTCCTTATATGCTTATTTATCTGTTTTTAATCACTTGAGGTAATTTCACAACAAATTATATATATTTAAGTTCATAAATTTGTTTATTCTATTAAATTGTATTTATTCATTAAAACTATATTAATAAAGTAAACGTAATAATTGATAACATTATTCAAAAAAATGTTTTATTACAGTTTACATACTACAAGATAAAAATTCAATCTTAACCTAGAAAGTTTCAAGCATGTCAAGTTTTATATACTTCATAAGTATAATAAGTAGTATTACTGTAACAATATTTTTCTATTATGTGAATACTTTTTATACTTTAGATTGGTACAAACATCAGTTTTTTACAAAGACACAAAGTTTAGATGAATTTGATTTTATAATTGGTATGAAAATTTTGCATATAAACAAAAGCTTTTGAACTTTAATAAAATAAATTTTTTATTTTTTTATAGTGGGAGGTGGTACTGCAGGATCAATAATTGCAACTAGTCTATCTAATCATGGTTATCGTTTATTAGTTGTTGAAGCAGGAGGTGAAGCACCTCCTTTTTTGGATATACCATTATTAACTCCATTACTTCAAAATACTAAGTTCGATTGGCAATATATTACTGTTCCACAACAGTATGCATGTAAAAGTCTTATTAGTAATGTAAGTATTCTGTATGTTACTTCAAAAAATTATAATGTATAATAATTGCTTTACTTATAAATTTTACTGTAAGATATTTAAAATTTTTTAAATATATTTGTAGCAAAGTCGATGGCCAATGGGTAAAATTCTTGGTGGAACAAGTAGACTAAATAATATGGTTTATGTTCGTGGACATCCTTTGGATTTTAGCAAGTGGTTTTCTGATTTTACAGGTACCTTTTTTATTAATTCTATTTTTTATAATCTAAAAATATTTATCTTTTCTATTATCTATGTTATAGAACCAATTTCTGATGAAGGTAAATTTATAAATATAAGCAATCTAAAATGGAGTACTCAATTAGGTGATGCAGTCTTAGAAGGAGTAGAAGAAATGTCACTACAAGTAGGCAATATAAATTATAACTTAAACACTGGTAATTTTATAGTAATATTAATTGAAATGTATATAAAAGTTTAAATATTTTTTTAGAAACTGTAATGACGTATAGTATAAAAACTATTTCAGGTTTTATGAAGGTTCAATTAAGTATGGAGAAAGGTAAAAGATGGAGTGCGGATAAAATTTTGTATAAAGGAAAATATAAACAATTGAGTATTATTACTCATGCATATGTTACTAAAGTAAGTTTTTTTCTGTAATATATAAGATATTAATAATTTCATTCATAGAAAAATATATAATATAATTTATTAATATTTTTTAAGATTTTGATAAAATCAAAGAAAGCGGTTGGAATAAATTTTATAAAATCAGGACAAACATGGAAAGCTATTGCTAAGAAAGGTGTGATTGTTAGTGCTGGTGCAATTGGAAGTCCAAAACTTCTAATGTTATCTGGAATTGGTCCTAAGAAATATTTAAAAGACTTAAATGTAAGAATATAAGATACAAATAGACAAAGTAGAGTACTATCTTTTAAATTAGTTCTATTATTTTTATATTTATTAATAATATAAATTAAAATTTTTATGTTCTAGATAGATGTAATCGAAGATTTACCAGTTGGTCAATATTTGGTAGATCACATATTAACAGGACTTGATTTAGTAACACTCAATACAAGTTTATCTCTTAGTATACTAAAAGCTTTCAATCCAATGGCAGCATATGAATATTTTACTAATGGTGAAGGTAATATCTTAATTTAATATATATATATATATATATTTTATATTAATTTATCTTACAAAAATATATTGAATGAAATTAATAGGGCCATGGACTTCATCAGGTATTGAGGTTGTAGGTACTTTATACAGTTCTTTACAAAATAATAAGTCGACTACACCTGATCTACAAATTATGGTCATGCCTACTGGAATATCACAAGATAATGACCTTATTTTAAGAAAAGCATTAGGCCTTTCTGATAAGGTACAGTTTATTAAAACATTAATATTATGAATATTTTAATGCATACATAATTTTTTCTTATAATAGGTTTACAAAAACTATTTTGCTCCCCTTATAAAGAAATCTGCAGTATCAATAGTACCGGTTTTACTCCATCCACAAAGTTTTGGCGAAGTAAAATTGTTAAGTTCAAATCCATTTGATAAACCTTTGATTGATCCTAAATATTTATCTAATAAAAACGATGTATTAACACTTGTGGATGGTAATATACTTAAAACTAACATCAATTCTTATTCTGCCTTAATACTAATGTATTTTAATATTTTGTAGGATTACAATTTATTAAAAGATTAGTAAGAACAAAATCAATGGAAAAGTTAGGAGCTTCTCTTTATGAAAAACATTTTCCAGGGTGTGAAGATAAAATATTTGATTCACTAGACTATTGGGAGTGTTATGTTCGACATTTAACATTAACTTCATATCATCCAGCAGGAACATGTCGTATGGGTGATGTTGTTGATTCTTCATTCAGGTATATAATATAACATATATATATATATATATATATATATATATATATATATATATATATATATATAAATTACGAGATGTATTTTTATGTTCATATTTTCTTTATTTTTATGTGCAAAACAGAGTTCACAATATTGAAAATCTTTATGTTGTGGATGCATCTGTACTTCCAACTTTACCTAGTGGTAACATTCAAGCTGCTATTATCATGATTGCGGAAAAAGCAGCATCATTATTAAGAAAAAAAACTACAAAACCAATTCATTGTTTTAATTTATCACAAAGTTGTTATTTATTTAATATATGTAATACTGATAATTTTTGTAAAATAAAGTAAATTATGCAATATTAAGATATTTTTCTTTTATATACAGTTATATAGTCCTTAGATGTGATAATTTGTTTTGACTTAAAAAGTTGCCAACCTAATTCATCAAACTTTTTATCAAAAGGTAAAGGATCTGTAGTTTTATCTTGATCACCTTTAGGACCAATGACAAATACAAGTTTACCTTTATAATTATTTAAGTAATCACAGAATGCATCTCTATTATTAAAATAACAAAATAGCAATGCATATTTGTTAGGAATCTTGAAATTTTTCGTATCATCTTCTTGAATAAACAATATGTTCTTTAAAAATATCGACGGAGCGTATTTGCTAGTCCACCATGATTTATCTAATTCTACGCCAATAACATCCATATCTAAAATTCGTACAAAAAGAACAATTATGTCAGTGATGCATATTTTACTTAATTTGAATTAATTAGTGTTAAAGAACAAGATAAAAATATTATTTACTAGTGCATTTGTAGAATAGCCATTCAAATAACCCGCAACCGCATCCAATACTCATTATACCTTGCATATTGTACTTTTTTATTACATCATGTAACCACCATAAATCGCCAGTAGTTGGTAACACCCAAAAAAATTTATACATTTTCGAATAGTCAATAAAAAAAGCTAAGTGTAAAATCTCTTGCCATTCTTGCTTATTATAAAAATCAAGTATGTCTTCATCAACATTATCGTTTTTTATTTTATACTTTTTTAATTCCATCAATTGCTTTTAATGAATTACAGATTACAGATTGTCTCGTATAAAATACTACTAAAAATATTGGATGCTCGTCTTGTATAATGAATTAAGTAACGTGACATTTATAGCAAAGAAAAATATATGTATTTAGAACATATATATGTGTAAGTTGTCCCGAAATAAAAGCACAGTTTTTAAAAGAGCGATTCTTTATGAAAAACTACGTTGAAATGATCTTCACGAATTTTTAATCTAGAGCTTAGTTTTTGAGATATTTAATGATAAAGGTAATGTGCTAGTTAGACAGAGACAAATAGTCAAAATAAGACAGAATATTATTTTGTTACAATTATTTGTTTATATCTGTCTAATTAATAGTAAATTGATTAAAGAATATTTCAAAACTGCAATGCGCTCCGGATAGGAAAGTGATAAAGGACTTTTAAGCTCGGTTATACAACAGGAAAAATTCTTTTAAAACCCTTACGTTTCTTTCTAGATTCTACGTATATTTAATTAATTTTGTGTCAAGTTATTAATAAATAATAATAATTCACTTAAAATTATTAAAAGTTAAATTTGTGGAGTGGGAAAGTAAGAAGTAGGGAGTAGGGATAGAGAATGGGGGTAGAAAGTTGGGAAATAAGCATGATCCTGATTTTCGAAAAAAAATTCATTTTTGTGTCAATGGCATCGCTTTAAATGGATCGGAAAATCTTGAAACTCGATTTTCACTGCTTTTACGGAACTTTTCCTATATATTATGATGTACATTTTCTCTAGGCAATAGTTTATGGAGAAATGTCATATGATTATAATGTTATGCCAAAGTATATTTCCATACATCTAAATGGATATATTAATCCTTAAAAAGGTTTTTTAATTTTTTCTGATTTAATCGATAAAAAAACTATTTCTCCTGTTTATCATCGTTCTTCTAGGTCTTCCTTGTCTTTATAGGATGTGATTTGTTGAGTGGAGGGTGTCTGTGATAAATTCTTATAATTATTTGCTAATCAATTGTTTAAATTAGCATACCATAAATTTTTCGGCGTCATATTATTAAAAATATTTAAAACTCTTGTGTGTAGAAATATGCACTCGTAGTGACTTGATAAACTTGATAACATTTCGAAAGTATTGTTGCGCTTTAAAAGGTTAGATATGGAAACAATTCGTCCCTGTGGTTGCAAAGGAATTCGTAGTTGTTTAATATGTGAAAAACAATTTAACATTTGTAAATCGAATTTGAATTCTGAATTGAAGGTAACATTTTAGTGTTAAAATGTTATTGTTATGTTAATGATAAGTAAAAATGTTGTAGAATTATCTTAGCTATGTTTATTGCCCATTATGCAATAAATGTTGGCCTGGTTGGGATATTGAACAAAATAAATTTCATCCGAATCATAAAGGAGAGCCTATTAATTTTTCTGGTATTTATATACAGGTAACATATTTCTATATTGTGTTATATTTATTCGACTATGTTTTCTCCATATATTTGTAATCTTTTAGTTTGAGTTTTTAAACAATGACGAAGCTCAAAATTTAATGAAAAATTTGGATGATCTTCCATGGGATATTTCTCAAAGTGGTAGAAGAAAACAGGTATTTCAGCTGAATGATCAAGTTCAAAGTACACAATATTATTTATAATGTACATGATTTTTAGAATTTTGGACCAAAATGTAATTTTAAAAAGCGCAAGTTACGCCTTGGTGAATTTTCTGGTTTTCCAAAAACAACTGAATTTGTTCAAAAGAAGCTTTTATATGTAGATCTATTGAAAGACTTTCAAACTATAGAGCAGTGTACTTTAGAATATGATCCTGAAAGAGGGGCTTCAATAGACCCTCACATAGATGATTGTTGGATCTGGGGAGAAAGAATAGTGACTGTCAACGTTCTTGGTGATACAGTCTTAACAATGATTCCTTATACTGGATCAAGTACACGTTATAATTTAGAATACACTTCAAAGTATAAGCAAATAAATAAAAGTCAAACCTTAGATCGAATAGTAGTACGACTTCCAATGCCTGCTAGATCTTTAATAATTCTTTATGATGATGCAAGGTTAAAATTTAAAAAAAAATTAATTGAAGATTAAATTAATTATTCCTAAAACTTTCTATAAATAGTAAGAATTAATTAAATATTAAATTTCATCTTTTTATCAGATACAATTGGGAGCATGCTGTACTTCGTCAAGATATTCATTCAAGGCGAGTATGTTTGGCTTATAGAGAATTTACTCCTCCATATTTAATAGGTGGAGAACAGACTGAAGAAGTAACAAAAATTTTAAAACAAGCAACTAATTTCTGGTAAATTATAATTAAACATTATTGTACATATTGTAAGTATGTAAAAAAAAAAAAAACTGAACAATAATTCCAATAGTCTCCTAAAAATAAATCCTTTATTTAAACACTTATAAATTTAAGAAACGTGTATAAAGTTAAAATTGAAGTGCACAAAAATTAGACTAAAGATAAACAGCTGGTTGTTTCTGCATTATACAAAACTTGTCTTCAAGGCATTAAAAAGTTAGGAAGCTGAACAGTTCCACTTCTATATAAATAGTTCAATGAATGGAACTTCAGTATTAACGATAAGTAAGTTCATTTAATATAAATTCATTAATGGGAGCTTATGGATATTAATATCACTCCTATAATGGAATTTGATACTGATTAGGTAAATAAGTAAGTGGTCCCACTGTTGATAATGTTTTCTCTAAAAGAGAGAGAAATGAGCAAAAAGATAGGAGAGAAAAGAAGAAATATCACTAGCAATTAGGGGCTTTTAGGGGATAATCTGGAGATTGCATATAAACTACTGGAAAAGTGGTAAAGGGATCTGATTTTCCAAGAGGTTGATAACCATTGACTATATTTTCTCTTAATTCCCAACGTCGACGTTCCCGTTCAGTTTTTTGCCTTCTAATTGCACGTCCCAGCATACAGGCAAACATTATTCCAGTCAACTGTAATTATTTTCATTTATTAACGAGCTTGTTTTAACGATTGAAACCTTTTTTCTTTAATCAATGTTAACTCACTTGAATCAATGCTATAGCAATAGCTCCAGTTCCAATATAAAGTGCACTACGATGAACTATAATGGAAAGGCGTCCAATGCAACCATCATTATTGAAAAGCTGACAATTGCCAGTACTGTTGTTAAAATCTGAATAGCTTCCGTACATGCAGCAAGAATCAGGAATATAGGATTCGTGCCAATCTTGGCCGGGTGCGACATGCATCCAGTCATCTTTACCGTCGTAGCCACAGCATTGAAGCTTTGATTAACACGAAGAAATAAATTATTAATAGCTATACAGCAAACTGCGTTAATAACTGCAGTCAGTAATTTTAATCGATACAATAGAAGTGGTTCAACTCGATTCTTACCCTAGACTGCATAAAGTCAACTGCTAGTCTAGCCTCGTCATATCTCCAGTAATCTTGCATTGTGCCATTAATCTTTTCAGACAAAAGACTCTTGATGCTACCTTGCAAAGCATATGCAGATATGGCTGCAGCAAGTTCCATTATTAATACGACAGATAAGGAAACTGCAAACTATTCAGAGAATTGTATGAAAAAGGATGAACAATTAATTCAAAACAATTAAAACGAAACCTTCCTTAAGAATAATACTTACCACAAGTACCATGCAAGTACTTTCCCTTATGGCACCGCAACATCCTAAGAAGGCAATCACGAAGACGAAGATACCAACTACGATTAACAAGGTAGCCGGAGAAAAGTAGCTTGGATCCAAGAAGTATGAAAAATTTTCGTAAACGGCATAGATCGTCGTCCCGACAGATATTATCATTACCCCCGTTAACTATGGGAATATCAGAATTGCAGGAATTTTACATTTTTGCACATATGCATATATATCATTTGCACAGTTGAGATGAATGGATGATAGTTTTTTATTAAAAATAAAAAAAGAAGAAAATTGAAGCTTCTTTTTGTACATAGCCGGTTCGTTGAACTATAACATCGTATTGACTCAACTTGTTGTACTTTGCTGTTGAGATAAAATTGACTTTCCTATGCTTCGTCACAGGTAGGATTACAAATTTATCTCCATATCTATATAACGTTGATAAGCTGCCATTTATTAAATGTAAAAATTAAAGAGGTCTTTGATAATTTCTAGAAGTAGGTTTCTTGCAAACTTTGAGAACTCCTTTAAAGACTTTTCCTGTTTCTTAGATATTTCTATTACCAAAAAATTAGAATTTATCGAATGTAATCGAATTTTACGAAATTAAAAATTAACGAAAACTTCTTTATATGTATATATTAGTGATATTGAAGTAATGTAAAATGTTGAATAAATGCGCAATATATATATATATACATGTATATGGCTCTTGATAGATAACGTGACAAATCGTAAATCATTCCAAGAAACGTTGCCACGCAGAAAAGTTTCAATGTTAGAAAATGATAAAGGTGCAATACTTGTTTAAATCGGTAAAAATCAATGAAATACGAAAGATGAGAATTATATTAAGCAGAGTTTATAACTGCGCAGATTTTGAAAATAAAAGAATCAATGACAGGTATGAGAAAATATTATGGTAAATATTGAAATCTAATATGAAATGAGGTAAAATCAAGGAAACAGACCACGAAGAGTAAATTAACAGCGAAGAGAAGGTACTTGATGCATCTTAGTCCGATATCAAGGTGGGTGGCGGCCATTTTGGTATCACAAAATGCAGCCGAAGACTCGGGCCTGGCCGGAATCGACTCGCGAGACACCCTACAGAGGACTGTACGCTTCCACTTTTGTCACTAGGAGAGTCCCGCTATCATCTGATAAGCCCAACACCCACCAACGGCGATCCTCTTGTATCCACGAGCATCGAAAGTTTCTTTGTAGATCTTTCCAAAATTCTATATCGAAAGGAAACTAAACAGCAACTCTCCTTCTTCTTCCTAGCTTCTCTCTACAAATCTTAATACTCTTATTTTCAAGTAAACTTCTTCGTGGCTTTCAGTCGGTTGGTGGCTGGAATACTTGACGAAATTGCAGCTGGTTTTATGGATCGATAAGCAGGCGCCGCGATTCTTAGGCATATGTTCGTTCTTTGTTCTCCCACTCTGCAGACATTCACGTTTTCTACCTGACGTACTCGGATTATCAGGAATTTTATTTGTTCTAATTCATTGCTTCGAAACCTTGAACTTAATACATACCATATTTGGAAATTTGATAATTGGTCATATCTGATGGACGATATGCCTAAGATGATCAATTATTCATCGATTTAAAGGAAATATTTGAGAATGAAGATAAATTTATGACTAAATCAAATTTTGACTTAGGGAAGAATATACTGGAATAATTCACTTTTTATTAAGACTACTTATAAATATATACAATCGACCATTTATAGAATTTTATCTTACTTCTTATCATATGCTAAATCATAGATTTAGTAAGAAAAAGATTTAAAAGAACACGTTACTATCGCGCAATTTTCATTTTAAGTTTTTTACGTAATTAGTTATCATAGTATTCGCGAGTATTCAAAATCAAAGAACAGACGGTAATAAATTATAGTAAAGGGAAAACGTAAAAATAAGAAAGAGAGTCTTGTGGTTCATATATATTATTTATTAAAAATTCACACAGTCATAGTAAACTTAAACTTGTCTTACAAACTTTATTCAATAATCCTGAATGTCTGTAGTAACTTATAATAACAATAATTGTATTCTAAATTAACTTCAAAAAAAAAAAAAATAGGATTTTATATATGATGGAATTTTTGATCTGTATCATTAGGCCAGATCACTTACTTGATATTTTTTTTAAACTGTTTCATAGCTATCTCTGACGGCTCGTGCTAGATGAACTGAGAACCAAATACCGAATGCCTGCAAAAGTTTATGATTAAAAAAATAAATTATAACAGAAATGGGATAAAAATGTTAAAGTGAACACAAGTCATTTAAAACTAAATAACAAATATAATAAAATCTAGTTAGAATTATATACCTGAATAAACGCAATGACTATTCCAGCTCCTCCTATCTGCACAGTATGAGACTTTATTTCATTCGATAAATCAACGTAACAGCCGGTAGTGTAAACGTTTGTTGAATTAACTGTACAAGTTGATGTGCCAATACTGCCAACTAAGGGCTTGCAACAACTCATGGGTAAATCACCAGTAGAATTATAACGTAACCAATCGTCTTTATTTGATGTACCACAGCATTTTAACTAAAAAAATAATTAAGGTATATAACAAGGATTGAGAGAAAAATGATTTAACAGGAATTAATTAAAGTTGCTAAATAATACTTGTGTAAATTTATAATTCAAGGTCAGAAAAGCGGAACGAACAGAAAAATTGATCGATACTACCATAGCGCGACGCGTACTAAGAATAATATGAAGAAATAGGGGTATAAATATAGAAAACACCCTTCTTCGACTAGATCTGTTAAAGCTTAATGATAATGCGAACAATAGCAAAATTCCGGGCATTGGCTTTTAATAATTCATGAAAGAACGAAGAAGGCATTTTCGAACGTATGAAAATCAATAAAATGATTTACATTTGTTTGTAACTGATCCCACACGAATGCTATTTCCGTATTGTTCTTATTTGAATAGTCCTGCATGGTGTCCATCATCTTTACTCTTATAATCTCCCCTGCTTGATGCCTCAAAACATAGCCGGAAATACCTGCTGCAAGCTCCAAAATGAAAATCAACACCAGCAACGATGTAAACTGCAAAGAGACATTTGTTTGTATCGAATTTGAAACATTTCACAAGCTTGCAAATTATAAACTGATTCGTTAGCTGTATTCTTCAACCTGTTATTTATTTGCTTACCGTGAGAAGCATACAGTAATTTTGACGAATGGCACCGCAACATCCGAAGAAAGCGATTAAGAAAATAATGGTACCAATGGCAACGAGTAACGAGGGTAAGGAAAAGAATTTATTATCTAGGAAATGATGATAGCCATGGAAAACACCATGGATAACAAGACCTATCGATAATAGTATTATTCCCGTTATCTGAAAAGAAATTTATAAAATTACTTGATTACATCTGAGAACAAGGACACATTTAGAAATATTTTCATTGGAAATGCATTCAAAATTTATTAATATTTTATGTATTGAGTTACAGATGAATGGATTACATAAATGCTATGTGCGTGAGTTGTGTAAATATTTATAGATGCTAGCGGATATCAATGACTCGATAAAGTTTATCGCTAAATACGAAAGAATTGCCGATAGCTGCGGTGTCCGAGCGGTTAAGGAGATGGACTTGAAATCCATTGGGCTATGCCCGCACAGGTTCGAATCCTGTCCGCAGCGAACATTTTTTTTTTCTTAATTCCAACAAAAATCGTGTACATTTACAATGACACGCAATATTGTTAACATTCGTAAGAAGAAAAAAAGCAGTTATAGCGATAAATTTTTAATGGTAAAAAAAAAAGGAGAAAAAAAGATTCTTATTTCTTTCTATCTGCCAGTCACTATAAATCCTTTAGGATCTGTTTTAAGATAAAATCTTATTGTTTAAGGTATAATCAACCATCGCGTGGAATGTGATTTGCTGAAAAAGAAAAGAAATGAATCACACTAGGTTTATCAATGATTGTCGGATCTCTTGAATCACGAAAAGATCACGCATAAACATTGAGACACTTGCTGGCATAGACCACATTGATAACTGGATGGTATTTGTTGGAAAAGGAAGTGGTTTTGCCAATTGAATAGCAGATGATAGTTTTGCAAAAAGAAAAGGAAGAAGAACCTTTGAAAGATTCCGGACGTTCAGCGTTTAGACGCGAAGAAAGAGCGCAAGAAGGAAAGAGAGAAAGAAAGGAAGAAACGAGGTAATACTCCGGATGGCATTGAAAACGTGGATCATCCACATTCCAGGATGAAAAGGAAAGTGTACCCACATGGGGGTAAAGTATATGTGCGCACTGCACATTATTCCACGAGAAAAATAAGCAAAATATCGAAACTGTCCGCGCAAGTGTGCGACGGATCTTGCGCGATACTTGAACTCAATTTGAAACCTCGTCGGCTCGAATTTCCGAACATGGTACAAATTTCCAGAAAAGGTGAGTTGTTCAAAAATACCAAGATTACGTGGGCAAACAAACGTAATTGGCATAGAAGGAAAAAATTTAGCGAGAAAAGGAAGAAACGCGCGAAAAAGTCGAATAGAAGAGGAGAAGACAAGGAGAAAAAGAGAGAGAGCGAGAGAGAAAGAGAGAGAAGAGAAGAGAAGGATAGAGAAAAAGAACATCCGAATGTCACAGGTGTTCTGAAAATTGACGACTGAATTGCAAGATGTCGTAATGTTCTGGCGTCGAGAGCGAAAGTTGACGATTGCCAGCTCATCGGAGAAGAAATAACTTTGCGATAGAAAGTTTTTTCTTCTTTCTTTTTTTTTTTTTTTCTTAAAAATATCGACGGAACGACAATATGTGTAGCGGCACTCACCACGAACAACATATTAAACACGAACATCAGGTACTTGATGCACTTGGAGCTCGTTGACAACTTCATGATCGACGATTGGATTTTGGTAAATGCAAATTGAACTTGGCAAGTGGCAAGTAGCGGTAACAGCAGCAGCAGCAGCAGCAGCAAATTGTAGCCGCACGCGAGAAGATTGTGCGAGTGACACTACACTATTGACTGCTATTATCCTCCGATACTGCGTTGCTGGAATTCAACTCAAAGTCGAACAAACAAAACATTAGCGAAACGAGAATCTCGAGTGAGTGAAATGAAACTATACAGTTTCCGGTTGGTTCCACGTGAAACGGAAAAATCACCAGGAAAATGAATGAGCGCGCAATACGAAAGCTATTAAATGTTCGAGGAAACTTTAGGCCACTTTTGGTTGCTGCTGATAAACTTCCGAAGAACATTATCCGAAGTGAACGTCACGAACACGCATGCGTATCAAAACTTGCTCCAGTTGCGAGTGTGCTGGTGTGCGAGTCTCCATCGGTGAGAGTCACACACGCATACACACGTGCGTTCGCACGCTCACTCGGCACGTCACGCGTCAATGTGCGTGCGCGTAAATATACATGGTACTTTTTGTAATTTGTTTTTTTTTATTTTTTTTTTATTTAAATTACGCTAATGTACACACACGCGTGTACGATCCGTATGTAAATCTTTCCAGAACACAGGATGCAAAGCAAATGATTAATGCTATTGATGGCTGTATGGTAGCAGCAACGACGAGATAAACAATCATCTCACGAGTAGTGGTACTTCCTGATACCCAAAATAGGACTGGAACGTGATGCAAATGTAATTCCAACTTGGTACCGCAGATCGCTGAGAGCCGTACAATTGTTTTTTTTCATTATTAGATTCTTTCAGGCCATAATAGGTATTCTCTCTTACGTATTTACTTACGCACGCACTCACGCACGTGTGTGTTACATTGGACGATACCAATTATTCGATCGAATCCTCCACCCTTCCTATTCTTATTGCTGTTGTTATTTTTCTCCTTCTTCTTCTTCTAGAATTCTACTCGCTGTGCCATTAGCCGGTACAAATAAAAAGGTGATGGATACATGCATTTTATGGAGAGACAGAATGGAAAATGGCAATGGAGCGATAATTAAAAGAAAGCGAATTATAATAATGGAGATAGTCGACCCATGGATTTCGCACGTGTCCAACAGATAAAGTTAAAGTTGAGAGGACAGTCATCATTCCACGAAAGCTTAATCGACTGCATTAAGAAAGTCTCGTACGGAGTACGGAGGTCAGTGAATTGACTATCACCCACGCATCTGCAAAGCGTACAATTAAATTCCACAGCGCGTGGTGTCTCTTAGGTAAGCTTCCATTACGAATGGGAAAAGTATTGCAGAAAGGAAGGAAGGAAGAAAGGGTCAATGACAGCAATAACAGGATATCGAAGATTTGCCTGTAAGTCATCAGGAATTTCGCTAAATGCACGAATCCTACGTCTGACGTGTAACACGATGTCGCGATGCGATACGATGGAGCGAAGGACATTGAAGCCGATTCTTACCGATGGTTTGCTCATTAGCTTTTTATTCCTAAATCGACGATCGATAAATTGAATAAATCGATCCATTGTTCATCATGCTTCCTTTGTTAAGCAGTTTCGTAGGATCAGGTTCCTACGAAAGTAGAACTTGGGAAGGATGAGGCGGAATGGGGTGAGGTGGGGTGGGATGGGGTGAACGCTGCGATCGAAGAAGAGTCCATTGGACTGGAAATTTCATTGAAAGTGCTCGCTAAACTTAAAAACTGGGGGAAACGTTATTAAACCAATATAATCATGAGGACTTATGTACTCGTCGCACACGTGTACGAATAGAGTCCGACGATCTGTGACACGTATACCGGTACCGTGCCGGTATATGGTATCAGTAATTGTCGACCAAGGATCGTATTGAACCGGACCAGGGCTGTAATAAAATAACAAGCGCCCAAGGCGCTGTTCCCACCCAGTCGAGACGAGAGGGGAAAATAAAAAGAAACGTTACCTACCATCTTTATTAGCCGTGCACCTAATAAAATCTATATATAAATGAGAAAGATGCTCGAAACTAAAGGAACAGATTGATCGGAGTTGAAAATGAGAGAGCAAAATAATAATGGAATGACAATGAGAAATGACGAAACGGAGTATTGCATTTATCGCGTGTAAGAAGCACGACTGTTAAGCAAATATTATTAGAGTAATTATTGTCTCGTACGTGGTCTCCGATAATATTGAAAAATTATTGTGCGTTAGAGATGCGAATAATGATAGCTTCATTATTACTATTTTCTTCCAGGAGAAACGTCGATTGTGCAAAGTACGAGCAAAGTGTCAGGCTAAAAGGAACCGAGAAAAATTTTATTGCTCTTTCAGCGTATGTTGGAAAATCATTAGATATTATTGATTGCCCGGATAATTTCATATACTTGGGTGAATTTCACACAGTGGACATTTTCTGGGCGTTAACTTGACTGCCCCACCTTTCTCTGCCATTAGTAGTATCCATTTTAAACATTTATACGCTCTATGGCGTAATCACCAGACAGAACAGACGCACGCACATATATACACACGAGTATATGGCATCGATGCAAAAATCTTGCAATTTTATTTCCGCAATGTGCAAGTAAAAGGCCCGATGGCAAAAGGCAAATGGAGAGATACGTCACCACGCTTTCTTTATTCAACCAGCAAAATGTACGGTGCTCACGCTCGTAAAGCGATCGAGGAGAGTTTCATCTATTTCATTCGCAATATTATACTCTACTCCACCATTCGGAATATATTGCTTACTGTTTTCGCAAATTGAGAAGAATCTATCGAGCAGAAATTGCATAACGTCAAGATTAGAAGTGAAAGAAGACATTATCGAGCTCGTAAGAATCTTGCAAGGGACCGTTCGATCAGATATTTTCTATTTTAAAAGATCACACCCGAAGGGGGAATGATCGCATATCGTGTAGATCGCAGAGATCCTAGATCGCAGCAGAGAGAAACTCGCCGAGAGTGTCTGAAAGAGTCGAGAAGCCATTTCTTGAAATCAGATATCTTTTTTAGAGTTTCTCGAGGATAGACGCGGAAGGTGGTTCTTTTTTCAGCGTCTACGAGAACGAGGAGAAAAAAAGGAAATCTTATTCTAGAAGGAATTGACGGACAGAGACAGAGACAGAGAAAGAGAGAGAGAGAGAGAGAGTGAGAGTTTGGAGTGGGAGGAGGAGGGGATTACGCGTGATTGATACAGTCCTGAGCTACCCCATAGTAGTTGCGCGCGCAGCAAAATTCTCCTTGCAACAACAAAAATACATGAACTAGCAGCGCAGAATACACACGGTGCAGAGAACATACAGCACACTTGAAGAGGAAAGCCCGGCGTGAGACGTTCGACATCGACGTTCTCCGTTCTTTCGGTTTTCTTGCGCGTAACATTGCAAATTTCACGATTTCCGCCCAGTGATTGGTGCTCAGTGGAATTTCTTTTCTTGCAAAAGCGAAAAGCGACGAGTGGCAAAATGGTGTCCGGTGGAATGGCGTGTGTGAAATACCTGCTATTTCTTTTCAACTTAATATTCGCGGTGAGTACGCGAGGCGTCTATAAACTGCATTCGACCCTATCCTGCCCGTTGTGCCACAAGTTCATAAGAGGCCACGGAACGACACAACTACACACGCACACATACGTTCAATAATCTTGAAATCGCTTTAGGAACCTATGTAGAATCCTCGAAACTATGTGTATACGCGCATGTGTTTGCGCGCGTGTGTGATTTGTCAATTTTATATTATATCGTACATTGGTACATTTGAGATTAATTTTTATACTTTTCGTATGTATATATACGCGTATACATTGTTTTACAGGAATCTGTCTCTTGAATGTTTGGACGTGCTAATGAGATCGAACGGGAATTCCCCTTGTATCTATCCTCTGCGTTATTGGCGTATGTGTGAAAAAAAAAAAAAAAGAAAAGGAAGGACATTGAGAATACGCAAATAATCATAGATTTTCGTTGAACGTTTGCTTTTAAAAAGAACTCGAAAGCCTGAAAATTTTGAAGTTTTTGCTTCGTGTGTTGTGTCGGGGCGTCGTCTTTCGATATATTTCTCACTGGTACCTCGCTACTAAAAATCTGGAGACTCGATAGATAGATCTCACGAATCTTTTTCGTTCCTTACTCGAGGGTAATATTTTTTTCTTTAATTGTTCTCTCCGCTGTGTCTCGTACAGGAGAAGTACAGAGAATATTGTGCAAAGTTATGATAAACAATTCAGGCTTAAAATTGTTTATTTGAACTCTCACTTATTTTAATAGGGATAAGAAAAAAGTGTGTTTTCTTTTTCGAATCATTAGAATTGTTTAAAAAAATCTAATGCGAAGGTGAAAGGGAGAGGTAAAAAAGCTGAGGTAACGAATAGCGTTGAAAGATCTTTGAACCTTGAAAGTAGAACTAAAATTCTGACGGAGGATCGCGCAGAGTTGAGTTCATAGACCTTCGCCGTTGCGTTATTGTCTTTGTTTCGAAATTTCTGGGGTAACTTTGTGACGGCATTGGCGTGTTCCTTTATTTAGGGCCAATGAAATCGACCGATGTACCAGTTTTATGATTTTGCGCCTCTCCTATGTATATTAGTGAACGGCGAGGAGGATACGGTTAAGCGTATATAATTTCTTTACATGATAAACCTGCGCACTATCCTTTCTCTGTTTCTATGTCACCTTTTTTTTTTTTCTTTTCACATTAGCCGAATAATTTAATAATGACCAATCGAGTTATCAATCAGCCCTGCCCTTTTCTCATGTTTATACCAGAAATTGATTTTCTTTGGAGAAGCAGCGCCAAATTCAAAATACACCGAAAGCATGACACGAGACTCGGGGCGATATGCGATTCTCATCACGATGACTTTTTTAATTCAAAAGAGTTATGTATGCTTTTCAGATAACCGGTATAGTGTTTGTGTCAGTGGGGGCAGTGATTTTGGTGGTTTACAATGGATATAATAATTTTGTGGACAGTTGGTTCTTCGCAGCACCAGTATTAATGATAATAGTTGGTATCATAGTCTTCCTGGTATCATTCTTTGGTTGCTGTGGAGCAGTTAAGGAGAATCACTGCATGATAATTACGGTATTGTTTTCTGTTTATATATGTATATATACATATAACAATATTTATATATCTTTCTACTTCTCACAGTTCTCAGTTCTATTGTTACTGATATTTGCTCTGGAACTGGGTGCTGGAATCTCAGGATACATGATGAGCGGAGAAGTTTCCACCATGTTGGAAAACCGTATGAATTCTACTATGCAAGTGTACAATACAAATGAGGATGTTCGTAGATCATGGGATATCATGCAGAGCGATGTAAGTTTTATTTATCATTTCTCAGAAATATGTCTTGCACTGTGAAAGCATTAAAGGAAGTGTGGTGTTAATTTGAAACTAATTTCTAGGTCAAGTTAAATATCATATTTCATTAAGTGATTACCAGTAGACTTCATTTAAAAAATCTCTTATTTACTGTTTGGTAATTTTGCTTTCAGTTGCAATGCTGTGGAATGAATGGACCTTCAGATTGGTTCATAGTTCATGGATTTTCAAGCAATATTGTACCAGATAGTTGCTGCAAGGAAGTTCCTGCTAAAGGCACATGTGATGCAAATGAAGTTACTATTCGTGGTGATGGCTGTATGACAAAACTTCAATCTGCCATAGTAGATAATGCCCTTATTTTAGGAGGAGTTGGAATAGGGATTGCTCTTATTCAGGTGAATATTAAGTTACATGTTTCGTGTGAAAAGTGATTGAAATTTGTAATTGAGAAAATACATTTGTATGAATTTCAGTTAATTGGAGTAATCTTCGCGTGCTGCTTGGCTCGCTCAATTCGCCGTGAATACGAGACTGTGTAAGCTGAGAGACACAAATTTTAATTGCAACATGCCTAATATGCACTTTTTACAAATACTGTTCTGTTACACTTGCTCTGTCACTCTTTTTGTATCCTTAGTTACTATTACTTTTTACTTCAGATTAATGCACAAACTCATAAATTTGTTAATTTATTTTTCCTTTTTTTTTTTTAAATAATGTACACTAAGTGGCAAAAAATTTTGATATTTCAAATTTTCGTAAAACCGCGTTCATATTTTATAAATTTATCAACATTTGCATTTTCACACTAGACCCATATATATTATATCTAAACAACATGTTTTATTTCCTAAAAACATGAGTTAACATATAATATAAATTTCAATTCCTATACTATTATAATACACACCAAAACGAATCTGTGAATTTAAAATCTATTAACATAATAATTTTAGGTATGTATTAAATTCAATAAACTGAACTAATTAATGTAAACTGTTATAGCTGAGCCACGATAACCATTATACGATGTTAGCTATGCAATAAATGTCACAAATTTGTCAAAATTTTGCAAGCAGCTTTATGTAAGATGTCCTTGCATCATAAGACTGAATTAAAAGCTTATTCGCGGAATTGTACATTATTTTTATTCTTAGATAACTCTTTAAGCTTTAATGCCATTTAAATATATTTAATTTTTTGTTTATATTCGTATAATATAATGTTATTATTAATTGCTTTGATGTTAGTTATAAAAGCTTCAAGCTCAAAGAGTTCCTTGTTTCTTATTTATTTTTCGAAAAAAGCTTTTGCTTTCTGCGCCGCATGAGTATAAATGTGTACTAAATAATGTTGTCCAGGCTCCACTATAACTATTCTAATCTAAATTTGTAGAATTAACATTAAGTCCAAAATCGAAGATACTAGGAAAAAGCTGTGATTGAAAGTTAGTTTTAAAGCATGAATTCCTATATCGTGACTAAAACGTTTAACTTTCAAATTAACAGAAAATATTTAAGAAAAATAAAAGTAGCTTTAATTTGCATTTGCATATTGATTTACGATTTAGACTATATATATATATATTTATATATTTATATATAGTCATGTATAATATATATACACACGCATACACATATCTGCACATGAATGTGTGTATGTGTGCAAAGTATGTATACATTAAAACTAAGAATTACATATTTATAATTAAGTTGTTTACTACAGTATAAAGTCTATTTAGTGTTAAAAACTATAAATATTGTATGTTTTTTAAATTCAGGTGGTCATGCCAATGTAATAGATATTATACATCCATTTATGACAAGTTTCTTATTCAACTTATTAAGTTTTAAATGTAGCAATAATAATGAGATATTTAAATATAAAGTTTAGTGTTTATTATATAAATTAATTTAATATATTCATTAACCGTGAGAGCTTATAAACTTTGGACATTGCTGGTAATGAAAATTCTCACTAAGAAGATTTCATTTGATCACATGTATTGTTTGTTTCTCGTACATTGTGGCTTCATCAATATGCATTGCACTTTGTTTTTCAATGGATGTATATAAACACACTTAGTGATCTGCTATTTTTACTTACAGTGAAACCACGGCACACTGATCTGTCATCAGTTAGGAGGCATTTTTCATATTAATATCCATCATACATTGGTAGAGAAATCTTTGTAGATTCATTGCGAGTATAGCCATTTTTATTGTGCTTGCAAATATTGTATTAAAAAGAAAAAAAAAAAACAGAAAGAAAAAAGAGGAACGATGCTGATACTCTGAAAGAAAAATATGCCAATGACACTGTACTGTCAGTCTATAATATACTCACAATGTTCTCAATGATCTGTAGTATAGTGTACCGACCTTAAAATATTACTGCCATTAGCTGCCAAAAGATAACATGGGAAATCTTACAAATTTCTACAAGTTTTAAGGTCCGTTTTCTGCAGATAATACTCACGAGGACTGACTTTAACGTTAATACTTATCCATGTATATTTATTAATGAACGATTTAAATTTAAGAGTCATCATTCCTCTTATTGTCATCAGACTTCAGAAACAATGAGCTATTTTGCCTAATCTTCCCCTAAAAGTTCAATGTTGATAAAGTAAATGTTTCTCGCTTGTGTTATACTATTTGTCACAACAAAAAATGGCTTGTTGCTTCTGCTAAGCATCAATCGGACAGTCTGTGGCATTCGTTTTAATGCCTCCTTAAAGAAGAGTATACCTTTTTTAAGTATATCGTGTTGTAGCTGTATATCTACATAATTTGTAATGTGATTACAATGATTGATAATTATCTCATAATTTACGAAAGATGTATTCTTACTCGTAATATAATGATAATGCAATATGGATTGTAAATGAGAGTTCTTTGTATGTGTGTGTGTGTATACATATGTATGTATATATGTATGTATGTATAAACACATATAATACACAAGAAGAGATATATACACACACATATAAATATATATTTGTGTTAATTAAGAATGAAAAATAGCTATTTCTTAAGATTCAGTGGAGCTCAGGAATTAAAGAATGGCTCTTTTTCAATATCTCATTCAGCTAAGAACTAAAGAACAGTTGTTTTTAATATTGAAGAATATGAGAAATAACTGCTTTTTAAGATTTATTGAAATTAGGAATGGAAAAGTAGTTGTTTTCTGATATTTGGTTAAGTTAAGGTTTAGAAAGTCGCTATTTTTTGTATTATTCATTGCATTGGAAAGTAAGAAAATTGTTTTTTTTTAATGTCCGGTCGAACTGGGTATTAGAAAATAGCAATTTTTTTTACTTCTTTTTCTTTTAATCTCATTTTGTGTATTGAAGGGTGGGAAATGGCTGTTCCTTGATATATCCAATACAGCGCGCTTAGATGCAATATAGAGTGGGAGCTGATGTTGCCTTGTCAATAATTGAGCTGGTAGTGCCAGTGAACTCTCATATTGATCCTCCCTGCTCCCTCTGCATGCAACTACTAATCTGAATTTTACATTATTTGTACGTTTCAAAAGCAGTGCTGAAAGTTGAAAATCATTTACCTCGGGACCAAAAACCAATTTGCGTTTAGTTCTTTACCGAATTTCACCACGAGCCTGCGTATTGCATAATTCCTCATAATATTGTGTGTATATTTCAATCACATGGCAACATCTTCGCGCGAGATTTACTAATCGATAAGCCAACTATTGCAAATAGATGTGCACAGTCAAATACATTAAGAATCTTTCAGCATTTAAACTTTAACGAGAGCTCGATACTCATTATTTTACGTGTTATTTCAAGCGTTCCAAAATTAATTAATTTTATTATCACGCATCGTAGGGATCTGAAATTATTAATATCTCATCGTTATTTTAAGTGTTAGTGCGTTTTGCAGTTTGCAGTTTTCTGAAGTCTCGCGCATCTGTAAATCGTAAAAATGATTTATTGTACTAATAGAAAAAAGTAACAGAAATGTATTCTCTCTATCTCTGTATATTCCAATTTCTCTTGGTATATGAAATATATTGTACAGGGTGTAACAGTGAAATGTTCCATAAATTTAAAGGGCTGTAGGAACGATGATTCTTTAATGTGATTTTTCATATACCACTTTTCTACTTGAAGTTTAGATTCTAAGATATTCAACTATAAAGATGCTATTAGTCGCACAAAGGGATCAAATAGTTGAATTGAGGTTGCGGCATGCTATCTTACTTCAACTAATTGACCGTCTTTATCCAACTAGCAGTACCTTCGCATAATTGAATATCATGAAAACCAAGGTTCAAATAGAAGAGTTATGAATGAAAAATCTTCATAAAATCACTCCTCCTGCAGACTTTCAAGTTTATGGTGGATGCCATTGTTACACGTTGTATATACATAATGCAATATAATCTTAAAATGTGCAAGGTTTCAGAAAAGAAAAAAAGATGATGGCGTCCGTAGAAGATAATTTTGGAAACGTATAAAACTATTAGCTGTAAAATATAACTAAATATTAAAGTGTGCCTAACATAACTGAAAATGTATGCTATAAACTAATAGACTTTAGAAAGCCCCCCTCCCTCTATTTAGATATATTTTATTTTATGCATATACATATACAAATTAACGTACTTGTGTATGTATATGTGTACAAAAACATGCATAATTATAAATCTGAAAGACTCGCGCTATACTGCTTGTTCAGAACTAGCACTTGTCCAAAGTTGTGGCTCCGTTTTAAAAGAATTTTTCAATAATTCGTCCATTGTTTAAAAAAAAAAGAAAAAAAAAGAAACAATTTATATTCAAACACTTACGATTAGTATGCGTTTATTACCAGGCAACAGAAAAGACTGACAAAGATTATTCTAATCAGTATTAATCAATGATTGGTGTATTTATCTAGAATATATACGTATGAATATGATTGTATGAAATTCTCTATTTTGGCTGCTTATTTTCATTGTACTGTACATGTAAAAATTTACCTGTTCGTATCTATAAAATAAATCGACAAAACCGTACATCGTTTCTTTCTCGTGAAGATTTCATTTTCAGTATTTTGCAGGAGCTAGTGACATGTCCTTAGCACATCTTTGTCTATAGCTTTTATGTATATTAATAATAAATTAATGACACAGCTATACAGATTAGTAGTGTATCTCATTTACTTAATTTTTCCCCCTCTCTTTCCCTAAGTTCTTTAATCTATGAAGAAAAAATAAAATTAGTTAAAAAGCTTTTCCTAGATATAAAAAATATTTTGATTTACGCAATGAACTGTACAATATGTTTATTTAAATCAGGGGGCTTACCAATTGTAATTTTCTCAGTTGACGGTGTACAAATTTTAATTACATATAGAGCTGTCTTATAGCCAAGCAATTCTATATATTTATATTCATATATAGATAAATGCTTAAAAGTATTATTTACAAAGTGAATTATGAATAATATATTCACTTTGCCTAAATGTTATAATTAATCAATATATTCTAATTTGAAAGGAATATAAAATTAAAACTAGGCTAACTTAGAAAAGATTCCTTTCAAGGGAGAGTAATTGGAGTCTAGGATATCAAATCAGTCATTGAACTCATTTATGACTGCGATACGAGTTACGAATATGATCCATATAAGTAGGATAAATCATAATTTAATTGGTTCGCGTAATTTTTTTCCAATGATTACCCTCAACGCGATGGTAATAATTGGATTATGTCTTCAGTTTCATTTTTCTCATTTTTACTAACTTCACACAGCCAATTAACGTGGAACGATACTTACATAGAATGGAAAAACAAATATAAAATGCTTATATATAATAAATGAATTTATACTTTTATACATACATGTGTAAAAAGTAGCGTACGGATCAGATGAAAATCACGTTTTGGACATACTAACTGGAATATACAGAAAATGATATTTATTTACAAATACGTAGATTGACACATTGATTTAGCAGGTGGCCCCAAAATTATTTCGTATTTTTAGGATTTGTTCACGTCAATTATCATCTTATTTTAAAAGTCATGAAGAATCTCATGAAGAAAATAATGATGATGCGATCAAATAGAAATAAGTAAAATGAAAGTGTCGGCAGCTGGTACGTTGTTAGATTTTCAATATTATCAGACTTGAACTTGGATGAATCTAACAATGATTTGACATTAAGATGAATTAAGCTATACTGAATTTTACTCAGTATAAATGTAGTTTAAGTTTCTGTAAAAATTCAACGAATATAAAAATATGAAAGTAAAACGCTGTAAAACGTTGGGCCTTTACACTCACACCTTACAATCTAGAAACTAGTTACTTACAACTTAAATTTTAATAATATTGTTCATGATATCTCTATCCTAGTTTAATAGCGGTACTTGGGTAGTATTGTTGATATACAATACAAACCATTTAAATACTATTCCGTCATAGTTTTAAGTGAAAAAAAAAACTCCTACCTCATGCCCTAGCACACTATATTTTCACACACATTCATTCATCTTAGGCACATTACATACTCAACAAAAAAGCATATTATACAATTATAATTAAGCTGTCATCGAAAATATTCTCGAAAGATTACTGAGAATATTATTATGAATAAAAATTTGCAAGGGTTATGTAAGTCAAATTAAGAGCAGCGCAGATGATAAGTTGGCATGAGTCTAATAGGAGTTTTATATGACTTATAAAAATGCTCATGTAGCATAACGCTTGGTCCACAGCCGTGCTATACGATCATGTTCCTCCCTGTTTTGTAGGTATTGCGTAGCTATACTACCCACCAAAGGATCAGCTGAAAGAATTATTATTGTTTGAACCGGAATTCAATTTTTTCATCTTATAACATTAACAGTTTTACTCGCGCATTGAAATATGCCTGATTCGATATGTTCTTATATATAAGCAGTACGTTATGCATTTTCATTTACCTGGATTACAGTCTGTAAGAAGGGAACATATTGAAAGTAAAACTTTTGAAATCGTAAGTGCAGGAGACCAATTATCTTTTAAAATATCCAAGCAGATCACACCCTGACTATTAATATTGCAATGATATATTCTAGTTCGGAACGTGACCTGTAAAAAAATGATTAAAAATGAGATGCATATCGTTAACGATTTATTTTATATATACATATATATATAAATATATATATATATACATATATATATAGATAAAGTGGAAAGTACTTTTGGAGGTTTAAATGGATATTCTGGAGAAAAGTGTATGTCAAGAAAGAATACACCTCCTTCATATACAGAACCTGGAGGCCCTAATATGGTAGAAACCCATTCATATAAATTATCTCCCTTGGGTCCAGCACTAAAAATAAATGTGAAATTATAACAGGTATAATTTTAAAAATAAGATTTTCTTAAAAATGTGTACTTATGCTTTCTTTAAATGCTTTGTTAATATGTGTGACAAACCTGCAATTTGGTGGTGGATCCAACGTGATTTCTGCCAATTCCTTTTGTATCCTGTAATCATTATTTTAATTAAAACCAATAATATTAATATTGAATTTAAGTTAATAATAAATTGCCTTTTGGCCGAAGTCCCTAAAGCTTTTGACATCTTTGGATTTGGTTTTGCTTCTTTATTCTCTGGCTTATTATCTGCTAAAGAAGATCCACGGCCTCGTCCAGAACCACTGGAACCTGCTCCGGATGACATGGCTGTGAAAGAAAGAAAATAATAACTTATTAATGTTGCAAACAAAGATTTGGAAGCTTCAATGACAAATTCAAATATTTTAAGGAGAGTTTTGCATTAATCCGAGATAAGGAAGAATAAACGTTGGTCATCGGAAAGATTTGTAATAAAATACTTTGTCTGGCAAGGAAATGAAAGGTGTCTCCTGAATAGGAATCTGAAAGACCGAGGCTCTCATTCTCACGATAATACAAAATGACAATTGATATGCGTTTGCAGAGAGAAGAAATAAGGTTAGCTTCAGTTCCATTCCCTTGCACAAGTCAAACATGATTGACTACCTCTACTTAGAACATCCGAATTACAAGATCCAAAATATTGCTCAGCACTGAGGTACACTGTTCAACTATCGAGTAACCTTAAGTCACACTCTATCCCAAGTACAATTTAAGAAAAAACACTGTTTCTGAAAAGTAACACTGCGTCACATTGCAAAACTATCTTTGTCACAAAACTGCCACACAGCAACCAAGATAAAAATAAATGCAAGTACACAAAGTACAGCATTCCAGATGAGCAGAAATGTGATGTGCAATCTGTAATCTGCAGGAATATCGAGCAATTGTTATAAAAAGTGAAAATGAAATGAGAGTGATAAAAATGAGTGTCTTCGTGTGCGTGCGTGCGTGCGTGTGTGTATACGGTCGAGAGAGAAAAGATTTGGTAAGAGAGGAAAAAATCAGTGGTATTAGCTGGAGATGTCCTCGATAAGAAACAGGAGACAGATAAGAGCGAGTGAGCGAAGGTGAGATTTTTTCTTGTCAAACGTCAGGATCACTGCTGGAATCGCCGCTTGATTTTAGTCGCGGGGAATCTGCCCGGGGAATGTACCTCGTGTGTTTCTTCAGTCCACGCCGTTACGAGGAAGTTGCTTTGCCAGAGTAGTAGATGGACACGGGGAGAGGAGAGAGGGAGAGTAGCCAGAGTGCAGATTGGTGCGCTGCGTACGTAAAGATTCGGACCTTCGTGAATTGCGGCTTTGTCGCGAAATAATGGAGGTTTCGGTGGCTACGCAAATTCCATCCTGGTCATCTCTCACCGCGATTCACTTTGTCACTTTACCACTCCCTTCCCCTTCTCCTCTCCTCCTGACCTTTCTCAAAATTCTTCAAATTCACCGGGGAAAATCACCCTCGAAAAATCGACACGCTTTTTGTCCTCTTTATCAGATATAAACATCACACGTTTCTACGATAATACCATTCTCTCTCTCTCTCTCTCTCTCTCTCTCTCTCTCTCTCTTTCTCTCTCTATAAATGTGCGTTCTCTTCTTTTTCAAGTGTGCGTTCCTCCATGTGTACGTGCATGCCTCGATGCGCGTGTGTGATTTGAAACAACCGGTACTTTGTTAAACAATTTTCTTTCCTCGTTGCTGTTTGATCCTTTCAGGATGGGCGAGAAATTTGAAGAAAGAGACTGACGCGTTTCGTTGCTCTCCTCCCGTCGAGAATATCGCTCGATAATCGACACCGGGGGATGACGACGACGTCGACGATGACGATGAAAGCGGTTTCCCTCGTAGCATGAAAAAAATGACTGAAAAAATCAATGGGATTTTCTCTGACGTGAACGCGTTGATTCGACGAACGATCATCGGAAAAACACTGGTGTTGTTGGTACTGTCGGGTGAAAGGGTGGAAAAGTTGGGTGGAAAAAAAAAGAGAGATCCGTCGGTTTTCCGAAAATCTTTTTAGATCCACCAGACACTCGTCAGAGACCCGCCACAGACCTACCAGACTCGATACAGACCCGATAGACCTGCCAGACCTGTGCTAGATCCTGGACGAAAGGAGCAGCAGGAGAAACTGGAGGAGGAGGAGGAGGAGGAGGAGGAGAGACAAGGACGGAGAACAATTGCAACTCCGGAAAACCTTAACCTTTTCGAAACTCCGCGAGAGCACCCCGATGATCGACACCGCGACGATTTTCTCTCTCAATCGCTCTCGATCTTTCGGTTTTACTCGACTCGTTATCTCCGCATGAATTCTCCGAGCTTATCTCTTTGGTTAGATTTGGATCTTCGCCGTGGAGAGAGTCGTCGGGGGAGATGGATTACCTTGAGAAATTCGGCGGGGCAATCGATGCAAAGCAGAGAACGCGAAGAAAATACAATAGCGAGAGCACAGGATAGTTCCTTCGGGAGGTCAATGCCGCGTTATTCGAATTGCCCTCGCCAGGAAACCGAAGACTCAGGTCCTCGTAGGAGTCCCGGCAGTAAAGTTTCTCATCCCGTTTTCACTAGCGGATGCCGCGATTCTCGTCCTTTTCTCCCGCGAAACTCGCGCATTTCTCAGCATCCGCGTTGCCGGATGTTGATTCTCATGCCGGCATCCCCGCAAACCCCCTCCACGGCATCCATCCCGAACCACCTTTAGCCTATTCCACCGTTCTATCTAGAATGACGAGAATTAACCTACCGCGAAATAAGAACGTGACTGAGATCTCTTACGTCTCTCCCTCCTTTTGAGGCACCAAACCGTAAATAAACAACGGGAACGCACTAAATATTTTGTCTCTCCGACCTCATGGCTTGTCTGGATGTCCTTTGTCTCTAGTCCATTCAAGATGGATAATAATTGTGTTGCACACTGCACTATGTGAAAGTAAGAGTGAAGTTAGAAAGTATCCTCGGAGGTAATTGAATGTTTTGAAAATTTTAAGAGCTAGCCAATGTACGCGCGGATAATAACGTCGAGCGATTCCTATTGGTTAATGACAATGAAGTGGTGGTAACAAAGAAACCAATAAAAGATGGCTTCTCGTAACACGCCTACTATTGTACACGTGCATATATATAGAGATGCTCCTGAGGGACGCAGCCATTACTTGTGCTAGTAGTCGCTTGTGCGGTAAGAAGTTCTAAGCAGTAACCTAAATCTGTTCCGTTTTGTTGAGATTGTTTCGAGACTCTTTAACTTCAGAGATAAAACGTTTGCGGATAATTCTCTGATACAGTTTCAATTTTGTGCTGTAAAAGTTAGTAGTTCTTACTAAATTTTTTTGGTTTTGAGGTTAGGTTTTGAAAGTATATAGATATATATATATATACAAGTGTTGATAGAATATCAAGATGGGAAAACGACAGCATCAGAAGGATAAAATGTAAGTAATGAAATAGAACAGTTTAGTTTTTACAGGGTTTTATCACATAATTTGGTTTAGGTACTTGACGTACACCGAGTGGACTACGTTGTATGGAGGAAAGAAGAAAGGATCCAATGTAGAAGATAGCGAAGACACGACTTTTAAACGACTACCTTATGATCATTGTTGTTTGAGTTTACAACCTTTTCAACATCCGTATTGCGATGCTAATGGGAATGTGTTTGAACTGGAAGCTATTCTGGAATATATAAAGAAATTCAAGCATAATCCTGTCACTGGGAAGCCTTTGGACCCAAAGTCTTTAATTAAACTAAACTTTTTTAAAAATGCGGATGGTGAATATCATTGTCCAGTTTTATTTAAATTATTTTCAAAGCATTCTCACATTGTTGCTAATAAAACTACTGGAAATGTTTTTTCATACGAAGTAAGTATTTACAAAATTTAATCTTATCAATTAATAATAATGAAATATAGATTTACATTAATTCTTATTTTCTATTTTTAGGCTGTAGAGCAATTAAATATAAAGACTCGTAATTGGAGGGACTTGGTAAATGATGAAGCATTTACTAGAAAAGATATTATAACTATACAAAATCCAAATGATGCATCCAAATTTAATCTTTCAACTTTCCACCATATTAAAAATAACTTAAAAGTGGAAGACGAAGGTAAACTATTCCTTGTTTAAGATTTTATTTATTTTTATCCTTTAATGCTAATTTAAAATTATTATTTTTAAAGAAACAATCAGAGACAGAAATAATCCAAATGCAAGATTAAAAACAGTTTCTATGGAAACTAGAGAAATTTTAACTGAATTAGAAAGAGATTACAAAGCACCCGAAAAACAAATTGAAGACACCAATGCTGCTGCGGATAAATTTAATGCTGTTAGTATACTATTACTTTTCATCTGAAAGTACTTGCAATAAAAAATTATCAAAACTCATTGATAACAAAAATATTTTTTAAAGGCACATTATTCCACTGGAGCTGTAGCTGCTGGATTTACATCTACAGTAATGCCAAGAGCCACTAAGCACGAAGCAGCGGTTGTCCATGAAGATCTAGTACGATATGAAAGGGTGAAAAAAAAGGGTAAAAAGAATTGAATTATTAAATTCAAGTAAATTAAGTATGTTACTTATTGATGTTCATTTTTAGGATATGTAAGATTGACTACTAATTTTGGGTCTCTAAATCTTGAGCTTCACTCTGATGTTGTTCCAAAAACATGTGAAAATTTCATTAAGCATTGTAATAGTGGTTATTACGATGGTACAAAATTTCACAGGTCCATAAGGAATTTTATGGTACAGTTTTTTTATATGTAAAATTTAAGATAAAAAAATAGGAAATTAGTTTTTATTGATAAATAAATGACATTCGAAATAAATGTTTTACCAATAGGTACAAGGCGGAGATCCAACAAATACTGGAAATGGAGGTAAATCAATATGGGGAAAGCCCTTTGAAGATGAGATCAAACCAAATTTGGTTCATCAAGGCAGAGGAATTCTTTCAATGGCAAATTCTGGACCAAATACAAATGGATCTCAATTGTAAGTAATCATTTGATTATTTTCTAGATCATGAGGATTTATGTGATTGTTAATTAATAAATGTTTTCAGTTTCATCACATTTCGATCTTGTCGACATTTAGACCGGAAACATACAGTTTTTGGAAAGATCGTTGGAGGATTGGAAACCCTCAATGCAATAGAAAAAATTGAGGTGGATAATAAAGATAGACCGATAGAAGATATCATTATTCTTCGTGCTCAAGTTTTTGTTGACCCTTTTCAAGAAGCCAATGAAGAATTGGCTGCTGAACGTGCAGCAGAAGCCGAGAGATTGGCACAGGAATCTTCGAAAAATGATAAAAATAAGAAAGATAGCAGCAATATCTTAAAAGCATACCGTCCTGGAATTGGAAAGTACATTCAAGTGGAGAAAAGCGGTGAAACGTAAATTACTTTATAATTATATAGAATGAAGAATAGTATTAGTGTATTATGGTATAACTTAATGATAAATGATAATTTTTCAGATCAAGTGCAGGAAAATCAAGTTCAGAGACTCCAAATAAAAAGAGGAAACTTACAAATAGCTCATTTAGTAATTTTTCTTCGTGGTAATAAAATATTAGCAGTAATTAGTATTAATATGTTAAATTTCTCTGTCTTATAGAATATGTGATATGTAAATAAAAATAAATATAATTTATAAGATATTAAAAGTTGAAAATTGTTTTTATTCATTATTATTTCATCAAATTCTTATTAAAAAGCATCTAATCCTGTGATTAAAGAAGAAATCGTTGATCTAATAATAACCGAAAATTTATTAGTCATAATCGTAAAAGGAGGAACAGTGGGAATCCGGGTCCTCCATGTTTGGTATTTTGTTTGCCCAGCCCCAACTGGAGTGAGTTGGACGTTTTATCACTTTTGTTCTCACCAATAATCGGAGCACCCATTGAAAGCTTTCATCAATTTTTAACTTTTTAAAATCAGTGTACGAAAATCTATAGCTTGTCGAGAATGGACGATTTAGGTGAGTAATTTCCACGATATTTTTTTCATTTTCCAGTCCACTAACCTCAAATGCACAAATGTAAAAGCTGTCAGAATCCTATTTAACCGATATCAATAATCTTATCGGAAAATCATGCAACAATCAGAAGATGTGCGATACAGTCGAAAAATTAAAAGTGAAATTAACTTGGCAGAAAAATTGAATTTAACCTTGCGCTAATGGTCAACAAATGCAACAGCAAAAATGATACTTTTGCTCAAGAGAAGTTTTTACAAAAAGAACCTGTAAATTGTTTTAAAAGAGTCTTTAAATATTATTGGAAAAATCTCACAAACTTATATATTTATTTACTATGGAATATCAATGAAGTCCAATATGATTCAAAAGGTAAAACAGTAATTAAAATGAAAAATTCAGATCAATTGATATAAGTATTTAATCCTTGAAGAGTGTACACTTTATTTTTTTAATATTAAGAACATACTGGATCAAATTGACCCAGTGCACCTTGAGTGCTTATAAAATCATGGGAACTCTTATTGTAAAACTATAAAAATAATTCATGAACGTTTTTAACTATTTAGAATTGTGGAAGAATATTAATACAATGACAAGAGTAGAATGGATATCAAATTCGACTTTTCAAAGGGCTAAAATTACGATGCAAAATTTGTACGGATCACCGCGACCCACGGTACCCTATTTAAGAAATTCATAAGTGTACCAATTATTTAATACACATGAACGCACACGCACGTTGGTGAGTAAAAAAGTGTATCAAAATTCAGCAAACTTAAGGCACTGAGAGTCGATAGGAAAAGAAAAGGTTTTCAACAATTGAAGTATAGGTATATACTATAAGAAAGTCCATTGCACCGGAAGAACAGTACGAGATTTTAAATAAAACAAGGCATCCAATTTTGTGTGCCAACGGCCTACGTATATTTTTAGTAGTAATCGTGCCGTCGCCGACGCTTTTCGTTTCCTCGTCGACGTTAGCTAGCTAAAGTACAATCAAAGCCCCTTCATCCATCCTTTTCACGTTAAACCATAAAAAAATTACACATTGCTCGATAATACTGTAATTCTCTCATCTCCATTCTGATATCCATCCTGAGGTATTAACGAAAGAATTCTTTTTTATCAGTGAATTTCTACGATATCCTGGTGTGTAACTCTACACTGTGGTAGATTATTTATAAGCTACATTGTGTACACATTCATTCAAATGATTAGGCAAACAATTCTATGTAAGGGAATGAGTAGTTTTGAAAACTCGTTAAAGATATTCCATAAATTCGAGGATAAATCAAAGAGATTGGATACTCCAGTGAAAGTAAATTTTGCAGAATCACGAGTGAGATAAAACCAGTCGAGTAAGTCAAATTGGATGAAATCGACAGAAATCTGTGAGAAGATTTTTTTTATCACGAGTATCAATAGATTTTTAATTTCATACTCGATATTCTCTCTAACAACAAGTGGTCCTGTGGTAGCACGTGTTCTATCCCCCCCACCCCCTTCTATTAATGCAATGCAATCGCTGGTGCAGCAGCCAATACTATCATAACTCAAACTCTTGTAGTAAACAGTAGCAATGTGTCTTTGGTGAGGACGTTACTGGACACTGTCATATTTGCGGTCTCCGTCTCGGTAGTTGGTTTTTATAGTGTTCTTAAACGTGTGAATGCATTAGAAATGGCAATGGACAGATCAATGTATGGTAAAGTGAAACCTGGCGCTACTTATCAACCCTACAGAATTACCGTGAAAAAGGGTTCTCCTCCTGGATGTAAGTTTTCCTCACGTTTAGATGCATTTTTTCGAAACTCACTTTCTTTTACAGAAAATCCATTCGTCAGCGAGGTTTTCTTTAAATTCAAGACATTCTTCCACGCTCGTTTTACCTGGTTGTAACTGAAAATTGTTCAGTTTGAGATTGGCGAAACAATTGTGTCACGACAAATGTTACAACCCCCCTATTAGTTTTTATAAGAAGAAAAGATTATTGAAAACATTACTAGAAGAATCAAGCGGTCTTCTCGCACAATAGCGAGTTAGTTTTTGGTACCTCTCCTAAACTATTTTTGATACTTCAACGGAGCGTGCAATGGCGATCCATTTCGAGACTTTGATTTTCCCAACTTTGATAGTTTGCACTTGATACAATTTGACGGCATTCCTATTAATAATTCCAGAACTACGCAATGAATGATGTATAGCCATTGCATAATCCTCCTCTGTAAATTTATCACAATTTCCCGACTAATCCTACGCTATTATAACAGATCTTAAGGACAGAAAGTTACGTGAAACGGTAACAACGAGAAAAGAGAGAAAAAGCAAGGTTCGAGATTGATTTTACCCTTCGATGATTTGCATGCAAAAAGGAGTACCGGACAATTGCCATTATTTCTTTTAGATTGGTCCGATATCTTTTAAAAGTTAACGATGTCATCAACTATGCCAGAGTACTCTTGCCATGTGGAATTCCAATGTTTGCCTTGGGGCCATTTTCATCCACATAATTATTACTATGTTAATTCATTCTGCACTTACAATATCATCTTGGATCGTGGACTATCGTAATCGTTTAAAAATGGCTACTCCGATACTAAACAAAAATCAGAGGGATAAATATCGATCTCTAAATTATCAACCGATCAAATCTGTTTTACCAATTGTAATTTCTTTGGCTAGTTCCGCAAAACGATGAAGGATGGATAAAAACTTGTTTGAAAAATATGTACAACATTTTTTTCTCAAATATTGCTTCAGAAGTGCGCGCATGTACGCGTGCAGTGAATATACGTGCACGAAGAGGGAATATCAAAATTGATGAAATTAACGGAGAGAAACCATTTAAGAGTAACGCAAGGATGTTTACGAAAAATTCAATGAACCTTCATCAATTGTTCTAGCCTTGAATCTTAGAAAACCATAACAGGCGAGTCTCGTAAGTTACACCCACGACAAAATTTCCGTATGAATTTAGACGTCGATTTCCATTTATGGATTTTGTTAAGAGATTCCACGCGTAGCGTATGAAAACTTGAAATCTAACGAGAGAGCGAGACAAAAAAGTTATAAAGTTGTAATGGAAGTTTGGACATTAAAGAAGCTGCTGTTCTTCATTGAGTAAATCGATGAAAAGTTGATAATGGAAATGGATGGCAAGCGGTTGAGTGCTGAATAGCAAAACGACGGAGTTTGGATACGTTGAAGGAACGAACGAACGAACGAATAAAATGATGAAGGAAATAAATTTTGTTTTTCGAAAGAAGGCGAAGGCGAAGGCAAAGAGGAAGAGGAAGAGGAAGAGAAGCTAATGTTTCGCGAGAATTGGTAGGGATGAGCCTAGTTATTTCTGTGAGCGGCGGGAAATTGTGCGTCCTCTAAATGAAATTTAGGCGAGGCCCGGATGATGGTTTGCTCTAGAGGAGGGCGCAAAATGAAGTCGTTACCTCCTGGTGCAACAAAACACGTGCGCTCAGTCAACAGGCGTCGCGGGAGCAGAAACGAACGAAAAAAAATTAGCACGTGACACCATTTCCGCGGATCTATTCTATTTGTTTACCTTCCGGTGTTTATTTGTATCTTCCCTGAACGTGCACAATTTATTTGCGTCGAGCTTATTGTGACCAGCCAGCAGATTCGATTGCTCAGAATCGAAAATCCACTAAATCAGATTCAATAAACTTTTGCGAGTCCGATCAAAGCTTTAACGCGAATAAACACCACGTTTTTCTCGCAAATTTTCCTAAATTAAACTTACTTGCTTGCTTACGTAATAGCTTTCCAAGCGAGAGATGTCGATATACGGGAAACACGTGAAAATAGTGGAAAATAAGAGTTCGGTTTCGCCGATCTCTCCGGTTCGTTTGGCAACGATAAAACGCCATGAAAAATGGGAACGATATCTCTGTGAGTATTCTCAATAGATTAAAAAAAAAAAAAAAAAAAAAAGATGAATGAATATTGAATGGATAGATCAACGTAAAAATACACATGGGAGGAAGTTAAATGGAAAGGAAGGAGAATGAGTGCAAGCACGGGGAAAACGGTGATAAGTAATAAGAAGACTTAGAAGTGATATTTGGACACTTGCCATTGGTATGACTAAACTTATTCTTGCCGATGTTCACGGTCGATTCCCAACATATAATATAGTCCAATTATAACGTGAAAGACCGTCTACTATAGAGTTTCTATTCGATATCATCGGACAAACAAGATCAGATGTGAAGTCCTTGAATGTTTTTTGTCTTTTAATCTTTTCTTATCTCGATATTTCGTGGAGGAATGAATTAATTTCGTTACGTAAATCAAATGGATGAATGAAACTCGAATAAGGTTCCCTTTAAAATTATCTCATTTAATTTATTAAGAAAAATGAGGTGCGGCAGCGGGTGTGGATGGGGGTGAGAGGAAAGGGGCTTCGAAAACACTGCTGCGTTACTTACGACGTTGTGATTTTTCTTATTACAGACGCATTATTGGCCGATCTACAAAATACGGTATCACCGGAAGGAGTTCACATCGGTAGTAACGCGACTCCTGGTTATGGATCTTTGAACGGAGCCAGGATCCATGGATCAAGTGCCTACAGATCTTACGACAATCGTGGATCGCCACTGCCATCTCAATCAGTATGCGGATAATTTATTGATAAAATTAATCGAATAACTTTTATCTTTCAATTAACTTAACGAATAACTAACTCTCGTGTAAAGCGAGTATGAAAAGTAGGAAATTTGTTGGATGGTCCTCGTTCGTGAACGTTTTATCGATGGAGAAAACTCACCTTGAATCATTTCAAGATTGTTGTCAACGCCAACAGATGTCACGCAATGTCTATTGTACATCGTCAACCTTAGCCTCTTCTTTGACCTTGTCAGAATTCTATCCATTATGTTGCTTTAACTAGCTTCTATTTCATTCAAGTGGATCTATATGCGTATGTTAAGTCTGGATTCCCTTAAGTTCCTGAAACGTAAAAACAAAAAATTGTAATTTAGCGTTGAGTAACAATAGATTATTAGGATAAAAATAATAATAATAATTAATAGTAATAATAATAATAACAATAACAATACTATTATTACTATTCATTGTTTCTTGGATACACATACACAAACAGCATGCACATAGTCTTTACATGCAGTATTGCATTGTCGCAATACTTATTGATTAATAAAAACAACGCTCTACACCTGTTAGAATTCCCTGCAAGTTTCTATCGATCGCTAAAGCTCTTTCCTCTAGCAGAGTTAAGTATTTATCGTTTTTGCGATCGATTCTTACTTTTAAGGGAATGGAAGAAGCGCGGTACTTGACGCCATTATGGTAGTAGGGAAGAGTTTTTTCTTTCATTTTTTTTTTTTCTTTTTTTCTCTATAAGAGGAATCTAAGACACAATCGGTGCTTGAGAATACCCCAGTGGCGTGTAAAGTTGATTTTTGTGGAATCTATTTTAAAAGCTCTCAAAATGGCCACTGATGAAATCCGCTTGCGTCTTCCTAATTGATATGAAAAAGTAGCTTGAATAATAATGACATCAGATTTTGAAATAATCAGACGAACAGTTGGCAGGGATGTGGTTTTTCCACGATTATACAAGCCAAAATTGCAGACCACCGCGGAAAATCATGCAGCTGCGTGAAGATAGACGCTCCGGCTAACATTAAAAATACTTTTATGCGTCGAAATATGGGTCATCGGGTTCGTTTAAATACTCGTCTTCCTCCTCTGTATATTTTTCACCACTACAGGTGGCAGCCATTCGTCAAATAATATATACTTCTTCGTCGAACCAAAAAAATCTACGAGTTCGAACGGTTACTTTTCCACGAAATTAGAAAATCTCCAAGTGAGACGGGGATGGCGAAAGAGTTGACAAGCATTTTAGTTTTTAGAGCATTCTCTCTGAGGGTGCGCGTACCAAGGAAAATATCAATTTGCCATTACAGCCAACTTATCAGAATCGCGAGGCTATCGAGGAGACTATCACGAAAACCGGAAGTGGGTCATACGCCGCTCAAAGCGGAAGTAGCGGAAAAATGCCATCCTTAAATAACAATCTTTCGGAATTGGACACTCTCCTTCAAGATTTAAGCAACGCACGTTACAATTCTCAATTTCAGGATAAAGGTAAGCCACCCGCGAGGAGGACCTCGTTAACGAAAAATGAAATCGATCAATTTCCACAGAATTGACGATCGTTAACCAGCATGTTTTTTTCCTTCAATTACAGATAGTAGCCACCTGTTAAGTGGACCTGGTGCTAATGGCAGTTGCCAGATTAGTTCAATGATGCGTTCTCCAAGCAGCTTATCTGCTTCTAGGCCGACTGTGGATTCATTGCTCGAAGAGTTGAGCTCCGCTGTACCGAATGGGTGAGTCTCTTCGGCAAATACCAATATCTTCTCCCAGAAGTGATTTCTAAAATTGTTTCAATGTATACTCGATGAAACTTGTTAGCCAATGACATTATCAAGGTTACCATATTTTTGGTACTGGTTCCTCTACTTTATGGCTAACTCACCGAATACGTTGTATGTGTGTACAGGCGTGCATGCGCGCGCGCGTCTGTTCTCCATTTGAAATCCAATGGTCCAGAATCAAAACGAAATTGGTTTACTTAAATTTGGTAATACAGGGATTATCCCGAGGAAGGAAGGGTAAAAGTGACCATAGAGGAAACATCGACGGAGGTTCAGCCAACCTACGATGCCTATCCAAGTAGTCATCAGGGTTCGTTAAATAGGTCGGAGGTTCAACGAAATTATACAAATGGCCATCATACAGCGAGTAATGCAACGAAGGAACTCGATGATCTGATGGCTTCCCTCTCCGAATTCAAGGTACATAAAAATATACGCGACCATGGACTATAACTGCTTTTAGACGATCTAATCTAGAGACCTTAGCGATCCTCTTGTTTCTTTTCTTTTACCACACGATTCTCTCGCGAGTCTAGAAGATATACCTCAAAATACTTTCTTATTTCGCGTGAAGACACACGGGTGAGCGAGCAAGGGAGCAAGCAAGCAAACTCGGGTCTGCGATTTGCGAATGTTCTTCTCGATAGAAAGAGAGACAGAGAGAGAGACAACGATGATGGAAAAGAAATTGCGATTGAAATCATTGGTTTGCTTTTCTTGGGGAAAAGAAAATCCTAAATACGAAGTATTAAGTAATTTCGAAGAGGACGGGCCAAATTTACTAGGGAACCAGGAAAGACCAATGTGGAGGCTGTTCCTGCCCATTCTTGGCTCCGCGAGATACCAAAATAAATTCCACCGTCCACCAGAGCTTTCTGGCTCTTCTCCTCTTCCTTCTCCTTTTCTCTTATTTTCTGACTTTTGGTGGGGGTGGGAAAACACAGAAAGGGAGGGACGTAGTTATCCACGAAAGCTTCGAAAGCTTCTTTCAGCCAGTCTGCAAACTCGAGCGCGGCACTCGACATCTTCATCCAGTGGGTCTTTAAAAAATTCTTTTTACAACAGAACCTTGACCCTCGAGCCTCCAAGTTTACTTGTCCAAGTTAAATTGTCAATTTGAGCTTGCCATTGGACCTAATTAAATAGATATCTCGCGGTTTGCTTTCTTGAAATTTGCTTTCTCGTATAGAATACGCATATTCTTCAATTTAATTTCTCGAACAGGAGTCACGAGACTTCCCTTCATTTATTTCTTTTATTATTGCAATTTTATCAAACTTATTTCTCTAGTCATACAGCGTGGATAGTCATCGTCAAATTAAGCGTTTGAGGTCATTGTTTATCTAAGTATTTATATTTTCAGATCAACAGCGGATCGCACCAACATCAGACCGTGACAGACTCCCCCTACGCCAAGCCGAACAAGGCCACGAGAAGCTCGCAGAACTTGCCAGCTCCACCAGCTGAAGGCACGCAAACGCGGATTCACATTACAGAGACCCACGCGACACACCACTACCAACAAGGGGACAACCACTTTGTTCAGTCCACCACCCAAGTCAAGCAGAACCAGTTAGATTCTATGCTTGGTAATCTCCAAGCAGACATGAGTCGCCAGGGAGTCAATACTACCCAAAAAGGATGCTGCAGTGCCTGTGAAAAACCCATCGTGGGTCAAGTCATTACCGCACTGGGCAAAACTTGGCATCCGGAACACTTTACTTGTACTCACTGCAACCAGGAACTGGGTACAAGAAATTTCTTCGAGAGGGAAGGTCATCCTTACTGCGAGCCAGATTACCATAATTTATTCTCACCCAGATGTGCTTACTGCAATGGTCCCATTCTTGACGTAAGGGACTTGACAGACGCGATTCACCGTAGACGCGCCTCTTTAGAATCCTACAGGATAGAAATTCATCCACCGAATAGCAGATACTTAATCGACTTTTCTTTTTCTCGTAGAAATGTGTAACGGCACTGGAAAAGACCTGGCACACGGAACACTTTTTCTGTGCCCAGTGTGGAAAGCAATTCGGCGAGGAAGGCTTCCATGAGAGGGATGGTAAACCTTATTGCAGAGAGGATTACTTCGATATGTTCGCCCCCAAGTGCGGAGGTTGCAATCGGGCGATCATGGAAAATTATATTTCAGCTTTAAATAGCCAGTGGCATCCAGATTGTTTTGTCTGCAGGGTAGGCATCACGTAAAATAATATTATTTAGCTTCTTACTTTCCAGAGACCTCTGAGATCATTCGCATTATATATATATATATACGCGTGCACGAACACATACACATACACACACGCGCTCCTAAAGATTATTTATTTCCATGTCTATATCGAGATCTCGTTATTCTCAATGAATGAATCAATGAAAAAATCAAGGGAGTATATACAATTGAATAGCCTCGTCGTTGATTCAAAGAATGCATTCATGACAAAATAATAAGCCCGCTAAATGATTGCAATCCAATCATTCAGCATTCATCAAAGGTTAAATGGTTTTGATGCAATCGCATAATGATTTTCGTTACATACTAAATCTTGCAGGACTGCAAGAAGCCTGTCTCCGGAAAATCTTTTTATGCAATGGAGGGAAAACCGGTTTGCCCAAAATGTGTTGGAGTTGACGATGAAGAAGAAGAGGAAGAAGAAGCATGAGACAATGAAAGATGCAAAATTATTAATTGATCAGCTGTCGCTGATTCATCGTGCAATGCCTCCCCCTTATGCCCTCTGGCTCAAACTTTGATGCTGAGCCATCCCTGAAATTTTTCTTTAGGTTCTTTTAGTCCTCTCGGAGTTCCATTGGATTTTCTCTTTCTTCAATTTAACACTCTTACACTACACACTACACTATACACACATACACACACGCTTACACCTATAAACACAATTAAATAATTGGAAATTTTTTGCAATGACGGAAAACTTGAGGAAATAGTTCTTTTCATAGTTTGTTGATCTAAATTCTTACTGTTTTTGCTAAAATTGTTATGTATTGTAGCGAAATAAAAATTAAAAAAAAAAAAAAAAAAAAGATAAAAATCAACAAAAACAAATATACACATACACAGAGCCAGAGTTAGTCAACGTTGCACGTTGCCGAAACTTGTGCGGAAAGACTAACTTTAGGTTTTCGTCATTTCTTTGGATTTCTGGTTGTAAATTATCAATGAAAGTTGATTGTAACTATTGTGGCAACGTTACAAAGAACGTGCCAAAACTGTTCGTAAATAATGCCATTAATGAACGTCCAATTATAAACAAAAATAGTGTAAGAGCTAAAAATAGGACTTTAACTATAAAATCCTACTTACATACACACACATATGTATATCTATACGTATTGACTTTCTCGTATATAATTTATATATACGTACAAATATTTTTAACTTTCATCGATATTTTCGGATTGTTTTTATTTATTTTTATAATGTTTTCTTTCGGTACATTTCAAAGTTAAGGACGTTTCTTAAACAGCATTTAATTATTTACAGGATTGTAGACAAAAGTTTCAAGGCGGTTCATTTTTCGATCATGAGGGATTGCCTTATTGCGAAACCCATTATCACGCTAAAAGGGGATCTTTGTGTGCAGGGTGCCATAAACCAATTACTGGTAAATCAATTATATTATGAAGCGTCTATTCAACTTTCTCAACTTTTTTATTTATGATATTTTTTCTTCTAGGTCGTTGCATAACTGCAATGTTTCGAAAATTCCATCCGGAGCATTTTGTTTGTGCTTTTTGTTTAAAACAATTAAACAAAGGCACCTTCAAAGAACAAAATGACAAACCATACTGCCATGGTTGTTTTGATAAGCTTTTCGGATAAATGAGATTTGTCTTCAATGCAATAGGTCTTAAAAATAAAATAAAACTTCTTGTTCGCGAGATCACTAAATCAACATAAATTGAATTCTCATATTAATATTCGCGTTAATTAACTATAATGCAGTAAAAATTACATGTACAAAATGATAAATAATTTAAAAATGAAAAAAAAACTAATACTAATACTAAAAGACTAGAATTTGGATTTATTAGGGATTTGCAAAATTTATTAAATTTATACTGTTATAGGACTTGTATAATAGTTGGTGCTATCTAGTAATATTAATCTATTAATTTTTATGTTTATATTAATCAAGTTTTTTTAAACGATTTACAAATAATTATATCTTGTACAATCATAGATATATATTGAATAAGATATAATAAAACTTATACTGTATCGTGGTACTATATATTTATGTACAGTGGTAGGGTGAATTGTGGTTCTTCCATCTTTAAATATTGACTTTCAATTAATTCATCTTATTTTAAAACAATTCTGGAAAATAATAAAATTGATGTAGTTTTAAAAAATTTATTTCAGATTTCTCTACTTTATCCATCCAGAATAAAGCTCCATGATTGGAGCCAATAAATTAAATAATATAGCTAATTATATACAAGGTTTGATTTAAATATATAAGTGTACAAAAGTTCAAGAAAACATATAAAAAATATAACATTTTCTACAGAAAATTATATTTAAAAAAATCATTATCACCAATTCTCATTGATGAGGAAAATATTACAGATAAGAAATTTGACATTTTCTTAAATATTATGCTAAACCGGGAAACAATTCTTTGAAACTTTCTTCGTGCCAAAAATTTATTGAAGTTTTTCTTTTCTTCGCTTTACGAATTTTTGAAGTAGGTGTATCGTATGATTCATAGCCAGCATCGGACAACTGAGCATCCATTTTATTTATAGAAAATATAGTATCAGTGTCTTCTGAATGAATACTGGCAGGTGATATAGAATCTCGTGTATCATCAGTAGTGCCTAAGTATGACATGTGCTGTTTTTTATGATCGTGATTTGGTGTTAGATACATTGTACTAGAATCATTGAAAGTATCAGAAACAATTTCTTGAACATCCTCTTGAATTTTGTTCTCATTAGGGTATACAATTGTGATGCAATTACTGATTTCATCGTAAGAGCCGTACATCATATCCGCATTAATCATATTCGTTTCATTGACTTCTTGCTTAACTTCTACTTCATTTTGAATTATAGAATTATTTGGTGAAGAAACACATTTTAATTTTACCGGGGTCTCATTCTTTATATTTTCACATTTTTTCTTTAATTCTTGGTTTAAAATTTCTAAATTGGTTTCCATAGAGAGGTCTTCTGACGCCTGCCTCTCCATTCTTTTTTTACTTTTAAATTCTTTAGATTGATTTTCTTTGACTGAGACCTAAGAGTAATCAACAATAATAATCATTAATGGTCGGATTACTATACTACATGCGTCGAGAAACTCTTTAGGAACGAAAAAAAGATTTCATCTCTTTTTACACTCATACTATAAATGAACCTACAAATTGCCTTGCAAGTTAATAAAATTATTAACTCAAACATTATATATACAAGTTTCGTTCGTTCCTTCAATAGTATTTTAATGATATGTATACAAATAGTTTTAACATATTAGTGTTAACTATCAAAACTCACTTGTGCATCCGATGTGCGAGGATTTTCTTCCAAGTCTGTGGTAACCTCTTGCATAATACTTTTGACCAGTTCTTCAACTTTGTTGATGTATTCATCTCCTTGGGAGTCTCCAAATAGTTGTTCGAGAGAAGGTAAAGGGTCAAAATCTTCAGGAGAATAACTGCTCCAGGAGTTAATGTCAGGGTCTGAGCAGACTGTGCTATTCCACCCTTCGGCAGAGGGTCAAATTGGGACACTGCAGATCCCTTTGTAAATGTAACACAATCTACTCGACCCTGACATGTTAGACAAATTGGATTTGTCATATTTTTACTATCTACTTCCCGCTTTATCCTCTTATTTTCTAATAACAAGGCTTCATTTTGAGAACGTAGGTAAGAGCATTCCTGAATTAAAGCTTCATTTTTTTCATGTAATATTCTCACTGTTTCTTCTAATTCATCTAATTTTGCTTTTTTGCGATCACGAGATGTTTGGGCAGCAACTCGATTTTTCAATTTTCTAAGAATAATGAAAAAAGGTTGAAACAAAAGTCTCAGTAAATCTATTGAAATTAATCATTAGAATGTAAATAACAAATAAAAAAAATCTTACTTTCTCTGTAATTTTTCTTCCCATGTTAAATGATCTAATCTATGTTTTTTTCCTCTTAAACAACCATCTGTTTTTAATTGCGAACTGTCATCAAGTACTTCCACTTTAGGCAACCTTTTTGTTTCCATAATTTTCTTGTCTGTTGATATAGGTGTATTAAACTTAATTTTGGATACTTTTGTTAATTCAGTATTAGTTAAACTACCAGGAAATTTAACAAAACCCTCTGGCACAGTAATGATAAAATTTTTTAAATTCATAATCTGCCATATAAGTGACTTGACATCCTATTATTTACTAATGACTGATCAGTATCTTTCTACTATAAAATTAGATTTCTATTTTGATGTTAACCGCCTGGTTCACTTGTAGCACAACGAATGATCTCAGAACCAAACGAAATACTACTAAAATGGCAAGAGAACTCCTGCATTACATTTTGCTGATGTAACATACGCGTCAAACTACGGCAGAAGTGTCATATGGAACATCCTCGAAGTAACAACACGATGTGGTTCTACACTATTGGCTGAGAATGTTGTTAGCAGTTACCAATCATGTAGCAGCTTGAAGTAGTTCGGAGTTTCTCGGAAGAACTCGGAAAAAAAAAGCTAAAATTGGTAAACGTACGTCGATATTGCGTCAAATACCTCTATTTTTTATTACCCTTAGCATTGTTACCTTTTTCAATCGTAAAACATAATTCCTTGTATCAAGTAATATTAAAATAAGGATTGACTAAAAAACCATTGAGTAAATTGAACCTTCAATATTTTATATATAAATATATGAAACCTTTTTCATTAAGCAATTAATTAACTTCGTTGCGTATGTTATCTATCTTTAAATTATCGATGAATCTTTTAAAAGTATCCAATGCCTCTAAAAATTGAATTCTTCTTTCTTCATCTATTTCAAATCTCTCTTCTAAACTCTCATCATGATTTATTTTAATTAAAGTTTTCAATTCTGGCACATTTTCTGGATCAAATTTTTCAATTTTGCTCAAATCAAATGGTAAAGCAAGTCTTTTTGTTTCTGGATGTACTGTAAATGGAGACTTTAATAAATGGGAGCTAGATCTACTAACTTGAATATCCAATCTTGGATAACAATATTCAAGCATGACTTCTTCTAAAAAATGAGTGTAATCTATCCAATCTTCACTATCCTACAAAACATTAAAACAATGACTAGTTGAATCGGTTATAACTAAATTATACATTTTCATAGATTTTCATAGATAGCATACTGTGTCTATTCTTTTATAATAATGCTTAAAAGCATTCCATCTATCCAAACTAGTTTCATGCTGAAGTAATATGTTTTTTATTTTCTGTTGTATATTTTCCTTTTTTGGAAGTAATCCTAAAAATTTATCAATCCTTTCTGTTGATCCTAAAATATCTTGATCCATTACACAAAAGCTTTCAAAAATTGGTTTTATAACATTCAAGGCACGCCTACAAAAATATGTTTTCTAATACTTTGAATTTATGGAGTAAATTTTTAAAATTATATTTACTTCACATCATAAGGTAGATCTCCTTTAGGTAATCTAGCTTTTCTCAGTGAATGGTAATTGCCTTTTACTAGCATTAAACTCTTGGTAATATTAAACCTCAATTCTTCATTTAATTTCATAGCAGATTTATCAGATATCCAACAATGTATTCCTCTTCTACCAGAAAATACCCATAAAATATGTTTGTATCCAAAGTCTTCTAAATGAGAATAACAAAATATGTAATGTCATCCTTAAGTTTTTCATTAATTTGCAATTGCTTCATAATCATTTAAGATGCATACCACTCAATGCACTGTTTAATATTTTAATAGCAACAACCATATAAGTCCAACATCTTTTGCAAATATTTGATTTCGTACAACATATTCTTATATCATTATAATCAGATAAATCAATATCTATTGTAAATTCTTTTGCTACAGGTTTACAACCATTCATCTTATACCCAGGCCTATGTAATAATTAAAATAACAATACATAAAAGAATAATATCAAATATAAGACACTATCATTTTACTCTTACAGCTGATTGTATATTGCTCCAATATCTAGTTTTATTGGACAAAATCTATTGAGGTATATTTCCATTTGTTGATAAACCATAAAATGAAAATAACGAATGTAAACTCCTTGGTGTAATGTAAATGAAAACTCTCTATATGGAATTCTATTATCTAAAATATATTGATTGTATAAAAGAATAAATAAAAATAATATATTAATGGGATAAAGTAAAATATATACTCTAACCATAATCAAGCCATTGACACAATTCTTTACAAGGAAAAAAGTACTTATAATAGAATCTCAAATATTCCTTATCTTCTTTTACATTTTCCATTACTTCAATTTATTGGTCCTACAAACGTGCATGTAAATTTTTATAATTTTAAATAGACTGATTGTGCTGCCACCATAATTGAAATTATTTGCAAAATACAGATAATAATCACTGAATTCATTAAAAGTAAAACTATCTAAAAATATAAAATATAACGTAATGATTCAAAAATGAATTCTTATTTTGTATTGTTTACTAATTAAACTTTTCTGATCTTATTTGTTCACTTATTGGACATTAATACTTATAGCGCGAAGTAGCCGCAGCGCCAACATTAAGAACTAGAGAAATCTTAACCTCACTATGTGGTATTGCATGCTCCAGAAGTCGTGAAAAACTCGATCACGTAGTTCGATTAATTCTTTATACTGGAATCATTCATTTGAAACGTGTGATTATCACACTATATTTATTTTTAAAGGGTAAAATTTTTATTTTACCATGCCTCCTAAAAAGGCACCAGTTCCCAGTAAAAAAGCGGAACAGAAAAAGAAGGAAAAAGTCATCGAGGTAAAATGTTGTTACGATATGTGTCCATGTGTTATTTGATTAATTTTACTTTTATCATTAATTTTACTGTGCTACATTTTTTTCCTACAAAAGTTTTCTGATTAATAAGATCTGTGCTACGTTTTATGTCTTAGGATAAAACTTTTGGTATAAAAAATAAAAAGGGTGCTAAACAGCAAAAGTTTATACAACAAGTTGAGAAACAGGTGAAATCTGGTGGAATTAATCCTAGAAAGGTAGAAGATCCAAATGCTAAGAAATTAGAAAAAGAAAAAAAATTGAAAGAGCAGAAAGAATTAGCTCTGATTTTTAAGCCTGTTCAAAATCAAAAGATAGACAAAGGTAAACAATTTAATTTCTTACAGAAAATTATGAAGGATTAATGACATAAAAATTTCATCCTTATTTCAGGAACTGATCCAAAATCAGTAGTATGTGCATTCTTTAAGCAAGGACAATGTACTAAAGGAGATAAGTGTAAATTTTCTCATGATCTTACCATTGAAAGAAAAGCAGAAAAACGTTCATTGTATTGTGATATGAGAGATGATGATGATAAAGAAGATGATACAATGGATAAATGGGATGAAGATAAGTTGAAAGAAGTAGTTGAAAAGAAACATGGTGGTGGGGGTACTCGACCCACAACAGATATTGTAAGAGCAACATTCATATATATCATATATACATACATGTGTGTGTGTGTATCTGTACATAAATTATTTATAATAATATTTGTGTAGATTTGCAAACACTTTTTGGAAGCTGTAGAAAAGTCGAAATATGGTTGGTTCTGGGAATGTCCATCTGGACAAAAGTGCATTTATAGACATGCTTTACCACCAGGATTTATTTTACGTAAAGATAAGAAGAAAGAAGAGAAAAAGGATGAAATTTCTTTAGAAGATTTGATTGAGAGAGAAAGAGCGAATTTAGGACCTAATCAAGTAATTGTCAATTTATTCAAAGAAACGAATAATGAAGTAAATAATTACATCAAATTTTTATGCTTTCAGACAAAAATTACACTAGAAACTTTCTTAGCATGGAAAAAACGAAAACTAAAAGAAAAGAAGGAACAAGCTATTAGAGATGAGGAGAAGAAGCGTAGCGACTTTAAGGCTGGTCGCCAAGTTGGAATTTCTGGACGAGAAATGTTCTATTTCAATCCTGAACTTGCTGCCGGAGATGGAATCGATGATGGGGATGAAGCGATTGATAGTTATGCTCGTGACGAGGACGATGAAGAAAATATTGAATTTAGAGAGCTCGATATGGATAGATTGACTTTGGACGTTAGCGAAGTCGATAGCAGTCACATCACTGTTGCTTCTGAAGATCGTCTGAAAGGAATACACGTTCCGGAGACCAACGGTGAACCTACAGGTAAGAATCTATTTAACCGTTGATCGAAGAAATTCAACAAAACTTTATCGTTCCTCTTTTCTATTCAATAGTAACAATTGGAGAAGGCGCGACGGCATTGGCCATTAACGAGAATCTATTTACTGAAGAAGATTTGGAAGGACTAGAGGAAGAATTAGGGGACCTGGATTTAGAGGAGTGATCCAGATGTCCCACACGTCTTTCTCCTCAACGACATATTGTTTGCCCTTCCTGTTTTTTAAATACATACTCCTGCGCGTATACTGCCTTATTACTCATTAGCGAAAATTTGGCGTATCTTGTAATATCTGTAAAAATATGAGAATAAAATTGCAATGAGTGTTCCAGAAAAGAATCATCGTCTAGTCATTCCAAGTTCTGAAGCGTGCTCGTGTGATAATACGGGGAGTAACAAGGAGAATATCCGAGTTATCGATGGAACTTCAATGGTGCCCGGTCAGTAAAATAGGGAGACTCCGGCAACTGTCGAGTCTCGTGTATTTTAGCGACCTCTCGGCGATCCTTACGGCTGATGAACGAAACGCTCTATGGAAATGATTGAAGAGGAAAGGGGTTGAGAAATGAACGAGTGTAGCGAACAGAAGGAGACCAATTGAATTTCCAGTGGAAACCCATTCAAGTATTCACTTCATCGAGTCCAATATCCTTCGACACCCTTTCGATTTTAATTTTCCTTCCAAGCTCGTCTCTTCATCCACCGGGCAAGAAGGAAAAATAATCCATCAGAGAGAAATTACAGGGGAGAGACCACGAGCGGCACGTGACTGGATAATTTGTATAAAAGACGATTCCTGTCAAGGATGATGTAACAATCCCATGATATTATTTCCCCCGTATGACTTGTAAGCAGTCGTCGATTTACGTTTTGCGGTTACTCCTTTCACCACGAGATCCCTGATGCCACGTGCCGCTCGACGAATCCACCATACATTTTTGTGTACGCACTTTGTACACTTTGTGTACGCACGCACAGCACATTCGGTCCGGCACGTGCCACTCGTGATACGGTGTCGAAAATTACTATGATCTCCTCCTGCTCGGTGTTGAAATTATTGCGTCCACTATCGCGATGAAATATTTAGAATAGAAAATGAGCAATCGACGTTTGCTCCCTTAATGTTACAACAATTGTTAATCGTTGTGATTACAGTAAAACGAGCTAAACAATCGAGGGGAACATTTTCTGACGACTCGAAGTACGTTGGGCATTCTTGAAGCCGTTCCTTCTCATCTCTTCCTTTTGCCCCGTTCCAGTCAGGCACAGACAAGAGTATGGATTTCTCGGTAGGATCAGGTGTTTGCTGGAAAGCGTATCTGCCATGTTACGGCATCGTTGGAAAATGATCGTACAGTCCTTTCCAAAAAATGCCCTTCCAAAACCAAGCGACCCTTAACAAGTATAAGGAAATATCGAGCCACTAATTGCATCGAAGCTAGGAGATTACTCGCTAACTCGCGAAACCTTTTCGTTAAAGGTGTTATTCCTCAAGGAGGAATGCGACGAGATACAAAAATGGCGTTTTTATCACATCCGTGGAATAGCTGATAAATCCTTATTAGTTTTTAGTTTGTATTTTAGAAGCAGAGAGAGTTAATTTCTCCAGATGAAACTACCTCTTGAATTTCAAGTGGTTTAAAAGCTTTCTATGTGTACGGGGAAAGTAATAGTTTATTAGGGAAATGTGAAAAATAGATGAGGGGGAAGGAACCCAATGAGGATAATGGCGTCGGGAGAGCTGGGCAGGGAAGCAAGGAGTCCCGCAGGATACGATTGGAGGTTTTCGAGGGATGCTGGGCGTGTCGAGGAAAAGAGGGGATCGAATGAAACCGAGAGCAGGCCGGGGACAGGCTGTGTTCCGTATCTGCTGGAGCCAACAACCCGGGGGAAGCTGGAAATTCGCCAGTGAAATTCTCCCGACTAACCGGACACTCCCAAATCTTTCAGATCTTATCGCAGTTTCCTCCTAAAACTCGAGCGGAATTCTTCGGGTTTTTTAAAGTGCCAAATTTCCGACCCGCGGTACTCGAGAAAAGTGAGCAAAGTGATCGAGAATTCGGGAGATCTCAATTAAGGGAGGGTGGGCAATTAAAAGGGTCGATGAACGTTGATGCGCCGATCAAAATGTAAATGAAAAAATGTTCATTGAGGGAGAGGGTAGTTTGCACTAGCGAAACGAGTGAATAGATGGAATTATGTGTATGAAAAGATTCAATTAGAGGGTGAAGAAGGGAGAAATGTCTAGATGGAAATATTCAATGGAATTGCAAGAGAAATTCATCGCCGTCGAGTGACGGAAAGAGCGATAGCCACCGAGGAATTTCTTTGCTAACTTATTTTAGGCGATTCGCGTAGAGAGGGTAAGGAACAAATTCTCGCTTCCATCACTTGTCGCACCGTTAGGTGGAAATTTCGGAGTAAGAGAACGTCGCGTCCCCTTTCCCATTCGCACATTCGCATATTCGGGGCGAGAGAAACGCGTGAAATCTGAGGCTGTTAAAAAATTCAAGATATCAACGAGCGGCAGTCCATACGAATTGCCGGTTTACCATAAGAATCAAATGGAACGAGACTCGGGGGTTGTCCGCTTCGTCAATAATTAAGGAGAAACCACCGTGACGACTGTTTCTCCTCAATAATGTAGAGTATCGCGAAAAAGGAATCTCGGCACTTCCGGAAGGCCTCGTAAAACCTCGAGAAGTGTCATCTCCCACACCTAAACCTCGAGTCACGGCCAGTGGTCAGTTCTCCTTGTTTATAAAGAATTCGGTAAATTCGCTAAAACTCGAAAAGAACGCAGAACGTTATTTCACGACAAGTCGAGCGAGAGATAATTCTATCTTTTTTTTTTTTTCAAAATTCCCAAGGGATGTTCGCTCTGTGGGCGCGTGTGCGCAAGTGCATGTGTGTGCGTGTAAAATCGCGCAGCATTTTCTACGCGAGTTTCGTGTACGGCTAGTGCAAATACAATTATGAACGTATCTATATATTTATCGTATTTTCGTGTTTATAGATGATTCCCCAGACACGGCCAAATCCCCTCTTGACATGTTTCCACCACTGTATTTCCCCCCTTCAACCCTTCCTTCCTTCCATGCGTTACGTGTACTTCATCTCGAAATTTCATCTTCGCTTTCTCCAGATAATAACAACGCAACGATAACAAGAATAAGAATAGAAATGGAAAGGGAGGCTCTCTTACCGATTCCTACGTGCTGCAATCTCCAATCGAGGCGAAGGTAATTCTCTTATTAAAATGATATCTAGAACAGAAAAAACAGACTATCGTTAGAGAATGTTTGAGGAAAGAGGAGAAAAGAAAAGAGTGGAAGATCCAGAAAGGAGGTTCCACGCTAATTGACAAAAAACCTTGTTCTCTTGGAGATAGAGATTTTAACGGGATGGGTGGAGGCGGCGGAGGGGGAGGAGGTGGCGGAGGCGGAGGCGGAGGAGGTGGAGGAAGCGGGGGTGCCGAATGCGGGGGTGCCGTTGGCAGTTTATCCCGGGAGGAGCGGCGTCGCCGACGGCGAGCCACCCAGAAATATCGAACGGCACACGCGACAAGGTAAAGAAACTTTTCGTTCAATACAGGCGAATGCGTCCTATCAACGGAATGCGATTAACAACGAGAAGAGGGAGGGAAGGAGGGAGAGGAGTTTGCTAAACGATGAAAAAATCTTTGCGAAAAAATAGGGAACGCGTCAGGGTGGAGGCCTTCAACCTCGCGTTTGCGGAACTTCGGAAGCTACTGCCGACTCTGCCGCCGGACAAGAAATTGTCAAAGATCGAAATTCTCCGACTGGCCATTTGTTACATCGCTTACTTAAATCACGTGCTCGAGGCATAGCCGGAGGAGGAGGAGGATGGCTCTGCCGAGAATCATTTGCGAATTACAATCACGGGAGAGAGCGAGAAACTCGAAGGAAGAAGGGAAGAGTGAACGGATGCAAAAAAAAGTATCCAGAATTCTTGACTAGAGGTGCAAGGTGCAAGGAGAGAGGTAAGAGGAGAGTGCCAAAAGGATTCTTCTTCGGAATTTCACTGGACCGGGAGAAGTCGGGAAAGGGCATCGCTATCACCCCCTCTTTAGACACTTGACCAGGCACGAATTAGGAATTCCCGGGTCCCGCGGGAGCAGTTTCCCGTTCTGGATGTGCTGCTGAAAAAAGGAAGAAACAAAAAATCGAGTCGCCGAACCAATCAACTTCATGCTTCGTCGCCTTCACTTCGGCGAATTCCATTAAATCCTACGACTTTTCCCTTATTTTACTACGATTTGTTTTACTCTACTACTCTACTACTACAATTACGACACGAGTATACAATATATATGTATATCTCTATGTACATGTGTATAAAGCATTGCAACTTTTTTCACACCAGGCATTCTTTTCTTTCTCGTCCACCATCACTCGATACTTTATCTGGATAAAATGATCAATTCTCTTTTCGTCAATTATTCTATCAATTAATTACAATGGTTCTTGCTCCTCGGAGTACTTGATCTCTTTACGGATGCTCGTCATTTACAGTTAAAAATGCAATTCATTTGACAACGTTATTTCATTCCAAAATTCTCGCAGTCGCAGATATGCAATAAATATCTCATAGGCTATAACCTGAAAGAGAGAAAATTTGAAAAATAAATTTAAGAAAAGCTTTCTGTTAAGCATCGACGAACGAAGATAAAAGTTTAAGCGGGACGAGCGATGAAAGAATGAAAAATTTCTCTAATATTTCAAGTTATCTTCTTCATCGTAGAGTCGTTGACAAAAATGATGACTTATCAGCCAATTAAAGACTATGTTTTTCGGTTAATGCCCTCCTTTATCGCTTTAGGATGATCTCACGTCCTACGGTGGTGAGGGGAGTTTTTTATTTTTATTTTATTAGCTTCTGTTTTCTAGAGTAAACTTTAGTGTGCTTATATCGTTTACGTTGAAGGAGGACCCCAGTCGCACAAGAATTCTTTAATAGAAGCTAAACAAACTTTTAGTTTGCTTCGAGAACAAGTTGCGGGAACAGCTTGTTCCTACTATTACGTTATAATTTCTCTCGTGTTACAATACTTAAAACTCCATATTATACTTCCGAGAATATTCAAATACATGTATACTGTACCCTCATACCCCTCCGCACCCAAATACACACACACACACACACACATATTCGTTAAATGAAAAAGTAAAATCGACAAAATTGTTGCATTTTCTCATTTCTCGTAATTTTAAGGTATTTCAAGCTTTCGCTTGAATTTGACATATGTGCGTGATCGAAGAATTGAACGAGAAGGAAGAGTCGGGAAGAAAATCGAGGAAAATTGCCTCACCTATTCGTGCGTAGTCGACGTTAAAGAGTTTTGGCTGGAGGCAAACGATGAGAACGAAAGACACATTTAAAGGCAAAAAGTTGGAGAATCTGGAAGATGCACTCGCGATTAATACAAAACTCAATTGGATTCTCGGTTTAAGAACCTTTGAATATCCCCGAGGACGGTTACGTCTTGTATTGACCGTTCTATATGTCTTCACTTTCTTTTGTTTGTACTGTGTTGCCATTTACTTTGGACCAATCAAAGGAACCGGTGTATTGAGAATGAGATTAGCCAATTACGTGGCCGATTTTACTGGTTTGCTCAATTTGGTTGTTGTTCTCGTCTACTGCGTTTTCGGTATTTATTATACACAGGTAACTCTTATTAAATTCATTTTTAAATAGAGAGAGAGAGAGAGAGAGAGAGGAACATTCGAAAAAATAGATTATAATAATTAATATGATATTATTGCAGCTTTTTAAGGAATGTTTGATAAGAATCAGTTTGGTGGACAAGAGTCTCGAATTATTGGGATCACCGACGAATTATGAAAAATGTCGAATGTCTTGCATTCGTTGGATATTTGGCTGGTATTTGTGGCTGGGAATTTTATTCTTTATCAGTATTAAATGGCAACTGGGAACGCGAGATATATTTTCGGCAACTTGCATTACTTTGACTTACAATCACTCTTTGGATATCGGTGGATTGGTGGCTATCACTTTTGCACAGACTGTCTCGTAGGTAATCTTTTCCTTGCTTCATCTCAGGCTTAGAAGAATCTCATTGGTAACTCTCTTAGGTCAATGAAGGAACGATTCAAGCGAATTAACGACCTGCTTAAAAATATCGAAGACACCTCCAATTATAAAGGAACTGGAAATTCATTGTTTGTTAGCCTCTTACCAACTTATATTGTTATTCAGCCATGGAAGGACACTCATTCTAGATTATTAGGAATAGTCAAGTATATTTCAAGAGATAAATCTGACTTCACGAATTAATATCAATGCATCGAGAAAATCATTTATTGCAAAAAGATCATAAATTTACAGACAGTCGCATCTGGAATTGTGCAGGACTTCGAGAAATTTAACCAAAAGTTTTGGTATCCAGATGAGTGTAGAAACTGCCAGGACAGTTATAGCTCTGACGACACTGTCATATCACCTTTACAATAAACTTCGAATACCCGATGCCACATTTTCCAGAAAACTCAACGACACTATCGTGACCATTTTACTTTCCATTACTCATGTTTTCAAGATCTTTCTGGTGAATTTCACTTGCACCTCTACAAAGCACGAGGTCAATTTCTTTATTCTGACTCAATCAAATCAATCGCGCAAGATCAATGCTTCAATAGATTTTCGATCTATTTCTTATAATTTATAGGGACAGCAAACCGCGGAAATTATACACAAGGCGAATTCATTGATTAAGGATAACGAGGTGAAGGAAGAGGTAAGAGAAAAGGATTAATTAAGATTGATTGATCTAACAGAAAAGTTTTCCTCAAAATGCAATAAACATTTAATTTTCTTTAGATCCAACATTTCAGCCTACAAATGACACAAATTCCTTTAGAATTTTCAGCCTACGGATTCTTTTGTTTGGATTGTAACTTTTTAAGCGGTGTATGTACATAATTGGTTTTTTTTTATTACACATTTACGTATATTTCTTTAAAACTGAATGTATTTTTACAGATTCTCACAACAGTCACTACGTATTTAGTTATTTTAATTCAAATGAGCGATAATATTGGTACTAATAAGGAAATACTCAAGTGATAAAAAAATTATTCTTGTTTTTTCATCTTTATTATTAATAACGCAACACGTATATTAACTTTTTAGTAATAAATTTCGTTAAAAAAAAGAAAGTCTTTCATTTAATCACCCAGTACATTACTTGCATTAAATTATATTTATAAGTATCAATTATAAGGTAAGCCTTCTAAAAGAATATTAAACGATACTCGAGACCTTTGATATGTAGACTGAATATAGATATTTATTTAATAATTCATGTACATGTGAAAGAGACTATTTGCTTATCAGACGAGGGTGAATGGGAATGTCGTATGTTAGAAAGAAAAGATACCGCTGATGTAGATTGGCGGAGTTCGAGTGTCATAAAAACATGGACCGAGAATCGATCAAGTGCTTCTGCTCCCCTTGTGTTTAAGGTCTAGTTGTTGTAGGTTGAATAATTAATTTAGTATCTGAAAGCTAATATCTGTAAGACAACCGAATGTGGAAAAATGTAGGTAAAGGGACTAAGGACATTGTAAAAGAAACGTTCCCAATGCTTTTACTTGTACTTGCAATTCTTCTACTCTTCTCGCCGGCCCGACGATAGAAGTTCTCGAAGAGATCTTTGCAGAAAACAAATAGCCCAAAAAGATCATTTCCGATCAATTGAAATTCCTCCTTCTCCAAAACTACGAATAAATTCTTCTTATTTCCACGGGACATTAAATGTAATAAAATTTCATGAATTATATAAAGGAAATTCAGATTAATGAGTTGTACTTCTATTCGCCCTGGACCTTATATTTTATAGTTCAATCGATAAATCGAATTCATCGTCCTTGGAAGAAGTGACAAGGTCACGCATGTACTTGATGCAGACGTAGTTGTTGCTAATGCACCGTTGCAATTATGCGCGATATTTCAGTACACCTGGGACAATACTGGGTTAACTCCTTTTATTTCCTGTCAAGGCTTATATTCCCTCGTTCTCCACCCTCTAATTATATCACGAAATAGAAACGTATCGCTATAACGGATGATGATACACTGTCATAGCAGAATAAACGAGTTGATGGAATTCGCTGAATTTTATTATAAAAATTATCGCGCATTAGAAAGTAGAAGAATATATAGAATACAATATAGTAGAATTATAATGTAATAAGCTCAGGGACAGGGGACGAGCAAGGAGAGGGGGAAGATGTTATAAGGTAGATTTATCGTTAATTATCATAAAAAATTAATGAGTCTGTTAAGTACTCTCGTGGAGTTGATAAAAAAATTAATATCGACCTATCTGAATGTACGCAGGCAATAAAGGGCAAAAGCGAGAGTGGTGTGACACGCGATGAGAGACTCCGAAGAATTATTAGAAAAGCGGCAGTGTGTCACGGGTAACTTCAGGGTTCGGACTTTGCCGATGCGAGAGAGAAAATTCCCTTACAAGAGGGAAATTCGATTTCCCAAGGTCGATCAGACATATCTCCAAAAAAGAAAAAATCGAGAAGAGAATGTTCGTTCCAAAGAACGTCTATCAATTGGTTCTGCCGCTGGCCATTTTTAATTGGTTTTTTGGCACCGCGATCATAGAATATCCACTGGGACGCACCAGAAGAATTTTCAGTCTCGTTTACATCATCTCCTGTGCTACTGGCTACGGATTCTTACTGTTCTCGGCCACCAATTGCCTGAAAGAATTTTACCTAACGAAACTCACCGATTCCGGGAATATCACGTTCAAGGCACTTTTCTACGGGAACGTTTTTCTCGCGGTATGCCTCGTGGTTTTGGCATGGATAAGGTCCAAGGTGATTTTACACACTTAACTCCTCACGGTTCTCGCAGTCTCTTCCAATTCTCCTCGATCTCATCGCCAAATTTCTTCCCTCGCAGAGTACTCGCCAAGGAATAGCCCACATGGGCATGTGCGATCAAACGATGGAACAGATCGGGATTCAGAAAAACTATCGGAAATACTTTCTCTATCAGCTCTACTACATGCTATTTCTTCTGGTCTTGGACACCGTTTTCGTGTCAATTAATTTCACCTGGATGTTTGCCAGACACACGCCATTTCGCCTGAAAATCATTTTACTGGTCGCCATTAATTATCCTGCCATTATCATGTACGCCGTTGACGTTACTTTCCTTAGCTGGGTCAGGTACTTCTTTTGCTCGTCGTTGCTACTCTTGTCATCATCGTCACCGATATGCCATCATTGTCATTTCTAAAATGTCACGAGGTACGCCCCCTTATGTTACAATTCTTGTGATCTGTAATTGTGTACCCGTAGGTACTCAGGTGTCAAGTTTAAGCAATTAAACGACCTGTTGCAAAGTATGCTAACAACTACACCCGAGTCACCGCAGCACAAAAGGGTTTTGAGAATGAGGGATGATTGGAATAAAGGTGTGGCCTCTACTTTGGACGAGAATCGTCGGACGAAGGAGAACGTCGACACAATGAGAGCCGCCAAGTAAATATTATATAACAGATAGTGTTGTAACGTATGCACGTACACGTACGTCGTATAGGTGTTGCAGTATCGCAAAAATTTCTCATCATACCTCGGTTTATCACTCTGATTTGCAGACAGGTGCATTTGGAATTGGTGAAAGCGGCGAGAAACACGAACGACATTTACGGAATTCAGATCTTGCTTTCCATGACCGCATCCTTCGTTCTGATAACGAGCCTGCTTTACAACGCTTATGTGATCATTTGGCTGAAATTAAGCAGCGAGGAATTTAGCCGTGAAATGATTCCGCTCTCCTGCTGGGTGTTTTTCTATGCCAGCAAGCTATTTGCGATCAATCACGTTTGCGCCAAAACCAGCGCCGAGGTATTGCGCTTGCTTATTTCTGTCATTTTCCTCGCGATGATCCTACGTCGCGATGAGAGTGCTCCTCGCTAAAATCCTACCCTTACTTTTTTGTCAGGCGGCCAATACGGGCGATATAATCTGCGAATTGTACGAGCCTTCGACCAGCAAGGAATTTCGCGCCGAGGTGCAAATCCAATATCATATAATATTATTGCAATGCCTTTTGTTTTTTTCTTTTCTCATGCAACGCAACTATATAGATATCTAAATATTTCGCAGATCAGAGACTTTACTCTTCAGTTAATCCAGAATCCCCTGACGTTTACAGCCTCTGGATTCTTCAATTTGGATTATACATTTATCCATGGGGTAAGTGTGTGCGTGTGTTGCGCAGCAGCATCGTTTATTCGCTATGGCACAACAAATCCTTGGTATACTTATCGTTGAATTTTTGCTCATTCAGGTGATCGGATCGGTCACCACGTATCTGGTGATCTTGATACAGTTTGGCGACATACAGAAACCAGATGCAATTTTAAATTCAACAATGTTTACAAATTACACCAATACTACGGAAATGTAAGACGACGCGTTTGCGCGAAACTTGTTAAGAAGATCCAAACGCTCTTACTTCATTCCTCCACTTTAAATGGTTGACAGAAATATTGCAATGTAATTTGAGTGCACGTTGTATGGTGATACGGTTAGTTGGCAGATATGTAATTACGATTTTCTGGCAATTAGAGCATCTCTTATGGTGCGAGGCTGGTACATCGGCTCCAATTACAATTTCGACCCCAGAAAATCCCATTTCAGTTTACGAGGCGTTAGACCGTGAAATTCGTGAATCCCCGTTTAGGCCAACTTCGATATCCCTCGATCACCCTCGATCAGCTTTCTCACTTGAGTTTTTCTAGGAGGCGCGTTCGCAAAAATAATTTTTTGAGTTTGCGCATATATCAATGCATATTCGTGTACATGCGCGCGGACCAAAAGCTTTCTTCGAGAGAAGATGAAAATTTCGTCTCATAATCGCTTGTGGGTGTAATTGGCGAAAATTGAAAAGGAAGGTGTTGAGGCTGGTTCCTGCGGGAATAGTGCCTAACAGTGGGGAAGGGAAGGAAAGAGGAGGGGTGGAAGCGATAGATCTGATACGTTTACAGGGAGGATAGCATTAATTGGGAATTAAGGCTACATGGGGTAGTAAGCGTGAGAGCCACCTGCTACTGTTGTAGTCTCGATAGTCCACGTGGGGGATTGATTTATTGCACCCTGGGGAATAGTAGGGAACAAAGGAAGATTCGCAAGGATGAACAATTCTACTATCGTTTATTTTCTTATCTATTCTCGAATATTGCATTCCATTAGATTAAACACTAAGAAAAATATAAAGTTTTCTTAATTTATTACAATTCTTAATGACTTGTCTTAAATTTGCACTTTTAGTTCTTTTAAAAAGAGACACTGATGCTAAAAATCACTATAATCACTTAATATTGTAATAAATATATTTGCAATAATGTAATGTTTAAAAGTTATATAAATGTGGAATGTATGGCATAAGAAATCGGAGCACAAACTTTTTTAAGCAAATACGATTTATGTGTAATAACACGTTTGAATGGGGGCTACGTTCTATTGTATGAAATTGATTCCATATGGGATGGATTAGGATGGAAAGTTTCGAAATGTAAATACAAGCATAATAATCCCCGAGTATCGTTTATCATCCAGAGTCCCCTAAATCCTGTCTGACTAAGGGCCTACTTTTATCTTCTTATATAAATAACATGAAAAAAAAGTGTGTTATAGTAAGAATATGTAAAAAAAAGTGTTGGAACAATGCAAGAATAGGTTTAATAAAATTTTATTTATATAACAATTCAAATAATAATCAATTACTTTGTTTGACCATATTTCAATTTTTTTTTTAATTTTTTGGGGTTGATGCCATACGTTTTTAATCTTTCGTCATTCATTGCTAGTACCGTGTCATTAAGCGAGTTTCTCTTCTGCTCCTTAAATTTATTCTTTTTCCCTTTAAACTTTTCATTAGATTTTTTGTTTGCATTATTTTTAGATTTTTTAGGTTTGTCCTTATTATTTTTCCTTCGACTTGATTCTCCTGAGGAATTCTCATTTATAGAATTACTTATAGTGTGTGTTGTTTTAGATGGTTCCTTTTCATCCGCACACGTTTTAGATTTCTTATTATTTAAATTTAAAGATTCATCGTTTTGCGATGCTTTACGTTTCTTGTGATTGGACTTTTCTTCTTTTACAGATAAAATTTCTTTCATATTTTTATCTTTTATTTCATCATCCAATGTCTTGGTGTCTTCGGAATTTGCATTTTCTTCAATATTATTTTCTGGTTTGCTGTCATTTGATAAAACAGATTTATTTTTCTTCTTTCGTTTCTTTTTCAGTTCTGAAGCCTCCTCCGTATCGTTCGACTGAGTCGTCTCGTTTTCCTTCTCAGGGCTATGAAAAGTTTCAAACATAAATCAAGAGATAAAATGAAATTAACAGTTTTAATATACTTACGTGTATAAACTTTTTAAGATCTTTTGTTTATAAGCTTCATCCCTTGCTTTCTGTTTAAATATTCTAACTTCTTTTAATTCCTCTTCTTCAGTTTTATATTGAAGTGCTTTTTTTAGTGAAAACCATTTATTTAGCTCTCTTTCATCGGCCATCAATATCTGTTAAAGTAAATGACATGATATAACTAAATAATTAACAATTAAGAAAATTATAACTTAAAAAAATTTTAAAATATTACTTCTTCAACGCTGAGTCCATAATCATTCGGTACAACTTTTCTGTAATTGAATCTACAGGGTAAGTCACCGATCATATCTTCGCAATTTAAAGAATAATATTGATCAAAGTACTCTTCATAAGATTTATGTAATTCTGGATTAAATTTTGGCTTTTCTTTAGCTATCAATTCCGCAAATTTGCCGCGTCTCTTTCGTTTTTTTTTCTTTGTTGATTCTACGAGCTCCGTTTGTAGATTTTTTGTAGAATCATAATCTGCGTCCATCTAAAATTGAAATAAGAAGAAAAACATCTTAATTTAATTGCATTTTGAAAATGATTTCGATTACTCGTAAGATGAAACATATATAATTTACATTAAAGTTTTCATCTTCACAGTGTGGTTCATATGCTTCTGCATTAGTAAACTCATCCACATTTGGATCATAATCATCCCAGGTTCGATCAATCCCTAATTCTTCATCAATGTCTGGAAATTCTGGCTTTGTAACTTCATCAGCTACCGAGTAGTATTCATCATTAAAAATCTCTTTCATTTTACGATCATGATCTTCAGGATCGAAATCGGCTTCAAAATCATTACTATCAAAACGTAAATCGTGATTACCTAAATATTACCAATTAATACCAATTAATATTAATTACAAAGAAAAATTAAATTTAGGAGTAATACCTGTAATTTCTTTAAGTTTTTCTATTTTTTCTTCAATTTCTTTTCTCTTTAAAGCTTTTAATTGTTTCAACTCTTCCTGTTTTCTTAATTTTTCTTCTTCCTTACGTTTTTTAACTTCAATCCTTTTTTCTGCCCTTCTAGTATCTTTTTTTCTCAGAGAATTTTCCATTGTACGTGGATATCTATAAATAATTAAGATATATATACACGTTTTTCTTATGAATATGTAAGGAATCTATTTATTAGTACTACCTTTTAATAAATTCTTGATCCGGTTCTTCAAATCTAAAGTTATATTTATGTTCAAATTCCTCCTGTTTTTCAATGTTTTTCTCATCTTCAGATAAATTTTCATCACTATCATGTACATTGTATTCATATTTTAAATCTGTAGAAGATTCATTTTCCAAGAACTTGTTATTTAAGACGTAATCTCTGAGAAACTTTTCAGTTTCATCTAAATTGGGATTTGCCCATAAGTCACGAAGAGGTTTAAGTTCTTCTTCATCTTGTTTATCAATTTTTTTATTTTGACCTTTCAACCATTCTTTACAATCGTTATCCTTCAGTACTTTTTCATCATTAGACTTTGTATTTATTTTTAATAAATCATCATCTTCGCTTTCATCATCACTTTTTACAGCACTTCTAATACTTTCTTTTATCTCTTTTTGTTCCTTTACATATGTTGGTTTGGATTCTTCAATTTTCATTTTTCTAAATTTATCTTCATCCTCACTGTCACTTAATTCTCCATTCCTTTCTAGGATAATGTTACGTTCATAGTCACGTAAGAATACTTCTTTTTTTCTATTTTCCTCTGCATTTACTTTATTTGTTGTTGTGTCAGTTTTATCAAAAAACTTAATTTTTTCATCATAGATTTTTGGATCTTTATTTTTTAATAAGGCTAAAGTTTTATAAAAATCTTTTTCAAACTCCTCTGTTAATTCCTTAAAAAGAAAAAAAATGTATTTAGATTATATTTATATATAATTTATATATTACGTATATTATAGATTATATAAAAATAAACAACAAAAAATAACCATAAGATGGATAAATTTTATGCTTATATACCTTTCCTTCTTCATCCTCTTCAGAACTACTGCTTTCTTCATCACTAATTTCCAAATCAACTTCTTCACCATATTTTGATTTTACTGTAATAATATGCACACATATAATTAATAAAATATATGATCAACAGTGCAATTTAGAGGTTATAAAATATACATACGTTTATTCAGTTCTTCCTTTTGACTCAAATTATAATGATTATCTGCAAAACTATTATTTATTGTTAATTCGTTATTCGAATTTGAATTATCATTATTATAAAAGAAAGACATTTTTCATTAGTAAAATTTGTTCAACAAATATAAAATCCAACACGTTTACATACAAATTACAGAAGAAACACATGAATAACTTCAAAATGTTACAAGATTGATCGAAGCGCATCTAGCGTTTGCTCCAGGAACCAACACATTCCTTGAGATGGGGATATATATCCATGGGCTATATAGAATATAGTATAGCCCAGAATAACCTATATAGTAAGGAATTTATTTTTATTATCTTTAGAAAAGAAATAGTAGAGTTACAAAGAAAAACACTGAGTATAATTAATTGTAAATAGTATAAGTATCCCTTTATTGTACTATTAAATTTTTAAACCCTTAAGAAACTAATAATCACTTACATTTTTTACATGGACATGTAGGTTATTTTATAAATTAACAATAATAAACAGATATAATTTAAATATAGGATATAAGATATAAAGTAAGAAAGTAATAAAATTTATTTCATAAATTTTAGAGAGTATCTACAGTTATGACATTGGTTTTAAGAAACACAAGAACATATTACAAAAATCTAAGATGCTCAATTTCAATGTTAAGAAGATACAAAGATAGCTTGGAGAGTGAGAAACCTAACATAACTACTATTATGTCAGATGATTTTAGGAAAATGGATAATATTCCTCCTGGATATAGACTTATATACATTGTACCTATTGAAAAACGATTGAAATTTATTTATTATTTAACATTATGTGTTATACCTGTATCAACAATTCTGGGTATTAAGTTTTTAATGGATGTAGTAAGTGTATATATTTATAAATCAGACGATAACTCCTTTAGTAGGAACAGAGAAAATATTAAGAAATTGGATGAAATAATAGATAAACATATGAGTGAAGGAATATTTAAGAATGAAAGTAATATTGACAAAACTGAAGAAATTGATAATAATGAAAAGAAACCAAGTATAAAAGAGACTATAATGAGTTATGTGAGAAAACCTAAATTAGAATTTTCAAGTGTTACTCCAATTCAATGTTTATTAGGCTGTTTACATGTTGTAGGTTCTTGTTTGCTTCTGAAAGCTTTTATAAGAATATTTCCTCTGAGAATATATTTCGATAATAAAACTTGTAATTATAAATCAGTTCACGTTAAGTTTTTAAGGCAACAAATACATACATTTAAAAGAGAAAATGTAAAGCATTTTTCAGCTTCAAGTAACTTTGAAATTTTGCATAAAGTTAATAGGCGTTTGGCAATATTTGTACCAGAAGGATTTGTAAATAGTAGCGAATATACACTACTGACTGGGAGATTTTAAATATTTATGAATGATCATTTAAATATTTCTTACTGCCATTATACTATGTACTAGTAGCAACAGATGATATTTATAAATAAAAGTATAATAGTAAAATATTGCGTAATATTTTATATTTAAAGTATAAAGTAACAATTATATATAATTGATTTCAGTTAAGTGCGATTGATCTAATTTAATAATATTCTTTTCAACATGTTCATGTAATCACCCTTCCTCTTATCAACCTAATGACGAGCTGAGGATGTTCTCTCATTGAACAGAGTAGACATATTCGTATTAATCATGACATAAATAACAGCTGAGCTTAAACATGACCTGTCTTCGATGATGTAAGAATATCATTTGATGGTGATTATATAACTAAGTAAATTTATGTAGCAAAATAATGAAGTAAAACCTAACCAGAGTAAGAAAAATCGAAAGCGCAACATGGTATCAATGATCGACTGAAGTTAAAGACATGCGCGCTCCTATAATAAAGAATTTGTTTGACCTGCGCATTAAATCAATCTATCAACATTTCCCGCAATTTTCTTCTTTTTTGATTTTCCTTCATTTCTTAGTAAAATTTTTACTTGCTTTTGCAGATTTCAATAAATTTAATGCTGTTTTAATAGATTCCAGTAGATTTTGATAGTCAACTGTGAGGAAAGACACACTTTTGAGGAATTAAGAAAATGTTACATCTAAATTCTTAGAGGAAAAAGAATGTTTTTCAAATTATTCCTTGGTAGATAGATAGATAAGTGTGCAGATCTCCCATCCTAGAAAAACATGACTACCAAGTGTTTAGTCTAGAATATTGGAATTGAATGCTTATATTGGAACCAGTCACGAACCTAAGGTGCAAACTAGCTAAGGTGTACATGATTTAACACTCTTCGCCAAGTAAGTGCAGTAAAAACGATGCTTGTCTGCAGTATCGTATTTCTTTCGCGGCGAGAAATGTTGATTTTGAGTTTTTTGATAATTTTTCGATTATAACTTCGATTAAATAGTTCAACGTATTAAGGCTGCTGAATAAGTAAAGAAGGAAGAGTTACAAGTTCTAAATCGTTTCCAAACTTAGAGGAATATATCGCGTATTTCACACGTCGAAGGAATACAAGAAGATTTTGCACGGAAGGAAGGCGGCCTCAGGAAATTGCGAACCGTTCTACAAAAATGGCGCAGCATAAAAAACCAGTTAAGAAGTTGAGCGCAGTGGCTAAACTCGTAGTGAACTGTTCATCCCAGCAACGCGCATCTGGTGGTACGTGAATGGAAAGAGAAATTGCAAAATGTTAATTCATGTCATTTATTGTAGCAATATTGCTCATTTGTACAAGTGTAACAGGATCGACAAAACATTTCCTTAAAGGGGCGAGGTCAATCGATAATTGGATTTCTCTGAAATTTTTCTCTCTTTTTCTCTTTTTTTCCGTCCCCCTAACAGGATCTACACTGTCACAGCCGGAAGCGAAGGAATGCTACGAGGCACGTGTAATAACCGGAAAGGGTTCGTTCCTGGTACCAGTCCGAATACGAAATACTCGCCAATATTTTCAGAATTCCAAACACCTTGAGCCTCCGCCAAGCAAACTCTATTAATTCCTAGTGTGAACTTGAACTCGACATACACACACGCGCGCACACACAAATTTCTGCATATCACTCGCTAAATGCTTACCGAGAGAAAAAGGAGAGAAAAGCGTAAATATCGGGATTACCACGTTTTACACGGTAAAATTATTATTACTTTTTTACTTGAAACGAAAGAGGGAGAGCGAAAGAAGAGCACCCCAATCGTTGACCTTGACTTGTTTCCCCAATTTCAGATTTTCCATTTTTCAGGAAATCCAAGTTCATCGAGAGTAATCGCAGCCAGTCGGTTTCACCTACCTACCTACCTACCTACCTACCTACCTACCTACTTAGGAACCACCCTTTCTCGTATACACGTGTGTAACACGTAGGCTGCATATATTTGCATTCGATCGTATCTGAAAGTTTGCTATGATTGGCCGATTTCGGGCTAACGTTGAAATTCCGATTAGAAAGGAGGTTAGAGCGTTTGTAAGCTGCAGTTGGGAACTATTAGGTTGTAGTCGAGGATAATAAAGGGAAGGCGATAATAGAAGCAAGATTAGGGTGTTAGGGGCCCTTGGCCGTTGCCGTATTGCAGAAAGCTCGCGTACGCAGCTATAAAAGCTGCTGAGTCTACGCGAGCAATGTCAGTGCACGTATAACAATTACTTGAAACGCCTCCTCGCAGCCACTTGTGCATTCCAATTTTCAGCTTTAGTCGAGAAAGTTTGGTGGTACCCTTTGCACCCTCGCGCCGGTTCTTCCTCAAATTCTTTCCGGTCTCTTCCTCTTCCTCTCGCTGCTCTTCCGTCTCTTCTTCTTTCGGAGGAGGATCCGGTCCTCCCGCGTCCTCTCGCGTTTCGCCATCGGAGACCAGCTGGAAATGACGTCGACGAATTTTATCAAGGTCGCTTGAAGGCCAAATCTGGTTGATACCGAGGAAGAGGTTCGCGTCGATTCGGCGCGGCACACAGGACTCTCGAGGAATCTCTTCCCTTCCTCTCCCTCACCGGGGGAGAGACATCGAGATCGCCGAGGGATCGACGATGATTCTCCGATGAAAGTTCGAGTGTGTGATATTACCGGGAGTTTTAATAGGGGTAGGGGGAAGAGACGGAGAAGAAGCAGCGGATCGATTTCGCACGGTGTTAAATAGCTCTCGAAATAGCAGCATTTGCACTTGGCCAGATAAGTTTCCGTCGATTTCCTTGAAATTGCTTTTGCGCGCACGCGTGCGTGCGTGTGTGTGTGTGTGTGTGTGCGCGCGCGCGCGTATGCTGGAAAATGGGTGAAGCCAGCGGATACGATTCCAATACCACGGACAAATCTGGTAGCAAGGCAGGGAAATGCGGCGAAATGCGAAAAGAGAGACCGGTGTACCTTCGAGATCGAGGTAAAGAGTCATCGGACTCGCTCCTCTCCCGCCTCAGCTCCGTCCGGGGAACTTTGACCCTCGATGGCCGAGCTCCCGATGGCGAACTCGAAGGGCGCGAAAATTTCTCGGGGGATTTTGATTTTGACAAGCGGAGAGGAGGACGATGCGCAGTCGATGGAGGGGCGCGAAAAGTTTTGCAATCGAAAAGCCCAGGTGTTTGTTCCTACAATTCATAATCGGGCATCTAGATTAAAGTTGGACACGCTATTCCTATTGAGAGAATTCGCCGTGTCAGCCGTTGCACGGACAGGCGTCGGGTCTGCGCCTAAAAGCGAGACCTCCGAGTGATAGATGATACAAACACACATCGATACACTCGTATAATCCACACACGCTCCAGCTATTCGCGTGAAACTATTTTCATTCCATTTGCCAAACATGCGCGCGCGCGCGCGCGCGCAAAACTGCCCCTGCTCGTGCCTCCCGCCGCCCTTTTCTCTCGCTCATCAGGGGCAGCACGCAAAAAAAAGATTCCCCGAATCGCATATCGCACTTTAGCGATCGCCTCGGGGGTTTCTCAGGGAATTTCCCCATTTTCTTCTTCGTTCCTAGACTCGTTTACTCGTTTGTTTATCTTCGCGTAAGTTTCTTCGCTTACTACTTTCCCTCTTTTCGTCCCTGTCTCTCCCTCTCTCTCTCTCTCTCTCTCCGTCTCTACCGCGTTATCTCGGCCTATCTCTACTTGAGATAGGCGAACGACGAAATTTTGCGTTATTCCGACAGCTTGGGCACGGATATATCCGAAAGGGGGAAAGAGATAATTCTGAATTCTGAAATTTACGACGAGACGCGGAATATTTGGCGTTTTGACACATCGTCTAGTACGCGGTGGTGATGGTACGTGTCTCTCGAGGGCACGTTTGATCCAATTGACGCGTTTCGTGCCGTTGGCTGTCTCAAGTTTTCGAGCTGCCTGCACGCGGATATCGGAGAACGGGCCTATATAAGGCCGGCCGATCTCGAAACGACAGTCCATTGATACCCGAAACTCGATACCCCGAGAGTTCGAAGGAGTTCGAAGGATGCTGTTATCCACCAGAGCTGCTAGATGCGCAGCGCTGATGGCGGAACCGGATGAACTTTATCCAGGTGGATAGGATACGCGTCGTCCACGATTTTCTCTGCCCGCTCATTGTCAAAGTCAAAGTCGAACTCCCGACGTCCATCCCCCCCCCCCCCAGGAAAGACCAGAAGCTTAGAGATCCTCCTTGGGAGCTTAATCGTTGCTCGGTTTTGTTTTCGGTTCCAGAGAGAATCATTTACCCGAGGAACACGAGGGCTCTGGCAAAAACCGTCGTAACCGGAGGCAGCCCGATAGACGAGGAGACCTGCATGGTATTAACGTTCTTCCTAGAGCTATTCGCGCGGATACTCGCATAGAGAAATTTCCCCATAAGATGTTTTCCCATAAGAGAGAACGGCTTCTTCTTCACGGTTTTTCAGGCGCTGAGGACGGTGGTGTTCGGTAGTTGCGCGAATCCACCCCGCGCGGAATGGGCCAGAACAGGATTGACTTTGCGACCTTACGGACAGGCGTTGGCCTTCGGCCTGAGGTCGGCTAGGAACACGACGAGGGGTCTGGTCACCGCGGTCCAGGCGGTCATGCTCAAGCATTTCCTCTTCAAGGCGAAGAAACTGGAGAACCCCGTCAACTCCACCGAACTGTGAGCAATCCCATCCTGTGACCTTGACGATCGTGACCATCCCCTTTCCCCTCCCCTGGGCCGTCCCATCCTAAGAATTGCGCTAGTCCATTGAATTTGGTGTTGGCAGTTTGCTGAAGCCCGGATACGACAGACAGATCGAGGTTCTGGTGTGCGCCATCTCCGAGGTGATCTGGAGGTGCGCCGGTGGATTCTCTCAAAGCAGCAGCGTCTCCTGCAGCGCAAAGTCCTTCACCAGCGACGCTGCCAATGCCGAGCCGCCGAAAGCTATTGTCGTCTTGCCACAGAAAACCTCTTACCTGCAACATTGCAGCCAATACTTTCAGGATGGCCTGACGGAAACCGTAAGAACGTCCTTTCTTACCCCCCCCCCCCCCCCACCTCACCGCCACCCGTATCCTCCTATAGTATTTCAATTGTTCGGATCGTTCTCATTTTTTCAGCTCCACTTATTCGAGTTCACGTCTCTGGAGGACTTGGAGATATTCGTCAAGAGATACCTCTACCTGGTGAGTGGTCTTGTCGAAAAGAAAGCATCCTTCGAGAGTTAGGGGTAACGGCGGTGGAAGCTGGAGAAACTCCGACGCGATATGTTAACAATTGACAAAGTTTCAGGACGAGGGTGGACCAGGTGCAAAGTTGCTGCTGTACAGCGCAACGTTATCTAGGGGTCTGTCAAAGTGAGGACTTTTTAACTTTCCTACTCCTTTCTTCTCTCTCTCTCTCTCTCTCTCTCCGGTCGCTCATTCACAAAGGATGTCATTTGCAGGATTAGAACGGATTTGGAGGACCCCAAAGCGTCCATTCTCGCCGGCTGTCCCGAGGAAGGTCCCATCGCTGTGGTGACGTTGATGTTGACCGGACGAGCCTCCCCTCACCTTCACAATGGGGTAGTTCACGTCGGCGATGAAAATACCTATGTAAATACTGCGATCCATCGAAATGTACCGATCCTTTCACGGTGATAGCGAAAACTTGTCGACCTCACGGATTTCGTTTTCTCTGTTTCATGCACCTGAAAATCACTCAAGGCTGTCGCTCAGTGGGGTATCCTGATAAGAAGCGAAGTCGGCTTCCTAGTTTACGAGGGAGACAACCGTAACAGTAAAGTACCCGGGTCTAGATTGAAGACACCCAGTTTACCGATCTGGGTCACCCTCTGTCTGGGTCATCACGGGGTGCTCTTCAACACTAATCGGGAATTACTGAGGAACTACCACGCTGAAAGACGGTTAGTGCCGCGTACCTGTACCGAGGAGAACTTGTTGAAGATCAACCCGGTACGCACCCTCGGACAAACTGATCGCAAGGTTGTTTATCACGGGACAGGTTCGAGGTCCAATATTACACCTGCGGCGGAAGCCACGCAACGCTAATCGTCGACACCAGGGCGAACGAGGATGGTTCGCGAACCGAGACTTCCGGCACCAAGGAAATCCCGGATATCGCTGCTACACCTTTGGAGAAACTGATTCGGTCCAAGTACAGCAATGTTTTTTTCTTTCAAGAAACTTCTCTTATCAGTGCGCTTGTCGACTCGTTCTACCTCCTCACTTTTCTCTTTTAAGGTGGCAGGACGCGAAGATACAGTGGAACGGGGCATCCATCTTTTGATTCCTTTCCCCGAGATCGTCAGCAAATTATTATTATCGTCACGAGTCATTCATGTACATGTAGCCTATATTGACCGTAATATACTCTGTTTCTATTGCTCCTTTTCATTCTTACTTTTACACGCGCGCGCGCGCGCGCGCGTGTTGTAAGATAAGTAAACTTGTACTTCTCTGTAAGATATACGGTAGCAGTTGTGTAGTGTCGTGTTGTGTCGTATCGTATCGTGTTATTGCACCGTCGTTGTTGTTGCTGTCGTTGCTGTCGTTGTTATCGTTGTTGTTGTTGCTGTTGCCATTGTCATAAGTAGCTGCGATATCAGTTGTAGACTTTTACGGCGAGTGCGATTGTGAGAAAGCGGGTGGATCATCGAATTATCGAAGATCAGATCGTCAGCGTGAATCGTGTCACGGATCATCGGTCTGTGAAATCATCGCGGCGCACTATTAAGGTCGTGAGAATCCAAAGTCTTATAGTGCGCCATTGCAGAGAGTCCTGGAAGATTCGGCTGGTCCTGTATGGATAAACCGACAGAGAAAAGACAGACCTGGAACATGAAGGAGAATCGGAGGAGGAACACGCAGGGAGAAGCAAAAAATGGAAAAGTCGCTCGGAGGAAGAAGATGACGAAGACTGAAAGTTTATCCTGCAGCGAGCGAAGGGGGACGCTGTTCCGTGGATTCTCGTGGGTTCTCGGGGATTCTCGTGGATTTGGCTCAGCCAACCCTTGGGCTAGCGACCTTGGGAGCCAAGGTCAGAGGGGTAGACCGACCGATAAAGGGGAAGCGCAGTTTCCCATGGGTAGTAGACCCTGCTAGATGGCGAACGGTAAAAAGTAAAAAGTAAAAGGTAAGAGGTAAGAGACGCGCTCGCGCGCGTGTCTGCGCGCATGTGTGCGTGCGCGCTAAATGCGCACTGCGCGCGTTGCATGTCTTGGAGGTCCAAAGTTGCACCTGTTCGTTGCTCGCCGTTGGCGGGGTCCCCTCTTGTTCGAGGGCCGACAATGGAAGCACAACGGCGGCCACTTCCCGAGTGCCGTTCAACTCAACTTCACTCGACAGCTGCACGTCCAGCTCAGTTCAACTCTGTCGATCGACTCGACAACTTCAACCTCGAGTCTTCATTCGTTCTTCCACCGAGCGAGCTAAACCGCGAACTAGACTGAACTGTATCGCGTTCTTATCGGTCACCGGAGAGACCCCTGCACCCTGTAACCGGCAGCGGGTCGACCTTCGCCACGCGGATTCCTCGACTTTCCCCCAAGTTCCTCAGAGACTCGCGGGGGTTGCGCGTGTTCGAGCTCCTCTTCGGCCACCTCCCCCTCCTCTCGCATGTTCCCGGTTCATCCTGGAACTGGGGAACATCGATGAGAGGACGAAAAGGACTTCCCTGGGAGAAACCGATGAGCGTCTCAACCAATGTTTTTCGTGGTGAGTAAGCCTCGTTTGCTCTGTTCGTTACTCGGGGCGGGGAGGGGGTGCGATATTGGTGCAACAACGTTAATTGGATTCACCGGGAGAGGCCTGTTGTGCCGCCTGCAGTTTTGCCTGCAATTCTCCTTCGAAAAGCGGCACGGAAGGGGATGCGTGCGGGGGAAAATCAAATTATGAGTCATCCAATGATTTCCTGTCAATTAGCGGAGAACGGCGCGTCCTCTGCGAAAAAAATTCTTCTCTTCTCTTCGCGTCCTCGCGCGCTTGCTCCACCGATAGACAATGCACGCGAAATATTGTCTTTCTTGAAAATTTCCTCTCACATTTATAGAGTCGTCGCTTGGTATTTTTTCAACTTGACTGATTGCCTTTTACGCTCCGAGGATTTCAGGCTTACTTATCCTGCCCTAGTTATTCGGATCCCGAGACAACGGTTCCGGAATAGTCCGGAGTGCTCGCGGAAAAATTTGCAAATTTTTACCGGAAAAGTCGACTCGCGCGACAATCCAATTTAATTGTAGATAGAGTCTTCCAGTTTCTTCTCTTCCCTCCTCTCCCCTCCTCGCGCGTGTCTCTCGATCTTCCGATTCTGTCGCGCGATCAAGCGCGTAGATCACGATTTTGATTTTTTAATTTTTCTTTCTAACGATCGATACGACGCGCGTTATTATGCGCCAGTTGACGGGTCTTTCGCATTTCGCGTCTTCCGATAAATTTTTTCGGTTCCACACAAGCGCGTTTCTCACGTAATCAAGGAGTTTCTCCTTATGCTTTCTAGACACGCGTTATGCTCGCCCGCGAACATCGCTCGGTTAAGAATTTTATCGCTTTGCGCGCCACTTGGGCGCAATCCCTCTTCCTCCTTTTCCCCTGCCGAAAATCATCGGAAACTTCCGGGCAAAATTGCGCAATTTCAAGACAGGAAAGAAAAGGATGACTGGGTTCTGCCAGTCAGGTGGCGTCGATTTCCCCGAGCTGCCCGAGCTTTCCACCGCGATCCAAAATAATCGCAAACTTCGCTTCGCGATTTATTCGATTCGCATAGATCGGGATCGATCTGGATCGTCGCCACCTACCAACACAGTTTTCCCTCTCATCTGCGAAAACCTTTTTCCTCTCTTTCAGATGCACCGGGCAGCGTACGAGAAAACGAGCAGTGATGTCCAATCACTATGGGGAAGGACGTATTAAATCTATTGTTTCTCCTCTTCTACGCAATCCACGGCAGTCCTGGACAACGTGAGTTAATTGGAGAAGAAAAAAAAAAACAAAAAAAATCAATCCCTCCCCCCGAGAGACACGTTGCAACGTTTGATCGCGCATATCGACCAAGATCCCCTTTTTGTCTCGAATGACCGATCGACCTAATAATTTTCAGGATGAAGAGGCGTCCACGCACACACGCACACACGCACGCACGTACTCACGCACGCACACTCGTTTTTCTCGATTTTCTCTTCCTTCGCAATCAAAGAGCCACGATCGTCGCCGAGGGTATTTTCCAGTAACCGTAAATGAGAAAATTTGCACAATCGCATCGGACCGTGGCCTCTCATTGTTATTCACGGTCCGCAGAAATGGTTTAGAATGAATCGATGCGCAGGTCGTTCGGTAACGGGATCGGATGAGGAAATTTCGCTTTATTAATTTAACAAAGTTGCTTAACCGACGAGGTCGACGGAACGCCTCGGCGACGAACGCGAATTCGTCGGTCGAACGCGGTCGTCGGATAGGAGAACGAAAAGGGCGAGGGGGGATAGGAAAAGGAAAAATGAGAGAAAAATCGGATGGAGTCGCGTGGAAGAAAGCTGCTTCGCTACCGATTGGCTCCCCTCCGTCGCTCCTGCTAACGAGACGCGAAAAGAAGAAAGAAGAAAGAAGAAATGGGAGTACGCGGGGTTAATTCCTACTTCAACATTCTCACAGCGGGAGAAGTCTCGAACCTCTTTGTTTGCCGGTGTCACGAGTGTCAAGAGTGCATTTAGGGCCGAGCAAATGCATACGGACACAAATTGACATGCATACATGCGCTCGTTTTCTCCTGTCCAAACACAATGGCGCCTACTCGAGGAGTCCGAGAGTGGAGTAGCTCGCGTGTCTCGGTTCGCCGGCAAATGCTAATTCTTCCTCGGGAGAAACTGGAGTACGCTCCCCGGCTCCCTGACGTGGATGTAGACGCGACCTGAAATGGATCCAAGCCTCCTCTTCTTCGTCTCATCGGAAGACGCGACTTCCGGTAGGTAGTAGCGGACCGTCGCCTCGCCTGATTTCAGCCCCGAACGAAACCGGCGAGGAGAACGACGAAGAAGAGAATCATGGAAGAAAGGAGGAAGAATGGGGCGATCGAGTGGACGAAGCAGGTCTCGGACAAGAGGTGAAAAGAAGAACGACGGGGGAGGTTCCCGCCCTCGAGTATCGAAGAAAGTTGTTCTGATAAGGAGAGAATGGCCCGATTCTTCGGCATCGACGTCAAAATGACGAAGCGGAAATGGATGAAAAACGGGAACGAGAAACGGGGCTGGAAATAAGTTTGTGGAGCCGCGTGGCGTGGTGTAGCGTGCCGTGGCGCGGCGTGGCCTCGCGTGGCATAGCGTGGTTTCTGCTAGAACAGAGCGGAACTTCGCTCCAGGGAAGCGAGTATATCTACCCTCGCTTAGAGTTTACAGGTGCTCGTTGCACAGTCCATACTCTCGATTCTTCGCTGCTATAGATTCTTCCTATTAACCCTTCCATGTATGCGTCTTGTCTATGTGCTCTTATACAAGCACAGACGTCTTTCTCTCTATATACCTCTCTCTCTCTCTCTTTTTATACGTAAAGTCAATTTATACACAGATACGCGCGCGCGCGAGAGAGTTGCTTTGATTTACCACACATGAAAATGTATGTGCGCGCGTGTGTGCGTATACCCTGGTTACCTCTGGCTAATATTCCATATATGGAATTGTAGAGGTCCGCGCGCGCCTATGTATGTGTGTGTAAGCGTAGAGCGAAGGTCCTCGTGAAAATGAGCTTCGCGCTGTGGATCGCACACACGACCTAGTTGAAGAATTTTTATTGTTGCGTCGCTTAATCTATCTTTGGCTATAGATTGTGCGCGCACGTTTCTGGCTGTGTGTGTGTGTGTGTGTGTGTGTGTGTACATTTTGCATGCGCATTAACGATCCGCGGGAACTCCCGTTCCCCCCGGGTCTTCGGAAATCTCGAAGGAAAGTCCAGAGGGCTCTTTTACCTGGGAACGTGCGGGGGTGGGGTGAGGAATAATGAAACTAGATTCTTTTGTTGTATTATGCATGCGGGAGTTGCAGGGTTCAACCTCGACTTATCGGAAACCGCAAAGAAGCCATTCCCGATGAACCGGTTATATCTCCGGCGGAAGCTCCGAAAACCGAAAACCCGAGAACCGGACGTGGTATCTCGGACAAAAAATGCACGTGTCTCGCTCAAAAGTAAAGTACAGATCGCGACAGTTATGTTGAAGCTGAGAGAGAAATTTATTTTTAACCCTGTCCCACGACCTCTTTTGGTAATCGCTCCGTGTATGTGTGTGTGCGCGTGTGAGGGAATTCGAGCGCGCGCGCAAACGTAGAATAAAGCAAATGACATCCTTCTCTCTTTGTCTCTTCTTCGAGTAGTTTAATGACGCCACTATTTAATCCTTTCTCTTTAACGAATTCTATAGTCCGTCGCTCCGAGTTTCGAACTAAGTATTTTTTAATGATTTCTTGGCGCGCCTAGTGATTCGTGACACACGATGCTTCCTGGAAAATGGCGCAACGGCGGATCACCTTTTTGTCAGCGAGGATCACAGAGTGGGAGACACGATCGGAGTTGTGGGGGTGCTAGGAGATCCTGGATCACAGGGAGATATCGAGCTAACGCTCCAGGAACGTGACAGCCCGGTCGCCTTCTCCCCTTTTTCAAAGAATCTCACCCTCACCAGACCCCTCGACAAGGAAGGCATCGATGGACCTGCCAGTGTTTATATCAATGTCATTTGCGAGAGAAAACGCACCATAGATCCCGTGAGTCTCTCCAGAAATTTTCAGCTCGCGCGGAAAACTGGCGTAGACCGCATTTGCATTAATAATTTGCTTTCTCTCTACTCAAGGGATTCGTTATTCCTGTAAATATTCGAGTGACAGATGCCAATGATAACGCACCACAGTTTATTAATGCTCCATACGTCTTGAATATTTCCGAGGTAAAGATGCTTTGGTTCAGTCGTCGCTGTGTATATCATATTTTAAAGAGTTTTCCCCTAAAAGAGTTTTCGTGATTCAGGTCACTGTAATTGGGACGAGAGTTCTTCAGGGAGTTCGAGCGATAGACGCTGACCAACCTGGGCCTTACTCCACAGTGCAATACGCGGTTCTACCAGGACCTCACTCGGTAAATTTTAATTCGGAGTATTCAAATCTTCTGCGCACAATTTCGTATTGGAGAACAGATTGATATCTCTCTCAATTCTTGCAGGACTATTTCGTGTTTGTAAATGCCTTGGAAGGTACTTTGGTTTTACGAAAATCACTGGATTATGAAAACCTCAGTAATTTTTCTGTTAACATACGAGCTCAGGTAAGACAGTACTTAAAACACTTGTTAAGAGTAACGAAGAAAGAGAGAGAGAGAGAGAGAGAGAGAGAGAGAGGGGGAGAGAATGAGTTTATCGTTATTGTTGCATTTGTCGAATCATCAGGATCAAGGCAGTCCACCCCAGTCCACCACAACAACTTTATACGTAAATGTGATAGATGCTGATGATCAGAATCCAGCATTTCTGAAGGACCAGTATAAAGTCAACGTGCCTCAAAATATAAAAACTGTAAATTCAATAATCTAACATTTTAAATACAATTGCTTTACAATCATATAATATTCTGCAATAATCCGTTCGTTGAATGATCGCAGAGAAAAATTTTGAGAGTAGAACCAGAGCCAATCAAAGCAGTGGATCAGGATGTAGGAATAAATGCGCCTGTCAGGTACAGCTTTCAGGGTGGAATTTTGCCATTTCTGATTATGCATCCTGAAAAAGCTGATATTTTTCTCATACGTCCTTTGCAGGATAACGAATTATTATCTCCTGCCACCATAGTTATTAAAGTAAGTGTTTTATAATTTTTTTACATTTTTCTCCATTACTGTATTAACAATAAACATCCTTGCAGGCTACCCAACTAGATAATCCTGATAGATACGCTCTTTCCACAATTGTCGTTTCTCGTGAAGGGACCGATAGATCAGGTCCAACAGCTGGTAATTCTTTATAGAGTCCATTTATCAATAATTACTGTAGCACAGCTTCTAAAGTTAATCAGTTGTTTCGTAAATTTTATCACAGGCGGAAGGATACCCGTAAAGTTTTTGCAAAAGGACTATCAAACTAGTGTACCAGAAAATACACCCCCGGGAAGTGTACTGTTAACTATGAATATCAATAAGGTGGAACAGGTAATTACCGAATTAGCGAGAATAATTGATTTTCGATGAGAGAAACATATTGTAAATAAATTTATGGTTTTAGGCTCTTAAATTTATCCTCGTGGGAGCTACGGAAGATATAGAAAGATTTTCTATAACGGATTCTGGGGAATTGATACTGAAAGGAACGTTGGACTACGAGAGAAGAGTTTCCCATAGTTTTCTAGTTCGTGTTACCGACGATTACCACGTAAGCAACAACATTCGTATCTTTTCTCTCTGTGTCCCATTGAATTCTTCAATTAATGCGAACTATAAAATATTTATAGAATGATACAGCTCGAGTGAATATCTCTGTAGAAGACGTGAATGAGTGGGAGCCTCGATTTAGGCATCCCAGGTATGAGTTTCACGCACGAAACATAAGAGAAGGATCCATTATTGGTAAATATAGCTTTCCCTTCCCTTCTTTCTTTATAAATTTATAAGTAAATTAATTTCAACATTTTTAGGGAAACTGGAAGCTGCCGATGGTGATAGGGGAGATAAAATTAGTTTGTCTCTTAGAGGCCCGGATGCTAGGTGAATTGTCGCAAAAACTTTTAAAAACAACGCAATAAGAGTTAAGATTCTTGCTTAAAGTTTTAATTTGACCAAATACATTTTAGGTCTTTTGAAATCAAGGATAACGGGGAATTAATTTTGAGGTCTACAGGACCTTTCAATGGATCCCTAGCGAGACTAGTTGCCGTTGCTTCGGATTCTGGAAAGCCTCCAAGGTAATTTCTCTTGAGTTTTTTTTTTGTTTCTCTCTATACACAGATAAACCTTTAGCATGAATTTTCTATTCTAGGTCTAGCATGATTCCCATAATTGTCCATATGCCACATACAGGATCCTTACCCATAGCAGCCAGAGCTGCCCCAGCCTGGTTGGGTAGCAGCGTCCTTCTGATAGCTGTTTTCGGTGCTGTTTTAGGTCTTCTCGGAGTTGTCATTTTGATTCTCATACTTTATATTTATAAACAGTCAGTATCTCTCGTTATATCGCATCGATGATTTTCTCCTTTACTTCGTGATTGGTTAGCTTTATTAACCAGATTGGAATTTCTTTAGTAAACGACCAAAAAGTGGGGGATCGGTGAGCTCAGTGGGAACTGGATATAGAGAAAAATCTCCAGTGCCTTCGGCCCTTAGTCCTACGCCACAAGTACTAGCAGTCAGTACTCTCCAGGATACTTTGGAAAATTCCTGCGTGGACCATCGTCTCGAAGAAAATGACATCGACAATCCTGTGTTTGGGGAGGACAACGACGCTACTTCTTACGGTGCAGCAACGATTAAAAGTAAAGAAAGAGCATTATTTATCGGCTAGCGATATTCGTTGATGTTCATTGGTTAAATTAAGTTTGATGATTTAAGGCGTGATATCAGCGAGGCAATTGCCACTATACTCGAGGCATAAAATTGCACCAGCCCCTCCAAATCCTCCAGCACTCTCAGCTACCTCGAACATCCCAAACGCAGGTGGTCTAGTGCAAAATATGAATGACTTGAGTGCAAAAACGAATTTGGATAATGGCTCGAATAATTCATCCAATTATTCGACTGATCCACCAGATTCCTTGGTACCACCAGCCTGGCCCATTAACTCGATCTCTCGAAGGATTAAAAAGTTATCTTGGGACGATGATGATAGGGTGAGAAGCTTTTCTTTTTTTTTCATCAAGGATTTCCAAGTCAAAACATATTTCGACATTAGTTTTGGCGTTAGATTTTAACTCGTGTTTTGTACTTCTCTTTCTTCGAATAGACGGTGGATAGCGTGGAAGTCACAGCAGAGACAAGAGCCACCAGCAGTCAAGCAGCCAACGAAAGATTAAATCTCACCGTTTATTTTTAAGTAAACTTCAGCCACACTGCCTACTCTACTTCCAGTAGAATGTATAATGAGAAAATTATTTTTAATTGTATGTAACGTACAGTATTAAAACCCAGTTTACCGTAGAAATCATTTAGTTTATTCGCTCGTGTCTTCTTATACATGCAGTATGAAACCCAATTTTTTGTTCCTCCAGTTCTTTTTCTCTTTCACTCGAGCGACAAGAAGATACTGGTTATTTATTTAATCGAATTCAGCAGAAATCACGGATCTTTCTAAAAAGCTTTTTCTGCTTCTTCAGGCAATCTCTAATCCGCCTACGAGTAATCAGGTTACTAGGTCAATGTTTGCAAAATAAATTCTTTGATAAAAATTACTTTCATTTCTCACAAGATCTAAAGAATATTTTCCCGATTCCATTGGTAAGCTAATGACTCTCTTCTAACGAACACTCGCTTTTCTTTCACGTGGATTTTGGACGCGTGTATCAGGTGAGTGGAGAATTTTGGGTTTTTCATTAGGCGGAGTTGGACCTTATCGGTCATTTGGAACTTTGAATTGACGTAAAAGAAAGTGTTGACTTTGCTCAGGTGGGGAGAAAGTGGCCCAGAGAAGCTATGTAGCGCGGATCTTTTATCATTTACTCAGTCAAACTCTGGTTCTACCTGGCTCTGGCTCTGGCTCTGCCTTACCTTGGCCTCTTCAAGTTCTCGCGTGTGCAAATCCTCGACTTTTATCGACCGTCTTTTAACTTTAATTAGAACTCCAGTTGGAAACACTCGAGTTCAAGCCAAGAAATATTTTTCACTGAGCTACCTGGAATTTTCTATTGCACGAACTACGTCAGTATTCTATATAACTCAGTATTTCTTTTTATCTTCGATTATTAAATATATTCTTCGAAGAGAAATTTACGAAGGTACACGAGTACTTAATAAGTTTGGAATAGTAGAACATTTGGAAGGGTCTTCAATCTCGTGGTGGTTAGGAGGGGGTTTGGGATTTCCAGTTTTTCATCGTTTCGCTTTTACTAAAAGTTTATTGAGTCATACGTGGATATTCCAATTGCGACATGTAATGCTTCCTGGAGAAAGTTTCTTTATCGGAATGACATTCTCAATTAATAAGTAAATTGAGGTCTGTTTACATGTTTTTAAGGAAATTTAAATTTTCAGCGATTACAGCTTGACAATGGGATATGTGTATTGTTTATGCACTTTAAGTATTTTCGCCGTAGTAATTTTAGCAGATAAATTGCATACTCCTGGTAAGTTTATTTTTTGGTTTAATTTATATTTATTATTGGTTTCTCTTCTCTTTCTATCTCTCCTTTGAAAAGAAATAAAAAAAATGAATCTTTTTAAAGAATATGGCTTTTCACCGAAAACGAGTGAAAATATCGGACCTTGGAGCGACATCCTGGAAACGTGGGTCGTTTCCGGTACAGGAAATTCCAGCTCCAGTCGAGAATCAAAAGTGATGAAACTTGGAGACAAATCCCTGACAATAACGAATAAAGTTACTTCGCCGAATAAACGAGACGTGTCAGAAACGGATTTATATCTATTGAGTAAGGCTGGTCAAATGAAACTTTTACAAGTCAGGAGAATGTAATTATTCGCATTAATTGTTAATTAATTGTTAATATTAGGTGCGATTGAAAAACTCGTATATCGAGTGGACTATTTGGAAAAAAGATTGAGAAGAGCCGAGGAACTTTTATACTATATTATTTCTGGGAACAATAATCAAAAAGGTATTTGACTTGATTTGATTTTGAAAATAATTTTTCTCTCTTGTTACGATGTTCATTAGTTTTTCCTGTTCATGATTCTTCTCAGAAGCCTGCCCCCAGAATTACACGAGAGTGGGTAAGAACTGTTATCACTTTAGCAATCGAGAATACGACTGGAAATCATCGGCGAGTCTTTGTAGAAGTTTGGGTGGCCAGTTAGTGGAATTTGAGACAGTCGAAGAAAATCAAGATATGGTAGCGAAACTACAGACCGATAAAAGGTTACATGGAAAAAATTATTGGACGGGTGGTCTGAACCCTGGACTTCTCTGGATCTGGGCAGGCAGTGCAAGGCCTGTTCATCAAGATACAAAACAGCAGGTTATTGGAGATGGAAGGTACTTTATATATCAAACAAATAACTTTGTTTTATTTTTTTGTATTATAGAAAATTTAATGACAAAATCTACTTCAATCTAGGTGCTTAAAATTGAATTATCATCCCGCATCCAGATTGTACTCTTATAAAGGTGAAGATTGTGCGTCTAGACAAAAGTACATCTGTGAATTAACGACAGACGACGAATCTTCTAATAAGATTGAAAGAACAGCACGTATCCTGCTAGATAAGAAGAAACAGTCATAGAAAATTTTTATCGTCTCTTTTTGTACAGATATATAAAATATCGTTACCAAGACTGTGGTTTATTTAATTTTTAAAATAAATTAATTTATAAATATTTATCAAAAATATAATTTTTACGATATAATTATTATATTTCTTATTTATTCAAAATACTCTTTCTCGCGTGTATATATTTTATAATTCGACTAAATTAAATTGTGTAAATTTGTACTTGAATAAAAATACAAGAATTATATAAATACTTTGAGTTCCTACTTATACGATTAAGAAAATAAATTTAATAAAATTGATAATTGATTCTAAATGTAAAATTAATTGTGATCGGATATTAAGGCCTTAGCACCTTGATGCGCCATTATTATATTGTGTTCATTTTCATTAACGATACGCAATACTTTGTCGCTACTGGCTATTAGACCACGGTTTTTCTTAATCGACTGTTTAGTAGCTTGAATATCTGGAACATTTATTCCACGACAACAATCATCGACCACAGCTACTCGATAGCCAAATTTCAATGCATCTAAGCAGGTCTCTTTTACGCAGACGTCGTATGCAATTCCACAAATGTAAATGTTTGTTATATTAGATCTTCTTAATATGTCATTAATATTCGTAGCTTTATTATTTTTCGTGTCTCGAAATGAAGAGTAAGCTTCTTGATCTGGTTCTACTCCTTTAAAAACCTGAAAAATGAAATTTTTCAATAAATATGACTTTAAGAGAAATTTATCATACCAGCTTATAATTACTTTTTCCGAAGTTAAAGGAATTGAAAGATTCTTATGTAATTGGGCACCCCAAGTATCCTTAACGCAATGTTTCGGCCAGATTTTCAATTCTTGCGATCCTGCTTCGAATAATACAACGTCAAATGGTTTTGCTTCTTCCTTTGAAATCTGAAAATATGGTTTCAATGGCATAATGGTTAATAAATTAATACGATGTACGAAATAATTTTATTTAATTACTTTTGAATCTGGATGTAAAGTCCACAAATGCAAATTATCATGAAAACTAATGTGATTCTCCGGATGCCAATCTAGGGTGAAAATGATTTTATCCCACTTTCCTTTTGTTATTAAATGATTAATTGGATTTATCAAATCTTGAGCATCTTGACCAGCGGGACACATACGAAGACTTAAACTGCCATTGATAAAATCATTTTGCATATCCACAATTATCAACGCGTTAGCAGGATTTAATGTTGGTTGTAGCCAGTTTTCATTAAGTCTGCATAAAGTAAGGGGGTGGTTGATAATTTGAATTCTCTCGAGTTCAATTAAAACTCTAATTAATTAAATTTACATGATCGACTGGTGAGAATTCAATCTGCCAATGTCGTCGGTATCGAAGATTTGAAAAATTTCAAATAGCAGTTTCTCATTCGTGATTTCATAGGCCGTAAAAATTTCTAGACAAATCATATAAAATTCTAAATAATTAATGGATTTGTCTCCGTCCCGTTGAAATTTGTCTAGATATTCCTGGAGAGAGTATATCCTCGTAGAACTCATATTGTTCGAGCAAGTAAGTTTTCTTATGAGCGCATGGATATATCATTAAAGCGATAAGAAGAAATTTTAACAAACTTGACCAGTTCGAAAACGAGAGGAGTTTAATGCTTAGTTTCCTCGCTTGGTAGAGATCGAGCCGGAATACTTTCAGAAAGGTTCCATTTTCCTGTTTTTTTCCTCACTACCCAATAGCAACCGTTAGAATTAAATTCTGTCAAGAAATCTATGTTCCCATTCACTTTTGTATTCGTGTCCGGTTAACGATTACAATCGGTTTTTCAGCAGCATACAATTCCACCTTTTATTCTCTATTTGGCCTCTAAACTTATTCAACAAAAAACCTGATGAAACGTAAACTAAATTTATACCAGTTGCATAACTAAATTCTATAAAATCTATTGTAATCTTTATATTATAATTTTACTTACATATGCAATGTATAATATGTAATTGAATAAGTTTCGAACTGTTTCGCGCTGAATGTGCAATTTTTTTAGTTATTATTCACAGTTACACTTATCAACCGAGTACAATCTTAGTTATTGCTACAAATGAAGAAAGTATTATTTTTGATTTTAAATTAACTGGTGAAGTTTAAATATTGATTTATTAATTTATAAGATTTCTCTATCTTATTCTCATTAAAAATTGATGCAAATTTGTGTATTATTTTCCTTATTCTTCTCAAGATTTATCGATTGAGAAATTTCATGGCATAGTGCTAGTCACAAGCCATGACAAGGAAGGTGTGCGTTTGACCGGTTGTTACTGATGGTTACAAAAGCCGCTTCCCCTTATATACGTCGTAAATCTCCCCTCTCCTGAAATATCAATACTCACCCAGCTACAGCACATAAGTTATACTTGAATGACAAAAATTCAATAAAATACAAATTACTAGTTCAATTGTTTATTAATTATGTGCTTATCTAGTATCATAATGTTACCTAAACTATTTTTGCTGTATTGGCGTGAGAGGGTATTGTGTAATTAAAATTGGTTAATGGGAAATTAAAAATGAATATAATTCTTTTATTCGATTATTTAAATCTATTTTCTTAAACTTTTAAACGAAGATTAAAATAAAGTAACATGTGTTGTCATGTTAAAAGCGAAAATCTAATAGAATAAATAAGACATCTCTTTTTGGATTCTATATTATGCAAACACTTGTGTTAAATACTCTCAACTATTTATAAAAAGAATAAACTATATTTTTTATGTTTAATGTATTAAATAAACTACTTTGATATTATAAATATAATATGTTTCTAACTTCTGAAAAAGCCATACAATTATGATGTATATACATATACACATACAATATAATTTGAGCTTTATAAATAGTTTTTAGAATTACAGGTATTAAGGACAATGAATGTTCTTTGTATGTGTGTTGAAGAGCAATGAATGTTATGTATCTTAGAAGTTTGCTTTGCGCGAGTTCATTCTATTTTTTAAAAAGCTGTAGTGCAGTTTTTCAGCACATAGCAATTAAAGATCCTTCTCATTGGACATTCTCACTTGAGACTTCTTAAAGAGAGGCACACACGTGGGGAAAATCAAACTTGTTATCAGAAACTTATAGAATATTTCGAGTAATTTCTGTTGGCTAGTCCACATTTTTCCCCTATATTGCTATCACATTCTTTTGTCTTTTTACATACAAAATATCCCGAAATAAATACATAATTTTTGAAAGGATGATATTTGATGCTAAGCTATGACAATTTGTCATTTTTTTATTTGGAGTCCCATTTTCAAAATACTATATAATAAAGATTGTACCTAACTTTTAATTAGATACAAGTATTCACCTATATGAAGTAAGATAGCGCAACCATTATTTTACGTCAACTATCCGATTGTCTAATCGACTAACCGCAAGTTTATTATTGAAGATTTCCAGATCTTAATTTTACGCCAAGAATCACCATTTCAAAGATGATACTTTTATTTTGGGACGTCCTGCAGATACGTATGAAATTTTTAAATTAACGCGTTTATTATAAACTAATGGGAAATACTGTTTTCCTTTTAATAAGTTAAAACTTTGGAAATTAAATGTAATATTACAATAGGTAAAACAGTAGCTACTTTATACGATACAAAAAATAAAATTGCTTCTGATCACTTGAAAGGAAGTCAGTGTGTTCAAATATCTTAAGCTATTTTTCGTACTAGTTTACTACATTCGCTACTTCGTTTGTTCTATATCCTTAAGTGAAGCTTGTCTCTCTGCATTAATCTCTTCAACTACTTTATTAATAAAAGGATGTTTAATCTTTCCATTAGTATTAACGAAGAACTCTTCAAGTTTTCCAGGAACCTTATCTCTTTTTTCATATTCATATGCTTGCATGATAAGGTCAAGAATATCTAAATCTTTAACATATTGTGCTTCTGGTGATTCCTGCTTTTCGTATTCCTTTAAAGAATAAAATTCAATTAACAGATATTTTTATATAAAATGAAATTTCATTACATACTCTAAAAATCTGCAGAATCGCTGGTCCTTTATCACCCAGCAATTTACATATATCTGTCATTGCTTCATCCTCTAATCTATGTTTTTCATCCGGAGGAATTCCACAATATGGTGTTATATCACCGACTATACATTCGGCCAGATCGTGAACTAGTGTCATTTGCATTATTCTAAATAAAAATTTATATATATATATATATATTTTTAATATTTTGATATATATCGATACACATTATTACGCAATTATTACGTTTCACATATCAGCCTTACTTGGTCTTATCTAAATTTTCATTATCTATTAAAAATGATAACATTGCCATACGATACATATGACCAGCTATTGTCTCAGGATCATTAATATTTCTTAGAACCCATCCTGTTCGTTTCATGTGCTGTAAAAGAAATTAAAAATTAAAAACAGTTCCTTTTTTCTGATTGCAAGAAAGTAGTATGAAGTTTAAAACAGGCGCGCATAAAATTAAGTAGTGGGGAAGGTGCATGTGTGTAAGCATGTGTCTGAAAGTATAAGATTAACGAAGAACAAAGGAAATTGGGCCTGGAATGTTCCGCGGATAAGAAGAAGAAACGCGGAAAAAGCACGTGATGGAGAACGAAGCACAGGGGTGTAAAAGTAAGATGAAAGTGATATTTTTGTTGTAAACTAATTATTACAAGTACAAATAAAAATGAAAAACGAGCAGGCTTTAGGCTTCGTGCACCTAATAAAATGCAGAACTAACGACGAAAATGGAAAGTAAAATTGGTGCTGACAAATAGGTAACTATTTGCTTTGCCAAATAGTCAAGAAGTTTGTGAAACATGTATGAAATGTTAATTCGCAAAGACTGAAAAGTCAAAGTCAAAAGGATTGGAGAATTAGTGCACACAAACATTTGTTATTCCATGATTCCACAAACATTAAATGGTAAGAAATATTTTTAAACTACAATAGGCAATTTTATAAATTTTATCAAAGAATATGCATTAAAAAGAAATAAATGAAGCCTCTGAAAGCCGCAAAATGTTCAATGCAAAAATTAAAATTAAATTCAATTGTAACATTTGTACAATTTATTATAATAGTAGAGAAATTATTTAAACAAATTTTTATTTGAAAAGTATTAAATCACGGTATACAATTTTACATTCCTCACAGTAAAATGGTGCTGTAGGAAGTATGAACAGAATATTATTTCATAAAGCGAAAACTATACTTTTAGCTACGAATCTACCAAAGACCTGTGGAATGAAGCAATCAATGCCCAGCTTATTTATTAGAGAAGTTATTTAGAAAACCATATTATGTGGTAACATTCTATCCAGGACTTAATATTTTTGTTCAATGAAAAGAGTTTATAAGGGATTTACAAAAATATTTTAATCTACACTTAGAGGAAGGAAATAATAACATTAATTAATTTGATTATATTGATTATGTATTCTTTAAATTAATCTATGAAGTAATTTTTCATAAGATAATTCTACATTGTGTGAAAGAGGGATAGTACGAAAATGATGAAAAGTTTAAAATAGGCGCGCATAGATTTGAGTAGTAGGAAGTGGTGAGTATATACTTATGTGTGTGTGGCGTGTTTGCGTGTACGAGCGTATATGTACATGCGTGTGAAAAGATGAGATTACGGAAGAACAAAAGAAATTAGGTCTAGAATGTTCGACAAATATGAATATAAAAGGAATTTGAAGAAAGCACGTGGTTGGGAATAGAGTATAAATGCAAAAGCAAGGTTAAAAATTAATATTTTCATTGCAACTGGTACGAAGCACAGATAGGTGAAAAACTAACACTGCCTTTTTAAATTTTTAAGAATATGAGAAGAAAATTGAAAATTTGGCTCGAAAAGTGGTATAAAGTATGTAATAATTACCTTTAATCGACCCACTAATTCCATAAATTCTTGCAAATTTTTAATGTCCATCATTTTTCAAGTTTTATCAATATCCAACTGTCACTATGGAAATATAAACGAATGCAGAGAGCGTGCAAAGTAATTTAACATGGAATACTCAAGTTGACATTTGAAACCATATATGCATAAAGGCTATATCGCTCATTCCCTATCTTGGCAATAGCAAAATAGTGCGGACATCAAAGCTGGAGGTCCGATCGTTTCTTCTTTATCGTCAGGGTTATTTGTATATTATGCGCGTGCGCAATTTTCAATGTTTCCTATAGTTTTCTTGTAAACTAGCCAAAGAGATCCTATATACTATAATATATGAGATTATATTTATACTATAGAGAGAGAGAAAGAGAATATTTGTGTGTGCGAGTATGTAAGGTCTTTATTATATTCTATCAATATAAAGTTAAAAAATAAAGCTACAACAGCATTAACTTATTTTAGATTTTATAGTTTGGACTACACATTCCTTTTTTATTTCAGTTTTCCAAAAATTCCTGAAATACATTCAAAATGGATTAGTATTTGTCATTTGACTGAATATGATAATGCCAACAATTTAAGAATTTATTCTGACCATTTTAGTTTAGATTCTTTTGCTAACACTAATGGTGGTGGTGGGGTGCGTGGAATCTTACGTTTGAAATATGGAACCGTGCCAAAACCTAACGGTAATTATAAATAACGTTTTAATTATATAATTTTTTTGCAATTCTTAAACTTTGATGAAATATTTTTTATACTTTTAATATTTTTATGTTTATATATATATATATATATAGGATTTAAAGATACTGATTTAATTACTGAATCTGTTACTGGCACTGAGAGCAATGCTTTTGCTTGTTCTATTAGTAATAAAAGTTTCTTTACTCATGAAATTAGTGAAAGAACTGAATAAGAAAAAAATGTGAGATAACTGTATTAAAACCCCAATAAAAAAAAACAATTATGAACCACGATATTTGAGTGAAATAAACAGTCGTGATGTGGCCACGCTGAAAGAAGCAAAACGATTTATTGTATTAGCAAAAAATATAGTTGAAAATTAAAAAGTTAAAACGAAAGATTTACAAAAAACAAAATTTCTTCACTTGAAAATTTAGGGAAATAACTACGAAACAAATAGTTTCTTTTTAAGGTAAATGCATGCCATTTAAATAACAATTAATTACGAATGAATTACCAATGTGTTCATTCTCTTACTCCGATCAACCTGAATGAAAAATTTACAAGTATAATTTTTAAATAAAGTAGTTTTTATGCTCTCCGTATGTCTGTAATGAAAGTATTTATATCAATTTTACCGCTTATTTAGATTTAACCAATCAAGATCATGCTTCATTCACCTGTGAATTATAGGCAAATAATCGCGAAGTGGAAGAGACGCTACATGTCGCAGCTCTTCGCTTGACCACGCTCTTCTGGATATGCATTATATAGTTTTTATACATGTGTGCATTTACAACGTGTCCCAAAATTCGCGCACTTCCTTGAAAGTATAAATATCCCTTTGTCATTTTTTAAATCTGAGCTACGGCTTAATTTTCAAGATGTTTAAGGCGCAGCGATAAATGTAGGTAGTTTGTCCAAAATTAAAAATTTACGGTAAACGGTATGCTAAAGACCTCGTTTCACTTTTCAGCCAGTACCAACCAACGCTATGAAACCCATTAATGTGGACTCTGCTTGTGTTCTGCTGCGTGACGGAACACACCGACCGTAGGAAAGTCGGGTTCTGGAACAATTCCCGACCGTTGATGCAAATACTTGGTCAGACAGTTTTTATTCATAGAAACCACAGAAATCTATACTATACTAGACGGCTTTTACAGACTCTCGAGCTGTCTAAATTTTTATATATATTTGTACGTAACCAATTCTATGTATAAAGCATTTTATATAAGACATAGGGACCGATTGAAATGTCAACGCATGTTCTCTTGAATGTTGGCGTAGGCGCATAATTTTTCTATTTTACAATTTCACATTTCTGCGAGAATGAGACGAAACAGAAAGTACCAATATTTTTTACACTTTTTGCATTTTGGTAATATTTTGTGTCACTTCGATTGTACGAAAAATCTGAAAAGTGTTTTCTTTTCTACAGTTTCTTAAGTTTCTTGAGAACACGACTTGAGGGAGCACTTGAGAATTCCCCTCCTCCCTGGGAGAGCCGTATCAGGAGGATCCGAGTAGTGGACTCGTGGTGCAGCTAGTGGTGGCTGGTGGTGGCTAGTGGGCTACCAAGAAGCAACAGGCCAGCCTCGCCTTGGCTCGGCACTCCGCACAAGTGCGACGTGTGCACAAGTGCTCGACACAACAACAACACAACACGTAACTTTAGCATCGGATAATTCTTCGGTAATTTTCCACCTGATTCCGACTAAATTTGAAAAAAGAAAGGAAGACAGCCGAGAGAACAGAAAACAGAAGAAAAAGAAAAAGCTGTGGGTGCATTCATTCCAGTAATTTCCAAGTTGTAAAGCGTAGTTTGCATGTTTTTTCTTAGGAGGGGTCGAGGAAACTCCCACCAGATCTGTCAGATGCACTTGGATCGGCGCACGCGCAGTGCTTGGGTCTCGTGCCAGCCGAATCGCACCACAGCCACTCACCCAGGTGTCGATGTCACCCGTAAGGTTGAAATCTCTGAAAAGCGGAGTGAGCGAAAAGGCCTAATAAAAGACGGTTCGTAGTCCACTCAAGAGAAAATCGCAGTCGGACCTCGAGAGCATAAGAGAGGAGAGGAGAGGAATATAATCTCAAGAATTTTCAAGAGCAAGACCCGATATACTCCGTGGCATCGATGAATGGTCGCATGGTGCCTCAACCGGATGCGGAAGAATGACCGGTGCAAGAACCGGGTGCCGTTTGCAACGTCGTCGGTCCTGCGTTGGGAGGAGAGGCGGGGGTAGAGTGGCAGGAGCGCGAATTGCGCATGCGCTGGATTAAGTGCATCATTCTCGCAGAGCTCTCGTTAAGAGCTGCCACAGATGTCGCTGTATGTAATGCCACAGTTTTAAGTAGAGGGGAGTTTCCGACCCCTGTTCCGGACCAAATCGTGGAAGAAACGGGTTCGCTGGGATGATACGCGATCGCTGCCTGTAAATCCAAGTTCTCCGGGAGCGAAATTTCCATCGGGGAATACGGGAGTGGTGGGTCGTCCGGTTTTCTCGTGTTTCGCGAAGTGCGCAGGTGGGAAAGAGCAGGCATCGCGCGTCAAGAAAGAGGAGTGGCGAAGGAGACTGGCCTGGGGATAGAAACACGTCTCGTGAAACGAGAAGGAAGAAACTGCGCGAAACGTGCTCGAGGAACAAGGACGGAGTGATAACCGTTGGAGAAAAGAGCAGGACGGTGAGGAATCAAGTGCTTTGGCTGCCAGCGACAAAGAGAGGCGGATAAATTCTGGAAGCTGGTGTGTAAAGTGAGGAGCGGCAAATAAGTAAACGAGGAGGAAAGCCGGAGGGCAGAGGAGTGGAGAGGAGAGGGAAGGAGAGAGAGAGACCAAGATAGAGATAGATCGAGATAGATCGAGAGGGACCGAGAGGATCTATGAATTAATCGCGGAAGCAAGACGGAGACCGGAAAAATCATTCTGAGTGGAACGAACAAGAAGAAGAGGAAGAAATACTGAACGAGACAGGGATAGAATGGTAACTGGTGCAGCGAAAAAGAAGAAAACTTGAAGAAGACGAGGAAAGAAAAACAATTACGGGAAGACAGGTACAGGACGAAGGAGAAGCAGTAAAGGGGGAGAAGGTGGAGGGGGAGGAGGAAGGAAGGAAGAGAAGGAGGAGAAAATATTCAGTTAAACGTCTTTTAACATTAAAACTGTAATCAAAGAAGAAATAGTACAAGTAAACCAAACAAGGAAGGAGAGTGGCAGTAACCGAGAGAAAGAGAGAGAGAGAGAGAGAGAGAGAGAACGAAGAAGATATGAATAACTACTAGGGATAGAATAAGAAGACGGTAATAAAGTAAGATAGAGTCGAGAGATGCAAAGTAAAAGTCTAACGTAATTTACCAAAGTTTCTTCGTTGAGTTGCTAAATCACGAATACGAGAGGAAGAGGAGGAAGAGAAGGAGTCAATAAAAAAGGAAAGAGAAGAAGAAAAAAAGGAGGGTGAAAGTCTCGAAAGGGTTTCTCTCTCTCTCTTTTTCTCTCTTGAGAGGTCGTATCGGTAGAGAAAGAGAAGAGAAGAAAAGAGAAGATATTGGAGCATCGTGATCCAAAATGGCGTTAAATCAAGACGTGGACCAACTGAAGAGTAACTTGGTGGTTCGAATAGATCAGAATTCCGAGTCGGACCTACAGGCGTTATTCGACAGCGTCCTGAAACCAGACTCGAAGCGTCCTCTCCAAGTTCCTCTGCGGATGCGGAATTTGCCAGACTCGTTCTTCAATCCGCCATCCACCGGGAGCAAAAGCCCGTCGATTTCACACTCGCGGGAGAACTCAGCGGATTCGGCATTCGGAGCGGTTGCGGGGACCGGAAGTAGCGGGACCGGAAGCGCGGGTAGTCCACAGGGTGGTGGAGCCTCCACGGGCAGCGGAAGTGCAGCGGCCGCAGCGGCGGCTGCTGCAGCCGCGGCTGCCGCTGCCGCTGCCGCCGCGGCTAACAACGGGACCGCGGGGGCCACTTCCGGTTTGACTGTGGCACATCCGAGGGCGCACAGCAGCCCGGCATCCTTGCAACAAACATACGCTTCCGCGCAACAGGCATCCCAGCACGCGCCCCAGCCCCACGCCAGACATCATCATCATCAAAAACAGCGCAGCTACGACGTCATCAACACGGTCGACGACCTGGGACCCCTTCCTCATGGTTGGGAACAAGCTCGCACTCCTGAGGGACAAATTTACTTTCTCAAGTAAGCCCTCCTCGGTGCAACTCTTAACTACAATCTTATCAGCTTGCTCTCTCCTCGTCCTCGTCCCCCTCCCCCTCACCTTCTCCTTTCCCATCTTCGCAAATCCAACTAACTCGATCTGCTAATTTGCTTATTTATTTCTCTTACCTCGCGAACCGTTCTGCGTGCCTGTACCTTGTGGCGGTACAGGCTCCTATAGGTCAACCTGTTGAATGTCGCCAGCGATGAATCGCGCCTGCAACTTTTCCAACGTCGTCTTACCTGCGCACCCTTCCCCTCGTTGAGGATTCTATGGGCTTTTCTTTCAACCACCGTACTGTCGCCGATCCGGACCGTATCCTTCCGTCTTTTCCGTGGAAACCCTTTATTGTAGTTTGTTTAGTTTCTTCGTTCCGGACCTGCTTTCTAGAGATGATACTCGAGGCTTTTAGGGACGATAGAAATCATTTGTCGTTCGTTGGCTCATTCGTTTGTTCGTTCCTTCGTTCATATCAGTCGTCGGTTTATTGACGCAGGAGTCATTTTACTGGCGTCAGAGATTACCGTACACCTCGAGGATGTATCAGCTTTGCCATTTCGATTCGAAGAATTCGCTGGAGCTCGTTAGGCGGCACGTGTGTGTGTGTATGTGTGTGCATGTGTTTGTGCGCACGAAGTTCCCCTCCACCGTAACTAGTGGATGGGCGGGAATCTCTCTCTCTCTCTCTCTTTCCCTTTCTCTCTCTCTCTCTCTCTCTCTCTCTCTCTCTCTCTCTCTTTCGCAGATTTTCCAGGAGTCCTTGACTTCCGGTTATTAGAGTCATCCTTCCGGTGGTTGCAATGGGTCCAATATCGAGTTGTCACGTAGTGCGTCCTATTCCTATTTCTATTCCTCTTTGATTAATCTTTCGCTGATCGCGGCGTTTGGTGACGCTGCTTTATCCGCTGCGAAGGCTAAAACTCGAGGCGTCCACCTGTAGCTCCCAAGATTCCCACGTGTCACCTACCTGTCCCGGCTCATCATCGTGGGAACGTACAGTGGGGGAAATCGTTCAATAGGCAGAAACCCAAACTCGACTTTTATTCAATACCGACTTGTTGCGTCATCTCCCCCCCCCCCTCTCTCTCTCTCTCTCTCTCTCTCCTCGCCCACGTACGTACACTTCCCCCTCGTCTATATACTTGATGACGCTAAATCTATAGACTGCTCTTCCGATGATGATTCCTTCAACTTTGTGTTGTTATTGTTGTTGTTGTTGTTGTTGTTGTTGCTTTTTGCGTCGCTACAGCTGATTTTCCTCGCTCTCGCGCACACCACCGTTAGAACGATCCAATATCAATTATTTAAAGTTTCTTCTTTATCGCTGCGCTTGCTCGATAAAACGTCAACTCGCGCGGGACTTTGAATAAAATTTGCTCGCGTGGAATGTGGTTTACGAGCCAATTGTTAGAGCGACGGAGGGAACATTCGATTGGATTTGCATGAAACTTGGCTTTTTGCGAGCATACGAGAGCTGACCGATCCCCGCGGCGATTCTTTTCGAGTCTCTCTTGGAAATGAGGAGAAAAAAGAAAGACCCAAGAAAAGCTGGGATTCATTCACGTGTTTTCAGTAGGAATTATTGTCCCGTGCTGTACAGCCGCGCCATTTCTTATTCCTACCTACCTACCTGCTTGCTTGCTTGCTTGCCTGCCTGCCTACCTGCTTACCTACCTACCTGCGTCTCCTGCATGCCTACTTCGTCCACCTACCTGTCTACCTGTTTCTGACCCGAATCCTCCGCTACTTTTGCATCTCTGCCCCATTTTCCGTTGTTCGACCTCGAGCCGCTGTAGATTTTCATATGCCCCTGGAACCACCTCGCAAAGTTGCATCTTCTGGAAAACCTTGGGAAGGTTGAAGAGGGAGAGGAGGGAGAAAAGGAAAGAAGCCTCTTTCCTCTTCTCTCATTCCCCCCTCCTCCTCGCTTCTACGAGATTTTTCCACGATAATTCGTTTAGCCGGAAAAACAGAAATATCGTTATTAGAAGGAGAGTGGCTCATTAGGGGAGACCTTTATATAACGAGAAAATAATATTTTCACCGACGCAATTAGAGAAGAAATTTAGTACAGTTATGCGCAGGCATATAATCCATTAACACACTTAACTTGTCATTTGAAAGCCATTAAGATGAATTACTCGACGTGACACATTGGTCAAACGTGGTTTTTCATACAGAAATGCTCATTCGTCGATTACGTAATCGATTATTATCGGATGATCGAAAATTTTCATTCCTTTCTTCTGCTGACCGCAAAGTACAACGCAAATGTTAATGAAGAGAAGGAAGAGAAGGAGGAGGAGGAAGTACGTTGTTCCTTCGACTCACCCAGCCGAGGTTAATTAATTTTATGTGCTTTCTTACGTGCGCGCCTATACAAGAAAATTCATCATCATCATCATCATCATCGTCGTCGTCGTCGTCGTCGTCATCATTATCATCATCATCGCCATCGCCATCGTCGTCGTCATCTTAATGATTATTATTAGTTTATGATTATTATTATTGATCAATATCATCATTATATTGTTATTATACCGCTGTAGTTATCCCTCCATTATCGTCATTATTATCATTATTCCTCCTGTGTATCGTGTTACCATCAATTTTTTCTTACCCTTTTCCGCTTCTCTCTTCATTCTCCGTTTGCCGAATTTTCTTTTCAAATAAAGTGTTGGAGGAACAACGAGCGTCGCTCTCTCCGGATTAATGGAGACATGATTTTTTTGTCATTATTATATTTCACTTGTACATATACAAATGAAGAGTTCCTACTGAAAATAATTCAATATATCAAGCGAGAGAGATAAGATACGAATTTATCAGCGGGACGTGTCAAATTTGTTATACTGTAATATCGTGCTAATCGCATTAATCAAGATTAAATAACCTGCGAGTGTAAGCTATTGAGAATAAAAAGGTGATGATGACTAATAAAACAAATTATAATAACGGGGATCTTGGGCCGCGTACGTATGTATGTAGATATGTGCGCGCGCGCGCGCGCGTACGCGGAGGTTTAGTGGACAAAAGTAACAACACAAATTGGAGCTTTATCGATTGAAACGAGGAAAAGGCGAAGGAAAATGGATAATTCATCGTGGATTTCACGAGAGAATAAAAAAAGGAGGATTCATCTCGCGATGACGACTCCATAATTTAAAAGGCGTCGGTGGCGCGGGAGGGAGGGAGGTGAAAGAAAACTCGTAAACGGGAGTAAAAGCAAATGTTTTCAGTGGCGGCGATGAGAAACTTGCTTTTTCCAGGGTTTGGGGAAAATTGTTTGATAAACGTTTGCGACGGGGGGTGGGGTGGGAGGGGAGGAAGAGGCGAAAGTCGAAAAGAGATATGGAGGGAAACAAGATGAAAAAGGGAAAAAGAGCGAAGTTGGGGATAGGGTAGGGTAGGGTAGGGTAGGGTAGGGTAGGAGAGGAAGGGAGAGATGCAAAGCAAAAGAGCGACGTGGCGGTCTATTTACGAGTTGTCCGGCGCCGTGATGTCCGGAGTAAAAATACATCGTAGTCCGTATGCCACACAGAAATCCTCTTATAATTCCCCAACGCGCCTATTTCCCCCTCCCACGAGTTTACCTCTGGAAGGTAGCCAACTTCAGACTCCCGGAGTCGGAATGGCTTTTACTTCAGGAGGGAACATTTTCTCTATTACCGAGCCTCTCACGGCCAATCGGAATCCGGGAGAGATCTACGGGATCCATCTCTCCTGAAAATCCATCGGTTCGATCCAGAGGCTTTTTTCCTCCATCTTCCAAAACGCACGGGGATGGGAACCAACGCAATCCCGGAGAAAAATCTTTTCAAAAACTGTCAACGAAGCTTTTTTCCTCGAGTTGTGTGGGAAATGGTTAAAAAAAAAAAAAAATTTCATCCCCTTCTATGAGCGATATACCGGGTGCGCGCGCGCGCGCATACACGCGTGGACGAACGCCACTATATTATATCGCGCGCGTTATATTAATTAAATATAGAAACTACTCCAGAGGGGCCCTTTGGCCAAGACGAAGCTGCCGTTGGTTCGCCAGGCGAGTTTCGTCGAAAACGCGGCTTTCGTCGTATCCGATAAAAATAGCTGCGGCTGTGTGATTGTTGATCGCGCCTCTTCTTCCATATTTACCTTGTGTGTGCTGCATGTCTCACTTTTCGATTCGACGAATCCTCAAAAACACTTTCTTAGAAATAGCCCCCTCCCCCGCTATCGGCATTGCCATTTTATCCACTTTACCTGGGTGGAGTGCCCCGGGCGGCACTTGATCTTCCCCAGGAGGGACTTGACGAGGGAACCCGTTTCTTTCACCCGAGGATCGTTTGCTTAACGAGCGATTTATTTTGCAGCCATCTAACGAGGACTACGACTTGGGAGGACCCGAGAAAGACCGCAGCAGCTGCAAGCGTGGCCGCGGTCGCAGCTGCGGTGGAAAATGGCAAAACTTCCACGGGATCTACCAGTGCGTTAGGACCACTTCCGGATGGTTGGGAACAGGCCCGTACACCTGAGGGGGAGATTTATTTTATCAATCATCAGACTCGCACAACATCTTGGTTTGATCCACGAATACGTAAGTTGATACTCTCTCTCTCTCTCTCTCTCTCTCTCTCTCTCTCTTTCTCTCTCTCTCGCGTACCTGGAGATTTTGTCCCTTTTCTTGTGCTGCCATTTATTTATTGACTGAAATTAACGCATCTTTCAGCGACCCATCTTCAAAGAGCTCCCACATCAGGTGCGATGCTTCCACAGAATTGGCTGCAGCAACCGGCAGCCGCTGGTTTTCAAGGCAAGCAAACTGGCGGGGTTGACCAGCGTCTTCACTCGCTGCACATGGAACGTGAACGACTGAAACAACGACAAGCAGAAATTATACGTCAGGTAAAAGCTCTTTTTGGCGCGTGATCTCGTTAGAGAGCCAACCAGTCATCCATTTAGCCAACATCCCCCCCCCTTCTCCCCTTACTTCCCTTCCTTTACGTTTTACACGTCGATTCTCTACAGATTTATCAATCTGTTCTCTGTTGAAATTTCAGCAAGAATTGATGTTGAGACAGAGTACCACGGATGTTGCTTTAGATCCATTTTTATCCGGCATCAACGAGCAGCATGCTCGTCAAGAGAGTGCCGATAGTGGCTTAGGCCTTGGCTCTGTTTATTCTCTTCCACAAACTCCGGAAGACTTTTTGGCTAATCTCGACGACAATATGGACCTCACCAGTGGTAAGTTGAATTTTTGCTAAAATCGGTTCTAAGAGATCATCATGCATTGCAGAATATCTAATTGAAGGTATTCTTGCAGAAGGTGGTGCTCCAATGGAAACCCCAGATTTATCCTCCTTGAGTGACAATATAGATTCAACTGATGATCTCGTTCCATCATTGCAGGTAATTTCTTCAATTAATTCGTACAGCAGAAGGCAATAATTTGTTTAATCGCAAAACTTGTCATCAGCTGGGTGAGGAGTTCAATACTGACATCTTAGACGACGTGCAATCACTGATAGACCCAACGATAAAGCCAGATAGCTTGCTGACGTGGCTATAGAGTCTTTGGACTAAAATGTTCTGGACAAGCTGCAGATTAGCGAAAATTCAAGAAATTCATAGAAATCGCAGACCAGAAATCGCACTCAAGAGAAAAATCTCAAGTTGAAACGACGTGGCCTTAAATCAGCATGCTCAACGAGTTTAGAGAGAAAGGAGGAGAGAAAGATAGTGAGAAAGAGAGAGAGAGACAGAGTGATTAAGCGAGTGCGTGAGTGAGTGAATGAGTGAGAGAGCAAGTGATATAGTGCGCGCGGGTTCCGTTTGTGCAAAAGAGAGGAAGGAAGAGAGAGAAAAAGTGGGAGAGATGGGAACGATGCGGAGTGTGTTCAGATATTGACGATATTATACAAAATGCGTATTATACGAATCTAGTGTATATATATTAGATGCCTCCTCTCTTTTTCATCGTAATACAAGCATCTTTTCATTCGTCGTACGAATGTATTAATATGTATGTGTGTACGAATGTATGTATCCGGCTCAAACGTATTGTACATAGGTCTATATTCCTACAATCGCAGCTACAAAAAGAGAGAAGAAAGGGATCGAAGCTTGAATATTTCATGCGTGTGACACTCGATCGATGTTCTAAATAAGCTGCTGAATAGTCCTGCCAGCATTAATTAAGCAATTGTATTTATTGTAATCGACTTCAAGGTCTGATACCATGACGTATCGGATATCAATCGGAGATTTCGCGAAAATATTTTTACTCTATGTCCACGCGAGCGTAATTAAACGCAACCAAGTGCAATTATTGAGAGAATGTGTAAGCTTAATCCAATGGAAAGAACGACATTTCTCTTGTTGAGCAAAGAAACTTCATGAGTCAATTAATTTTCATGCTGATTTCAATTTTTGGGAGAAATCATAGCATTTTTTGGGTGGTTCGAACCAAGAACGTAACCGGCGCGAAATCAAATTGTGTATTATATTTGTAAGTTTTTCAAAAGGGCTTCCCTTACTCCTACGTCCAAAGCATCGTATTAGAGTGTCAACCTGCGTTTATATCTTTACTATAAGCGACTTGCTAACGAAGTGCCTTGTTTTACAATTGTAGAGAAATACGGCGAATGAAGAAATTCGTCTGTTAAAGTAATAACCGTCCATATGAAAATTGTTAAAATAAGCATCCTGTTTTTTAGATCCCCTTCGAGGTAATTGCGAAAAGGGCATCTCTTTATACGAATTGAGTATATATATGTGTGCGTGCTTATGTATATTTATACATGTGTATATGTACATAAACACATATACATATGTATAAATTTATAAAGTCTATATACTTGTTACGAAATGCAATTATTGGTATTTTGAAAAGCCTTTTAGACTGTAGACTCTTCTCTCATACGTTTTATAATAAATCTGCGTTGTTTAAGGTAGATTACACAATGAGAGTATATGATATTTAATTAAATATAATTCTCGAAAGTAATCGAATATTTAAGGATAGTCGATTAAGGACTCCTCAAGAGAGAATTTAACGAAGTGTACTTTTTTCTATATATCGATAATCAAAATGCCTCGGTAAATCGTTTATTCTATATGTACATTTAATTAAGTGGCAGCTTCGTGCATATAAATCATTTTCTAACGACGTGACTAAGTTTATTGGCTTGAAAATATTTTACCAGTGATTTTCATTTGGCCTTTCTTCTTAACCCGTTATGTGATATTTTTTTTTTTCTTTTTCTTTTTCTTCCTTTAAATATGTTTTAATTATAATTACAAGTATACTCTACTCGTCAAATTACATATACATAACACAGCAAAAGGCTAAATAAATAGTTGATGATTTTTAATAATCGTATATGTCGTTAGAAAGTAGCATTATTTGTTGAGTTAATTATAATGTTAAATTTAATCTCTTTGATTAGAAAGTCAGTGTATATGAATTCATAAGACAACTGATGGAAGTTTGTTAATGCATTCTATGTCGTTGTAGTGTTAGCAAATTTCCTTTAGTCTATTGATATATTTTTAAGAGACTCGAATTGAATTTATGATGCAGTATTTTTTCTCGGTTTGCAAAAATTTCTATAGTCACGTCAAGAATTTCGTTACTAATGAAATACAAATATCTGGCTCTCTGTCCTTTTCTCAATAGGAAAAGTCACACGGAGACGCAAACGTTTTTCGCTTCACTATTTGCACGCTAAGTGTGTTATTTTTTTTTAATGAAAAACTTAGTCGTGCGAATCCCCATTATATGCACTTTTATTATTTTAGAAACGAGCAAATAACGATTCGATTTGGTGTTTATGGTTATATTTCTATTCTACGCTGATGTCTGGAAGCAAATTCGTGGGGATCAAGTTTTAATGTGAGAAAGATAACGAAATCTGTGCCTTAAAAATATCGATACCTGTCCAAAGCAATATTTGAACGAAAAGTTCCTTTTCGTGAAAAATTGATAAGAGATATTTGTAAAAATATTCATAGATTTTCTTCATTTTATATACCTCGTAGATTAGACTGCAGAATAGTTTACCCATTTTAATTCAACATCAATTCATCAGCGTGTTTGTTTTAGTAAGTTTTATATATCGACGAGAGGCTTTCGGCATCAGGTGGAATTTGTTTAATGTATTATTTTATTAATAGCAAGTTAACGATAATATTAATACTACCATATTGTATCTTGCTTTTAGTCTAATCTCGACTTAGATTAAGCTGGGGGAGTTTCGTGAAAGAGAGGCCACCGAGTTGCCTTGGAAAATAATTATTTTTACCAAAGTGGGCTCAATTAGCTTTCCGACTCTCCCCTCAGGTGGCAAGTGCTCATCAACGATATCTGAGATTATATTTACAAGAAGAAATTAACTGTTTATATATGTATATATATATATATAAAGTACATATGTATCTATACATATATATACATATACATCAGTATTTAAATCTATGCTCATTGGCAATTTTGTGACGTACATTTTTATATTAGCAATAAGTGCCTTAATAATATTACTATAATAATAAATATATTGTTTACTTACACATAATGACGTTCTTTGATTTTCATTAGAAGCCCTAGTTCTATTTTTCCCTCTATGCTTTCCCTACTTGTCTCCAGTGCTAGCGGTCGATCAAAAAAGTCATTTGCAATCTGACGAAAGCTTTAAAGTTTCTCTTTAAGGATAGGTGCGTGTGTTTTTTGATGATTCTTCGGGAAGCAATAAAAGAAACTAGTGGAGAAGTAGAATTTCTTATTTTGGGTAGACCATGAAAAAGAGGAGACCCGACAAGATTAGCGATGAAGTACCTGAGCTTTTTCAACCCTTTCTTTGCGCACTTCTTTCAGTAAAGGAAAGTATTCAGGGTCTCGAATTGTGAGTGGCCGCAGTTTTTTAACGACCGTAAAACGGAGAAGCGGGTACGGGGGATAATCCTCTTTCACGGTGTAATCCACGAAAAGGTGGAGGATTCCATGCGATCGCCGTTTCTAACTTGGAAAAAAATTGTCCATCCGGCAGCGTGCATTGCGGAAATGAAGAAAAAAGGAACTCGCTCTTACTTACTTTGCTTACTTGCAAAAACGAGTGAAAGCCGCTTTAAGGGAAGATTCTTGGGGAAAAACTGGAGCCAAATTCTTGCGAGATAAAAAGTCGCGTATAAAAACTCGTCGGGGAAAATGTTGAGGAGCATCGGCGCCGATTGGCCGATTGCTCTTTGCGTCGCGTTATAAAAATATTTGGGAGAAACATCGGGGAGGAGAGCCTACTCTTTCCATCCTCTTCCATGCGTGCCTAAATTTTTTGTTTTCGACTCGCTACAATTTTAATCTCCCCCCGGTACTTTTCTACGGGCAGGATTATGCACTTGACTCGACTTTTTCAGCGGTGAGCTGAAAAAACGGAGAAAAAAAAAACCCTACTTCCCCATATGTGTTACGTTATATAATAGAGGTGAGAAAAAAAACTCCCCTTCTATCAACAGGTTGATACCCATTGTACAATGGGCTTGTAATACGAGCCAGATCAAGACTGAAAAAAGAAAATGAAAACATCCCTTTGCTCAACAGGTGAGTTGAAACGAAGGGGGAATTCAATGGGCCTATTAGCAACGCTTTTTATCCCTGTTTTTTATACCACTCTGTGGTGGAACAAGTGTTTCCATAGGTTCTGCTACGAATTTAATTAAAGCAAAAAGTGTTGCCTTCGCCCGCGAAAGGATCGATCAAATGCGAATTAATGCGAATTTCAAAAATCATGGGATTTCTCGCTTCTTCGCTCTGTAAAATTCTCAATGTTGGAGCATCGAAAGTCGGCGTGTTTACACTTTCATGGGAAAATTCGTGGAAATCCTATCGATCATTTTTTTTTTTTTTTCTTTTTTTTCACACTAAAATCTCGACTCTTAGCTCTGGAGCGGAAAAAAAGGCGGAAGAACATTAAAAAGGCATATGAAGGGGATGATGTAGATTTTTTGAAAGAGTCAAATAGAGGTTTTTCGTCGAATCAGACGAGAGTCGTGAAAATTTCGGGAAATTCTATCGATCATTTCTTTTCGTCTATCGACTGCGTAAAAGCGAGTGGCTGTCAGGGGCGGAGCCATCTCGTTTGTGTTGCGTCGGGGGTTGCCGAAGTTCGTGGAGAGAAACGGGTGAGAGGTAAGGGGAAGGGAGGGGGGGGGGTAAAATAGGATAGGGTGTTGGAATAGGGGAGAGTAGAATCCCTGCTGAGGGCCCTGGATCTCGCACGCGTTAATTCTGGCCACTTTTCAAACAGGCTGACGATCTTTCTCCTCCGATTCCTTCCACATTTCCACATTTCCGCTCTTGCAAGGCCGAGCGACATTTTTTTGTTACCCTCCCTCTCCCGGCTGCCTGCGTGATTTCCGTTTTATCCTCAGCTGGCCTTTTCACCCATTTACTCCTATATATGTTCCTTTGATCGAGCATTTTTTTTCCCTTCCCCTCTCCTCGTCTCGTCTCGTCGTCTCCTCCTCGATCGACGGGAGAGAACACCTCTTAATCCTTAGAGATATCTTCGATCTCCTCGCGTGTCTTTGCATAAGCAAACGCGCCACAATTTCTTTCTCTTTTCACGAAATTCTTTCCGCGGAGAACGGGAGAGATCCGAGAAGATTCTAACGCGCCGCTCCAATGTTCCGTCGTCGGATTTCCACAAATGAGAGAAGAGAGCGATAAATCCTGCCGGAGTCTGGCCCCCGATGGAAGCCCCGTTTCTCGCAGGAAATAAAATCAGCCATTTTTCAGCTGAAATCGGCAACTGCAGGCTTTATTAGCGTCGCTCGGTCATTAAAGGGCACGACGTAAAATCCATGAAAAGGGGGGTGGTGGTTGTGCCCAGAGCGAGAAGCACGAGAGAAGGGCTCTCTCGTATACGCGGAAAGCGCAGAATCTCGTATTGGGACAATGGTGGCACGTATGTGCACTCGGACTTTCCTATAAATCTCGCATTGTCCGGTTGGCCAGTGTTTAGCAGGCCGCATATTAACCTGGGGGCCGAGAAGGTCGTGGCCCCTGCATTGTTCGTCGGCTGACCCCTCTTGTGCTACCGTGACCCCCTCTCGGACTTTCATCGGGTTAGATGGACGGACACGCGAGGTGGACTCGTGGGACTTCCCTTCCCTCCCAACGTCTCTCCTCTCTTCTCTTCTCTTTTCCAATTCTGTTTCATCCCCTGTACCCAATTTTCTTTTCTGTCTCTCTCTCTCTCTCTCTCTCTCTCTCTCCCCCTCGCTCTCACCCTCCTCCTTCCGTCATTTTTCCAACTTTTCTACAGAAACGATCGCTCTTCCCGAGCAAAATGTCGCCGCGACACCGCTGGAAAACCGGAGGCGATTATCGCGCGGATTAAGGAAATTTTGAAAATAAGGATAAATTTGGCAAGTTCGATGAACGCCCAAAGTGGAAGGGAGAGGGGAGCTCCGTTCTCAAAGAAGCTGGAGGAAGTAAAGAAAGGAAGGAGGGGGATCGAATTCGGGAGCCGGAATTTAGAAAATGAACGTTGAACTGACCGGAATGTCCAGATGTTTTTTTTTACAAAGGCCGGACCATGGAAATGAAAAACGAAATTAAGCGTTTTACGTTACTGCCACCCCTAAGGCAGCCTGCCAGAATTTTCTAAGCGCAGCCCGAACGTTCGTCCCTCCTCGATTCACCATTTTATTTTGTTTCCTTTGATTCTTCATCAAATCTTCCATCCTCCTGGAATGCACGCGCGCGCTTTTCTCGCGTATTGATTTTTTAATGCTCCTCGCTGTCTCTTCCATCAATAGGACCGATCGAAAGGCCTGGAGAGAGCTATCGTTGGCAGATATTTCATTTTTTACAAACAACTGTTACCTTGGAAAGAATTTTTAATTAAAATTCTCTCTCTCTCCCTCTCTCCCCCTTTCTATCCATCTTTCTCTCATGATTCCCGTGGATGACGGTGGTCAGTTGGACGAATCGCGTGTGTGGAAACGGATCTTTTTTTTTCACCCTCGGATGCGTATCGAAGGGCTCTCGATATTCGGTAGTTGCGTCCACCCCTCGCCTTTCGCAGCCCTCTGCTTTTCTTCCTTTTTACGAGCACCCCTCCCCCTTCCCACGCCCCTCTCCCAAAAGTAGCGTCTTTTCCTTCTGCGTTTCCCCTCATCTTACGGATCCCAACCAACCGTGTCTCTCCTCCTTCAGATTTTTTTCCTGCGCGTGGCACTATAATAAACACGTAGCTACCTTATAACTGGCAAAAAGACCACAAAGGGCCCGAGGATTAGTGGCGAGAGAACAGGTTTCAAAAAAATAGCCGAAGGATCGCGGTAGCCGCCAGCCTCCGAGGTTTTCCGCGTCGCGCCAGGTATCTCCTCGTGAATTTTTCCTATTTTTTCCAGCGCGTTCGCCGCCCCGCTCTGTTTTTTCACGACGCGAAACAACGTCGTCGTCGTCGTCGTCGTCGTCGTCGTTGCTTTTCCCCGAGAAGCGAATTTTCCCGACGTGGATGCGGCCGATCGTCAAGGTCCGCAGGAAACTCGCTCGCGTCGGCACGAGCGATGGCTGCGAAGAGGGATAGGAGGAGGGGCGGGAAGAGGTTTCGGGGATGAGAGGTCGCCGAGGAAAAAAAAAAATCATAGGGAAATCTCCTCGGGAAGTAGGGGAGGGGGATGGGTGGGAAGACGCGTGCCACACGGTCTGGACCGAAACGGTCCTGGACCGCCACCGTTCGAATCCTGGAAGCTGGAAGGGCCGAATTTCCTGTGCTCGTACGATCGTATGTTGGTGCGCGCGCGCGCTCTGAATGGAGGGGAGGGAGGGTCGTAGTGGCCACTGCAGCCTGAATGCACAAATGGCGCCCTTTCTCCTAGGACAAACAACTGACAGCTGACCCACGCTCGTGCTGCGTTGACCCGTACTTATGGTTCATCTGCTGACACCATCCCCTCCCCCCCCCCCCCACCTCCACCACCATCACCACCGCCGTCCAAACCAATTTTTCCGTGCCCCCGTACCCCTCGATGCCAAACTCATTTTTTTCACCATTCAAACCAGGGGACTCTCTCTACTTTCCCGGAAACCTCAGAAAACCTCACCGATCAAAGCTTTTCTTCACTGTCCTCTCAATGTCGTCCCGTGCCACGAGATAACAATTGCGTCGTTTAATAATAGCGGCTGAGGAGAACGCTTTTCTATCCTCCGATCGAAATCTATTCCGGAAAGGGGGGAAGGGGGGAGGGGAGAGAACGCTTTTTTCACAATTTCCCGAAGAACCAACCCTTTGCGCTCGATATTCAAATTCAGGCGTGGAGAATGCTTATACCTGAATACGTGAGTGGAAAAAGAGCGAGAGAGGGAGAGAGGGGGAGAGAGAGAGAGAGAGAGAGAAAGGGGGGATGCAGGGTGGTCACGTTTAAACAGCTGCATCTACTCCTTTCGCACTCCTTTTTCCCGAAATGAGTCAGGAAGTTTGGTCGGAAAAATATTTTTCCGCTCTCCCGAGCGAAAATTTCCATAGATAACCCTTGGCTCCCTTTTACATGGTCCTACACGCTTTTTTTCTGATTTCTTACATATTCTCGGCACAGACACCCCATAGAAGAGGAAAGGAACCGTGCGTTGGTCACTGTTTCCGCTGGCACATGAATCACTCTTGATATTTTCCTATTTATTTTTCAGCATGTTAATCTATTCCGCTGCAATGCCACGTTAATCTAATCTAATCTAATAACGGAGTTACTAATCTGCTAATAATTGGTTCGAAAACTATGGTGGGAAAACGTCGGTGAGGAAGCGTACGCGTTTTCCATGGTCTTTACCGTTAAACCACGAAAGTTCGCTCAATCGCATTGGATAGAGTGCGAGGAGAGTCCGATGAGACAATGGGAAAAAATTTTTTTAAGCGATAATCCTACATCCCCCGAGGGTATACAATTTCTTCTCGAGAACGGATTTTGTAAGTGTCTTCCTAATCACGAAGGAGGTATTTTATCAATGGTATCTTAACGAAGTTGCATATTCCGCTTCCTTCTGAATGTACGATGGATGAGGCGGTTCTAGGAGCAAATTTTATTACCGTGCGACAAATAAGTTAATTGAGAAATATTATTCCTTGAACATTTTAGAAACCACAAGAATACCTGATGGTTATACTAGTAATAATGACCACCAGAATTTTCGAGGATTCTAAAACTATTAGTGTACCAGGTTTAACGACCGACCTACCAAACACCAAAACCTTCGACACAATACAATACCTTTACGCGAGTCTGCCAAGTCCATATTTATCCAGTATTGCTTTACCGGAAAGTATTCTTGAGACTGCAGTCGAAGAGCAATTGAACGTACGAAAAGGGACCCTTTAACCAGAACTTGAACTTAAATATAAAATAGTGCACAAAGGGTCAAAAGTTAAGGGTGAAAAACGCTCGACGTAATGCTAGAAAGGGTAAATTTTTCGAAAATTTAACTCGAAATAAAGAGGTGAAACTAAAAAGGGAGGAATCTTTGAAAAGTTTGAGAGAATTATGGTAGCTTGTTAGGCAAAAGAAAAAATTTATCTTAAAAAGTAACTTTCTCTCTCGTACGCCTATCATTATTCAAAAGAAGAGATAAGACAAATTGGGATTTTTATATTCTCAAAGAGTCGAACAACCAAATTTTTCATAAAATTCTTTAACCCTTGCCTGCAACAGGTATGAGAGATCTAAAGAACAAAGAGTGAAGTAACTTAAGGACACTTGGGTTATTAGCATATTAGGTACGGTTAAATTCTGCGCAAGACATTGGCATATTAAAAGGAAATTCTATTCTGTTTGTATATTCAGTAAATGGATATTCTGTCCCATACGAAGACGATTATTTAAGTCCTGTGCCTAAAAGATTAAATTTCAAAACTTTTCAATATCTTCGTTATCCACGATGACAAATCGTATTCATTTACTCGTTAATTTTTAAAGATTCTTGATCTGTCTTTTGGATCAATCAAAGATCTATGTGCAGGCTGCTCCAAAATTCGCGCGCTTCTTTTGAGGAAGATACCCTCAAAGTTAAGCCCGTGACGAAGAGTCCTTCACCAGTTTTCGATTCTGAGCTTAGCTTCCGAGATATTCGATAATAGGGATACTCTTGGTCGAGACAGAGACGGACCAATAGTTGCGAGGCGAGATAGAGAAAAAGAAGACAAACCACAATGCCGCCGTCTCATTACAAATGTACGATATTTTGAAAACTAAGTTCGGGTTTGAAAAATGCTTCGAAGGCAGGACTCTTCGACTCGATTTGCGAAGCGCGCACACAGTTTGAAGCACCCGGCAACAAGGAATATTTAAATTTGACGCTAAAAAGCTTCGAGCACCGAGAAATATTGAGTAAACTCAGAAAGTAGAACGCCCGTCAAAGGAAATTTCGGAAAAAGTGAACTTTAAGAATTGGAGCTTTGGCACAGTTTGTAAATTAGCAAAGCGAAGTGAACTTCACCCGTACCCGGAGTCCATACAAATGAGCCTCACCAGTCCAAGGAAAATGGAGCGTAATCCGAATTAGTGTCAAAACTTATTTACATAGAGCTTTTCCCTATTATAGCCCCTTTAATTTACGACAGAGTTAATACCTCGGAAAATCAAGTACAATAAAAGGGTTTTCCCAAAAGACCAATTGGAATATTTCCAGGGAACGTTTTGATCGAAGAGTGATTTTTAGTCGTTAGCATCGACGGTGGTTTACTTTCGTCGGGTGTTACTTGGAGTAACAAAGACTGCTCATCTTAAGAAAGATTTATCGGTGTCAGAGCATTCTGTCAAAGTGGACCGTGGAGCAAAATCAGGTGGTAACAACGTGGTGTCTCACTACCCGGTAACTCGCTCTCTCCTCGCTCTGGACATCCTGAAAAAAATCAAGGTAGATCCTCGCTCCTCGCTGATCAAAATCAAGGAAATTCTCCTCTTTCTCCCTCTTTAGTCTCCTCTCTACCCTCTCTCTCTCTCTGTCTGTCTGTCTGTCTCTCGTGAGCAGAAATTCAAAGTGACAAACAACCGAGTTTCGAGAGCGCTCGTCTTCTGTAATTTTGAAAAATAAATCAATTTCGCCACACATATATTTTGTATATATAACCCGAAAATGACCTTTACGGCCAATGAACTGATTTCCAAGCAAGGTACAACGTTGGTCTCATTCAGGGAGTTCAATAACTCGTTCGACTCTGTTTTTACCTATGTTGGAAGAGAAGACGCGTAGAACATAAGAGCACACGCGCACACGTACACGCGTACAGAGAGAGAGAGAGAGAGAGAGAGAGAGAGAGATACACAAAATCTCTCTGGTTGGAAATCATTTTAAATCACTTTGAAATGATACTCGAGATGGCCGATCGTATCGCATCAATCGTACATCGGAAACTCGTCTTATAAACAAACTCGAGAGATTCTCATCTTTTGGAAATACACCAAACCCAATTTTGGAGGAAATTCGATTATTCATCGAGGCTTTCCACACCCCCCATCCCCCCTCACCCCGCTCCTTCCTCGTCGTAGGTTCCGACGAATATTTTCTTCAAGGAGGAATTCCATATTTTTTCCTGCACTTCAGTCCTCACCGTTTTCACCGGACAACCGTTATTTACCAATTTTTCCGTTATTACGCGTCCACACTTTCTTGTCCCTTAACCCTTTACCTTCTCTCTGGCTTAACTCTTTCAGTTTTTCTTCTACCGGGGAAACGGTAAAATCTCCGTACAATCCTTTGACCTCTTTCGCCGGCGAAGATCATTGGTCGATTTCTGCAATAAACTCCTACCCCCTTCTTTCTCTTTCTCCTCCTACTTTTCCTTTGCCTCTCGCATTTTTCCTCTCCTCCGCTTCTTTTTCTAACTCGCTTGAATTTTTTTTTAATCTCCAGCAAAGATTTTCTCACACTTTCGATTGAAAATTTCCCGACAATTTTTTCCACAGCCAAAACCTCTCCCTTCCTTACACTCCTCTCTATCACCCTTTCCCTTTCATTCTTCGCCTCTGCTCTTTCGCTTGGAAAACTATTAGAAAGTGTTACAACACCCCGACATCCGTATATTCGCCTATGCAGAAATGATCAAAAGCGAAGAAAAATACAGGAGAGAAAATTGAAAGTTGTAAAACGAAGTAATAATAATAGTGGTAATAATTGTAGCAGTGACAGTAGCAGCGGCGGTGGTGGTGGTGGTGTTGGTGTTGGTGTTGGTGGTGGTGGTGATGATAGTAATAGTATCAGTAGTAGTAGCAGTAGTAGTAATAATAGTATTAACGTAGTGGTTTGAGAGTGTTAGCGAGGAAATGGAGAGAGAATTTTCAAATGGGGAGAGAGTACGCGCGTACATTTACGTATATGTGGCCGCGATATAGATCCTTGATAAATTAGGGGTATCGGTGTGAGTATAAATGACAGCATGAACAGAGATAGATAGAGAGAGAGAGAGAAGAAGAAGAAATGTCGTCGAGAGTACAAGAAGAAGGCCATGCTTTTAAAGCCAGCGTGTACTAGTTAACGGGAATAGCGGGGGTATCGACAAAGTCGCGCGTTCATTGGTCATTGGAATAGAAACTCCTCCTGTAGGAAGAGGGGGGAAATCCTGGCAAATTCACAAAACGCCGGCATCAACATATACCTCTTTTGACCAGTAAGCAGTCGATTTCATCTCGCTTTTCCAGGATGAGCTTCTTTTTCGCTCAGATGATTTTGTGAGATGAGGCTGCACTTATGTAGTGTATGTGGCATGTGCGTGTGTTCGAAACTATAAGAGAAGTGTCAAAAATACCTTAGGAATCCAATTGTTAGAGCAACGCTCTTATTTTTCCTTCCCTTTTGTCACTTTGGAATATCTTCACATTTGGATTATCAATAAACTTCAAAATATTTAAGGTCGCTTATGTGTCAGGTAAGTTTTTCATTTTACACGTTCGCTCCTTTTTCACGGATTTCTGTAGCAACTTTCATGAATTCTCATAAAAATCTGGAAAATTCTGTATTTTTCTCCTTTCTTTTCAGAATTCCGACAGTTTTCCGAACTTTTCACCTTTTTGTTTCATTCCTCTTTTCGATTGTTTTGTTTTTTTTTTCTTTTTTTTTTTTTTTAAAGAACTGCCGTAGCCGGTGAGATCGAACTGTCAAAATCCACTCGGGGAAGGGGCAGTTATTTAAAATGATCCTTCCTTGTCATTGGAAAATTGGTGATGGCGATTCATCAAAAAAGTCTTCGGGTAATTTTTCTTTAACTTTTTACTTTTATTCATCTCCCTTTAAGAGCTTAGAGTTGGATAAAAAATTTTCATAATTTTTACTCATTCGTGTTGGTCCTGGATGAGTTCTTTTATGTTTTTAAGGATTTTTGCTATAAACGACTTTTGAATCTCGATGAAAAAATAATCCCCCTCCCCCCTCACCATCCCCCTACTCTTTACCCTCCCTCCCTCTCCCGATTCTTGTAAACCGAAAATTTAAATTCCAAAGTTAACTGTTAAAAATTTGAAAGATTGTCAAAGTTCAAAGTTCCCTCTTTGACATTCGAAGAATCAATCAGAAAAAGCAAAAAAAAATGCAAAGGAATAAAAAAAAGAACGGAGAAAAATGGAGAATGTAAAAAAGAGAGCGAGATCCGCGAAATCTCAATGACCGATCAAAAAATAGTTTTGGCGATTCTGCTTTTAAGGGTTCTTTTCTAGGACTTTTAATCGATTTTATTTATGACGCGTCTCTTTCTCTCTCCTCCTTGATCTCTTTCTTTCTCATTCCCCCTCCCCCTCTAACTTTCTGTATATTTGTCAGAGATATAAACATCAAGAGAAAGAGAAAAAAAAGAAAAAAAAAAGAAAAAAAGAAAAAAGAAAAAGAAAAAACACATTAAACCTATACAGTGAAGCTCATCAAACGTCATAAAAAAGAATATAAGATTGATATTTGAAATCTTTGCGTGTCGCGTGTCGATTAAAATTGTAATTGTCAAGAGAGAAATTGTCAAATTTTTCGCGTTAAACACAGCGATAAGACAATATAATGATAATTCTAATGAAAAATGAAATCTGAGATGAAAAATAATATCTATGTGTAGGGTTTTACCGGGCGACAGCACTTTGATGAACAGGTGTGTGGTATGTATATTTACGTATCTGTGATATATACCTGTATTTGAAAAATATTCTATCATCCATCTAATATAACTCTCGGCCCTTAGAATTCTATGATACGTAATAAGTCCTAATGTCTCATCTCTATCTTTTATGTTCCCTATTTCGAAAGGTTTATTTATTTAATTTATTATTATTTTTCGAGTTTTTTTTAAAACCCAGGCTCACATTTATTGTTCAATTCTTACACTTTTTAATGACGTAGCTTTAATGAAACGGAAGAGGGTACCAGCTCGATAGCGGAGAATTAAAAAAAAAAGCGAAAAAACGCGAAGAAGCGAATTGCAAAATATCGCGCGAAAATTCAGCGGTCGACGTGCCTTTCAAGAGGTTTTCCCACGATAAATTGAATTCACTGAAAATCGCTCAATTGCATTGTCGCGAGTGTATTTTAGTTTGATATGGAAAATATTGAGAATCGAGCTCTCCGAGCTTGTCCGACGGTCCGGGAACGAGCGTCTTCTCGGAGAGAAATAAATTAGGCATAATTTTTAGGGGTCTTTTTCTCGCGAACATCAAGCAATCGGAGAATCGCGTTGGAACATCAAGCAATCAGGGGGATACGCCGAATGGATAAAGTTCGCGATAATGAAGAGCAGCCAGAGGTAACTACTGGACATTGGGCCTTGACGCGTAATCTCCAAGAGTTTTTGGGCCTTTACGAAATTTTCTCAAGTCATTCTGGTTCCTCGAGTTCCGCGAAAAATTCCGTTGAGGACGTATATACAATTTCACTCTTCAATTTGAATCTTCACCGAAGAAAGCGTGTCCATTTACCGTTGAGATATCAAAATAGAAAACATTCGGGCATAAATATCTATTTTGAAAGTTCAGTTTTTGCTTTTTCCCCTGTTGTATTTTACTCATCTCTTTCTCCTATCTTCACTGTCGCTTTAAGATAAGAAGCTCCAGTATCCCTTGCTTTTTTATCGATTATTAAAATTCCCCAAATTTTTCACAGATCACAAAATGTGATTTAGCGCGTGAGATCACAATGATTTGTTGAAACTATTCGATATAACGAATCTGAGGCCCTTCAGATATGATAGGACCGTTTGTTTTCTTGGATTTTGTCCTTCACAGTCGACTGTTAAATGTTTGAATTTTTGGGGGAATAAGCTCGGATGGTGTAAATAGTAGAATGGAAAAAATATTTTCCAAATATTTCGACAATTAATCGTACGTGTCGAGTTGTCGTATTTAATGAAATCTGCTAAAGGCACGATCAATCGAAAATCCTAACAATTTGGAATAGAGATGACGGTGTACTATCAGAATTACCTTGGAAATGATCATTTTCACTCGGTCAACGTGGGAAAGAGGGAGAAATTACCGATATCGATAGTACAATTTTGAACGATAATGAGAATAAGATTTGGTTGAGATTTGTTTGATGGATTTGCGAAGCTGGAAATTGATCGGGATCGCGGAAAAGCTTTTTCTTTCATTTTTTTCTTTTCTCTTCTTCTTCTCTCCCAACCCCCGCCGCCCATCTTATCCCTTTGATTCATTACCGTTACTTCTTTGCCTTCCTTCTATCATCCATATCGCAAAATTGAACCTGCAATGAATCTGATAGAGTCATCGTGCACTCGATAAAAATTCGATCATCGTTATCCGTGGAAAGATATTGTCTGCATAAACGGTCGAGAAAGAGAAAAGCGAGCTTAACTCTGGTACAGAAGCAATCGACGGTGTTGGAAGCGAAGCTAGAAAAACGGAGGAGAACGAAGAAAATAGAAAATCTTATTTACGACCATGGAATTTAGTCGAGGGAACAATGAGATTTTGCGAGAAGTTAAAAATGCACCGACTGTCAAGCTTTTCATTTTGCTCTATTTAAATAGATGAACCGACTCGAGCTCAAACAATTCCAGTCCGGCTCCCTTGCTTTTCCATCCTTTCTAGCGTTTCTTCCATCCTTCCCAGTTTTCGGTAGCTTGTGCATTCTTTTTCGTCTCGTTTAGCCTTTTCTCGCAGCCTAATAGTTTTCGCTCTAAAGACTCATTGGTAGAAGGTCGCTCGAGTCAAATTTAAATTTTCTATTTTATTACAAGCTAGAATTGTTAGAAATAACCCTTTTAATAACCTTTTTTCAAATAAATTTGAATAACGTTCATTTTTCAAAAGATTCTCTTTCTCTCTCTCTGCCCTTGCAATAAAGCAATCCTTTCTCTCATCTCCGTTTCTTCATTGTCAATGTTAGAGGCTAAGATTTATGATTATTTCTATATTTGATATCACTGGTAGTGCCTATACATAGTTTAGTCAATGATGATTTGAGAAAGAGAGTTTGAGTAAAACTCGCAATGACATTTTTTTAGAATTCTATGAAATGAGAGGAAATTGGGAGGAAACGGAGCCACTGGCCCATACACCAAATCATCATTTGAAGCAGCAAATTCAGAATTTGCAGACACAGCAGCAACAAACAATTCTGTTGGACGAGCAGAAGCACCCTATCCTTTCTGCAACCACGCCCGTTTGGGATATTGCAGATAGAATCATAGTGAGTAACCGCCAGAGACCCCCTGTGATCGAATTTTTCTCCCTCTTGTTTTTCTCCCGCTACATCCATCTCTCTCTCCCTCCCTTTCTTTTTCTGTATTTCAAATGTGGGATTTTCCTTCCTTCTTCCTTCTTCTCGCTTCCCTGTTTTTCCACTCTGTCGTTTCCTCCCTTCTGCATTTTCTCTCTCCCCCTCACCTCCCTTTTATCTTCTTCTCTCTCTTTTTCTCTATACAGTCCCCAATATTTTCATCCCTTTATAAGCCTTATTCACTCCCACGCATAATCGCTCAACCCCTGTTTAGCCACCGACAAAATGTCCGTCTCCTCCATGATTGGTACTACCAAGACTCTCTTCCTCCCTCCCTCCCTCTCTTTCTCTCTCTCTCTCTCTCTCTCTCTCTCATTCATTATTATTCAATGATGGAGTTGATAAACAAATGAAGAGTTAAAGTTAAAAATCTGTTCTAGAAGGAAGAGCCTTTGGAGGATAAAAATTGTGATTCTGGGATATCGCCAGGACACGATAGTAATTCAAACTCGCCTCGAAGCGACAGATCCTCCACTACTGCAAATTGCAGCTTATCACCTGGCAGTGTAATTTCTCAAGATTCTACGAGCCCGATGCAGTGCGGAGATTACGATTACTGCTCGCAGGGTCCAATGTTTAAGGATTGTCTATCCCCGGTGGATTACACGAGGATGGACGATTCTCAAATAACGCAAAATCTGGATTTGCAGAAGAATATGAAAGACATGGAGGAAATGGAGACTGATACTCTACAATGTCCTATATGTGCATTTACCAGCATGGATAGGTACGTTCGCGTCGATAAAATATTTCTTACCAATTTCTAATAATTTGATTGATCTCTAAACGACGACTCTTTTCACATTGAATCGTAGACTCAGTTTTACGGAGCACCTTGCGAAGCACTACGCGGCCAACCATTCCGAGTGCCCCGAATTAGTGAAAACTATCCTGGACCAAGTCGCAAACTCTAATGGGTCAATGACGCGCGAGAGTAGCAACGAAAGGTCTAGTCCGCTGATGAGCCAAGAGCAGGATCGATCCGAGCACGAGTCAGAAGAAGCGGAAGAACCAGGTCTTCGGGTTCCTCGAGTCAATTCACAGGGTAAAGTGAAAACATTCAGATGCAAGCAATGTAGTTTTGTAGCGATCACAAAGTTGGAATTTTGGGACCACAGCAGAGGGCACATAAAAGCTGAGAAGCTCCTGACTTGTCCAAAGTGTCCCTTTGTTACCGAGTATAAGCATCACTTGGAGTATCATCTCAGGAATCATATTGGTTCCAAACCGTTCAAATGTGATAAGTGTTCTTACTCTTGTGTGAATAAGTCGATGTTGAACAGCCATCTAAAGTCACACTCCAGTGTATATCAGTACAGATGTTCAGACTGTTCATACGCGACTAAATACTGTCACTCGTTGAAGTTACATTTGAGAAAGTATTCTCATCGTCCGGCTATGGTCTTGAATGCCGACGGTTCGCCAAATCCCTTGCCCATCATCGACGTCTACGGAACTAGAAGAGGACCTAAGCAGAAAGTAGTGAAGAGTCAAGAGGATTCGCAAAATATCACTATGAACCACAATGACAAAAGCAACAGTATCAACAACAATAACAACAATACCAATAACAACAATACTAATCACAATAATAGTGCCAATAACAATCACAACAGCAACAATCACAACAATAGTAATAATAATTTTAATGGAAGCAGTCACAATAATTCGATTGTTTCTGTAGACAGTCAAGTTTCTCCAATGATACACACCCGCCTGGTAAATTCTGTATCCAATGATTCGGTGGCTGATAAAAGCGAGCAGAACCTGCTGCCGTTTTTTAATCCAATTTTTAGTGGATTCCCTTTAAATCACCTTAAAATGGACATTGAAAAAGATAAGCCTAGTATGATGGATTTTTGTAATATTGAAAAAAGTCCTGAGAAACTCCCTACAGAGACTCAAAATAATGTTGTTACAACCACGAATGTAACTAGCCCCATGCCTAAGATAAATTCTAAATCATTTAATATACATAGTTTTACGAATGCTGCGGCAATCCTCATGTCGGAAAATCAATGCCTTAATCACAATGATACGAGATCATCCTCCATTCCACCCCCTAGTGAAGAAATAGTAATGGAGACTTCTAGCGGTAACGACTCGCTTACACGGCCATTAGATTTAACCAAACCTAAGGAAAATCACAAAATTATATCCAAGGTTTTCCAAAAGGCAACTGGTACTAGTAGAAGAAAGGGAAAAGCGATTAAGCTTGAACGTCGTCAATTAGTCGAGGAGGAAACCGATGAAGATGAGGTTTTTCACGAATATCGTCGGCTACCTAGAATAGATATACCAAAATCCAAATTGACTTGCGATTATTGTGAAATCACTTATGACAACGCTATTATGTATGCGGTTCATATGGGTTTTCATGTCAATAATGACCCATATACATGTAGTATTTGTGGACATAAGTGTACGGACAATTTATCATTCTATTTACATCTCTTCAAAGGCAATCACTTTTAAATTTTTATTGTGAAACAATATACATAATATAAATTACTTTAGCCTGTAGAGTAATTAATTGTTATTATTTAATATCTTATTTTTTCCAGAGATAAAATTTATGTGCGATAAAGACATCGCTTGTAGATTTATTGCTACAATTGTCTTTAGTGAGAATTTAGTGAAAAAGAAATAATCCTTAAAAAATCAAAATTTAAAGTACAAAAATGTCTTGAAATCAGTACAAAGAATTTTAATATTTGTATTGATTATTCCATGGAAATATTTGTAGTACATATGTAGGCACATGCATATTCTCTCACACACACCAGCGCGCACGGGCACTCATACGCACGCACTTATAGATATTAATTAAATTAAATAATTTTTTATGTGTATATATAAACACATAGAAATCCCTACTGATTCAAGTGTGTGTGTACTTGTGTGTATATATGTGTGTGTGTGTGTGTGTGTGTTAATTAATTTTGTATATATAGAAGTAAAAAATGAGAAAATTAAAGTATTTCCATGGTCTCTGATTCGAATTAAAAAATTATTTTTGTATGGTAATTTTTGGATTCGATGCTCAATTCATATGATTCATTATAATTTTCGTAGATATATTAAAAATAAAAATACAAGCGTTAAATTGTAAGTAAAATATTTTTGCTAATAATGAAATTTTGTAATTCTATCTACTACATTAAGTATTATCTATTTAAGTTGCATGCAACGCAGTATTTTCTACTAAAAATTGATTAAATAGAGATTTAATTATTACAAATTAAATTAAATGTATACACTAGAGAAATGTAATGATCTCCCAGTTCTAGTCAAATTTACCGAAATTATAGTTTAAGTGTTGAATTTATCGGTAAAATGCAATTTTGAGAGGAAATTGTATTAGAGAAATATCAAAGATATTAAGGAGAGATATTAAACGGAGAATTCAATAAAAATAAATAAATTTGACAAGAAAGAGAAGATATTTAGTAAAATTCTTCAGGGACCAATGAAAATGGATATTTTGTACTTACCGATTTTTTTATAGTAAGAATTGAAATTTCGTAATTGTGTCAAATAAGGTTAATTAAGGGGACAAAAAATGATAATCAATGTAATTACAGATAAAAGCCTTACACGAGAAGAAAATTTGGAAAGCAATATGAGAATTTTACTTTATAATCGATTCTTTTTGTAAATGAGACATTTTTTTTAAGTGATATTTGAGTTTTCTTCGAAATTTAAGAAATTTGACTTTGATTTTTCCTCAGAAACTGTATCAAATTAGAACTATATTCCAAATACTATCTCATGAAGTACGCTTTCTTAAGAATTGAAGATGGGGTATGCTTATCCAAAAAATTCTTCAATCGATATTAAACAAATCAGCTGTTTTTTGTTTTTTTTTCTTTTTTGTTTTTTGTTTTATCCAAAACTACATTAATTTTTGAATTATATAAATGTTTGAAAAGTGTTTGGTACAGGTTCCAATGAATAGTAATTGTATTATATAATTCTAGCATTATTTCCTTACCCCCAAAGTGTAATCATAAATAAGTAATTTATTTATATCTAAATATATATGAGTGGATATGTATATGAAGTAATTATACATCATTATATAAAATAATATTATAGCCAAATATACCGAGGTCAAATAAAATATTATAATTCATAGCGAAATACTTATTTATTAAAATTGCCATACACATGATCCGATACAATATTTGTGAAACGATGATCTCCTCGTGAACGAGAAGCGTAACTCTGAATTTTTTCTGACAAAGAAAATGGCGCGCAACCATTTCAATAGAGAAAAGTTTCGTCCCGTAGATTAGGGAAGGTTGGCAGAAGACCCACCTTTGCGGTCAATAAAGACAATCGAGTGTATCACTCTATTTTGATGCTTCTTCGAAATTTTTTCAGGCATTTACGAGTGTATAGTGATGAATATTACAATTGCAAGTTGCTACTACATGCTGAAAATCTTATTAATAATTTATTATTCTCAGTTCGACCGAGTACGCCAAGGACAAATTGCAGTTTTAAGAAATTTCGAGAAGCCAAGAAAGGAAAGTAAAATGCAAATTCCTTCCCTGGCTTTCCCGGAAATTTGAAGTTTCTTCTTATTTAACTAACGCGTCCCTACCGTAACACTTCGAGCGTCTCACCGTGGACGAAGAAAGTATAAAAGGCACTACGAAACACTTGGAGAAATAATAAATAATCCAATTCCTACAGCAAATTAACCCTTTCCAACTCCAAATTTTTTATTGCGACAAAACGAAGCAATACAAACATTAAAGAAAGAGAGTCTCAAATCTAGTGATTTTTGCAGGACATTTTTTTTTCTTTTTTTTTTCTAAAAATTGTATAAAAAAAAAAGAGAGGAAACAATAGAGGAGTCTAAAATGATTGAGCTAGGAAAGATTACAAGACAGCGTGATAATCTCAAACGATCAAAAATTCAGGATAGTTAAATAATCGAGGATATTATTTAAAAATCCACCCCACGGTTTTACCGCTATACCATTGAACATTGCACTCTGATATGTTAATATAACATATTGCAATTTATCCGGGTGTTATTACTTAAATAATTTGCAGTGTCCCTCGTCAAGAAACGAGAAGAGCTTTGCAAAAACGTCCGTCGCGCGCACGCGCACACTTTTCTAGAATTGCATTGCGTCGATAATTATTTGAATAAAAAACAAACTTTTCATTGAAATTAAAACAAAATAGAAAAAAAAACGCATTAGGAGAATTCCAATCGGTCCATCGATTAAACCTTGAAGACGAGTTTGAAGTTGAGTTTTGCTTTACAAATAATAAGATTTTGGATGACCCACCAACGTTGATGCGATAATAACTATTTACTGTTACCGTTACTCTTATTATTACTATTATTAATTATTATTATTAGAATTACGATAGCATTCTTATTGTGTAATCATAACTATTATCATTATTATCATTACCATTATCATTATCATTAGAGGATGAGGAATAGAGAAAAAGGCTGCAGTACGCGAAAGCATCGGCGTACTCGGCCAGATCTTGAAAGGCAATTATTTCGAAGGCTACCGAAGTATTACCGAGAACCGGCAGGTTGGTTCGATCGATTACTGTCAAACGTCAATTTCACAATGGGCGCAACCAGTACCTCGATGTTACCGATGAGAAGGTGCCTCGTTACTAATCTGATAAGGAAATACGCTCCTCAGGAAGGCTTGTGTCTTTCGAGAAAGTTGAATTTACGTGCAGGTAATTCAGGTGTGAAAATGGCAGGGACAAAATGGCGGATTCTCCTGCTGATGGGTCAACTCGGTGATTTACGTCTACTCGAATTCTCCTCCTCATTCATGCGCGTCCACTTCATTGTCAATGCGACTACTGCGGATACCCGTTTTACCCGTCCAAGGATAAATATCCGGGCAAGCCTGGCACGTCTTCATATAGCGCACACCACTCTTGTGCCACAGGTTGCAAACCTTTGGATTGTTGCATTTTTTCGGCCGATCCTAGAAATTCAGGTCAAAACCATTATCCCGTGTTATCTTGGGTAAAGCCGACCAAAGCTTGACAGTACGGTTTTAAACGATGTAACGCGATGGTCTTATTGATCTTTGGAAGAGTTTCTTTGACCCACGAGTAACGATACTGTCACGAAAAATACCTGATAGTTGCAGCCAAAGGGTTCGAAACGATCGAGCAGAGCCAAAGGTGTCGGGTTCCTGACCCACTGCAATGCTTGCCAATTTGTGATAACCCATACATCATCCATGGCGACTATTGTGTCCAGAAAAGAGATAAAACCTTCCTTGTGATGGGGTTGCGTAAACCAGGCGGCGTGATAGAACAAACCAAAAGGTGCCCTGAAAAATGTCATATCTTATCTCTTTCTCTCCCTCTCTTTCTCTTTTCTTTCTCTCTCTCTCTCTCTCTCTCTCTCTCTCTCATTCATTCTTCTTTCGCACAAACATTTATATACAAGCTTATCTAGAGACCTGTTAGTGGTGTAATGTCGTTCGAAATTTTTGATAAGCATCTTGTAAACGCCATCGGCGGTCGGAGGGTTGCTGCAAGCATCCCCCATGGAACATCTGCCTCCATTCAAGTCTTGCCACATGACCATAGGAACCTCCCATAATCCAGGATAAGACCTCGTCGGACAAGGCGGTATCATGCAATCGTGGAAAAGTTTATAATCCAATGTGTATGGCCAGCTTGGCGGTCGATTCTCGTAAATTGGCATCGAGGAGTCGTAGGTAAAATTGGTGTCCCATAACATTTTAAACATGTTGTTGCCTCCTACCTGTAAATCATTATCTTATCGTTATCGTGACTTTTCTCTTCGATTAAAGAGGTTCGTCGTAAAATTTTTGGCAGATTTTCAAAATACGTGGAATGAAAAGTGTAGAAGAAACCGACAGTATCGACGGACAAGGGTGGGTCGACATTATCGATAGGCAAGAATGATTGACATTACCGACAGGAATGGCGCTCTCATTCCACGGACGTCCTCGAGTTTTACTCCTCCATAAGCGGAAAGAATTTCGCGCTGTCCAGCTACTTCCCTCGCCCATTTTCGTTGAGAAAATTGTTCTCCGAAACTGTGCCTGCGTTCCAAAATGTAAGTGCTCACTCATCAAGGTCCTTAATTATCGAAAGTATGAGAAAATTCAGGAATTCTCCGAATCATGGGACGAGAGCCGGTAGGTTATAACTTTCGATATCAAAGAGATTACCGACCGTTTTTTGAACTCTCTCTCTCTCTTTCTTTCACAGTACGGTTCTTGTTCCACTTATAGAAAATGAACGGGAATCGTCGAATAATTCGGAGATTTCAATGCAGATTTCGATGCACAAGCGATGGCGATCAGCGTGAGATTATATATTATACATTCAAAAGCCTTATTCCATGAAATGTCGTGTGACTTAAGCAAGTATCGAATGAATCTTTCTCTCTCCTCAGCGGGCTGTTGCAATATCTGTATCTCTTTGTTTACTCTTTTTTTAGTACATGAATGAATTCGATTGAAAGGACAAAACGTGAACTCTCTCTGGCGAGATTATTCTGTTGCAAATCCAGTTAAAAACAGCGTCCAGAAGGAAATTGGTAAGCTCCGACGCAACTCCGACTTGTTTCAAAAAGGTAACGCAAGAACAAAATTCAGAGGTATGAAAGACGCGTCGAAGAGAGAGATGAAAGGGGGAGAGGGGTAGTCGAATTCCTCAAGGCTTTCCGGAATCCACCGATTGCGTGCTTGGAGAATTTTCCTCGATTTACTTACGAGACCGTGTGGGATGCTATTTCGTGGCCAGCTGCGTAAAGGTTTTGCACTTGGCTGTAATCCGTCCACTCATGGGAAACGTAGAAGGTGGCCGAGATTGGACAGCCATTTGGATTTTTCCGGCCCTTCTCGAAAAGATCGGTGTAAAGGCCCTTATTCAAATCGTTGACGGAATCGTCGAAAGTCAGCAAGACGATTTGCGGGATCTCCTCCGGCAGGTATTCACCTATTTGCCAGTTTCGGGGGAGTTTCGGGAGTTTCCGGTACCAGGGATTTCAACGAGGGTACCAGGGTGAGTTTGTTTCATCGATTCGTTCATTCGTTCGTCCGTCGGTTCGTTCGTCCGTACGTCCATTCGTATTGTTTCATAAAAATTTAAAGAAACGTTAAATTGGTACGAGGTAGAGTAAGGTCAGGTCCGTTCGACGGATTGGCGCGGGTGCAAAAAACGCGTGAAGTTCAAGGTCAATGTTTAGGTGCGGGGTTAAAGAGTAAGCGTGGGGGGAAGGAGATTTGGAAAAAAGAAGAAAAATCCACAGTTAGTGATTTTCTATGCTCGACGCAAGAAAGCAGAGCAGCGGCGCAAATGTGCTCGAGGGAAAGATAGAGATAGAGAGAGAGACAGAGAAACGGAGAAAACCCGACTCGGCCGGATACCGCGAGACGTGCGCGATATCCAACGCATTCGTCTCTAACCATCGCGTGACGTCGCGTGGTGTCCCATTGGATTGGCTGCGTGAGCGAAAATCAATTTCTCTCGAGCACATTGCACCGATACGTTCTTCTCCTCCATCACCATTGAGATGAAAATTTCTCGAGGGAATTCTGGGAGAGTCTCTCCTCGAATTTACTCGAAAATCCTCATGGCGATTTTCCACAGTTTCCACCAAAGTTTTCAGGGATAGACAGACAGACAGACAGACAGACGGATGGATAGATAGAACATGAGAGAAAGAAAGAGAGAATTTGCGTTATTAATGTTGCTATTGCTATTGCCGCTGTTGTTGTAGTTGTTGCTGTTGCATTTGATGATGTTGCAGTTGGATGATCCCGAGATTCGCAGATGGAAAACTTACGAGACTGTGTGAGATGCCATTTCATGGCCAACTGCGTAAAGATTTTGCACTTGGCTGTAATCCGTCCACTCGTGCGAGACGTAGAACGTAGCCGTGATGGGGCAGCCATTTGGGTTTTTTCGCCCGTTTTCAAATAGCTCGCTGTACAACGGCTTATTAAGATCATTAACGGCGTCGTCGAACGTTAACATGACGATCTGCGGCGTCTCGTCCGCTGGGATACCACCTAAATTACACGCAAGTTCAGTATGTGATGTGACGTGATGCCAATTGCCTTGAGCCGGGCGAGGGTGCGGGGGGAGACAGGGCCTGGGACATTTTCCGAAGAAAGCGGAAAGGTAAAAGCAGTGGTCATTTCCGGTCCCACTTCCGATTCCCCTCGTACCGCGAGTACGCGCGGGTTCGTGGATGGGGGAGGGGTGGGCGAGCGGCCAAAGTTCCGTCGCCTTGAAAATCACGTGGAGAACGGGACAGTTGCAAATGTAGCCCCGTGTTTCACTTTCGAGCGCAGTGCTTGTAACGGCGCGTCCAGCATGTAACACGTTAGAATCGGAGAAAGTCGCGCACCGTCGATGGTCAAACTTAACATTCGTATCGCGGAGCGTTGCGTCATCGAAACCCGAGCAAACTTCTCTGCCCCTACCATCGCGCGATCTCTCTCTGCTTCTCTCTATCTCTTTCCTTCTTATTCTTCTTCTTCCTCTTCGTTCTCCTTTCTTCCTCTTGCTCCTCCTCTTCCTATTCTTCTCTTTACTGCCGCGAAAGTCGAGCCTCGATAGACTACGAATATCAATCGAGCTTCGATTTCCTTTCCTGTTTTGTCTCTTCCCCCCTTCCCTTTCACCGGAAGGGAGAGGGGAAAGAGCCTCTTCCACCGATTCCACTTGAATCTCCGGACCTAGTTTTTGTGGTTCTTCGGGATTGGAGGGAAGGAAAGCGAGGGTTGGATTTTTTCATCAGGTTTTTCCAGATTTTTTCGTCAAGGCGTCGTTCAACCGCTCGAGAAACGTACCCGGGATATCGGCGCCGCCACAGCTGCAATCTGGTAGCAAGCAAACGTCCCTCCTACACTTGGCCGCCGGTTTGTCGACCTGTGGCGTGGGATATATCGGCGCGGGCCTCACCGGGGGAAACCTGTAAATGTCCACGAACTCCTGGGCCTTCGAGACTATCTCCGTCGATGGCTTCAACGTGGGTCTGGATCGCCTAGAAAAAGCAGAGACCATTCTTCGGAGCGAACTCTGTGAAAAACGGGGATGCTTTTCGCCAAAGCTTCAAGGTCATCCGAAGAGGGGAGCATTAGGCACGTTCCGTAACGTCGAAGCACCGACGCCTCGCGACCAGGGTCAACCGAGGAGGTTGCGCCAGGTCATGGAAGTATATCGGGATGACGATCGAAGCATGCGGGAACCTCCGAGAGGTCGAAATTCCAACGGGTAGCAGCAACGCCAGGTGCTTTCCTCGCGCGCCGCCGATTCGAAAACCACGGGCGTTCCACGACTTCCTTTCACTGGCGCAATCGGCTTGCGCAAGACCCCTTGCCATCGATCAATTTCTATTCTCATTCTCGATCCGGTAATTACCGCTCAATTACGGGGGACTCGACTATTTTCTCTCGACTCGCTGGCCCTAAAGGAGCCACAGGAATAAAGGTGAACCGATTTGCCGATTTGCGGATTTGCCGATCTGCCGATTTTACCAGCCGATTGCACTCGCACGAACGAGACGGGAAAGTTCACTCATCGATTTAACTCGATCATCCCTTAAGGCTCCCCAGCGTGTGCCCTCCTCTTACCCTCTTCTTCATCCCCCGGAGTCTAAGAGAGATTCTAAGGAACTTACGGTGGCGGCGTGCCCCTGTGGATTTGCTGCGGTCTGCCTCGACTGAAAAGAAACGGAAAAGAGGCGAAGCACGCATTAGAAAAGCTCCCTTCGCTTAGCTTGTCGGGATTCAAAGAGATCATTTGAGATATGAATATATCAATAGCAAATATTGGATAATGATAATGATAAGAATGAGGCGAATTATATCAACGCCAAGCCAGTTTGCCGTGTTGATGTTTACATACCTGGGAGCGTTGAGCGTGAAAGGCCTGCCAGAAGTGGGGGGTGGTGGTGGTGGTTGAGTGGTGGTGGTCAGAGGAATAAAAGTGTCCACAATTGCATTGGGAGTTGTCACGTGAACGACTGGGTGGCTCAGTATGTTTGTCCTGATCGACAAAGGCATTAATGCTAATTATTCAATCCATTATGGCTGGCCATTATGACTATTTATCTCTTTTTTTTTTTTCTTTTTCCATAGATTATCATACAAGAGACGGATCTCTTTCCTGGAATATTTACCTCAAGGACTGCTGTCCATCCGACAAACGGAACTTGTTCTTGTTTAGCTGCTGCTGCAATTAAGACGAGATTGATAAGACCTTAAGAAGTCCGATGATGAAGACGGCTAACTCGATGATTTCGCTAAATTCAATTTAAGCGAGTTGCCGCCTAAAAGAAACTTGTGGTATCGGGTGACTGGCAGAACTCTAATCGGGCTCGGTCAAGCGAATTAAGCAAATCCATTGAAAAATCAAAGCGGTTTGATAGATTAACCGGTGAAACTAAATTTAGAAACTTATTTGGTTTATTGGATTAAATGGGTTAATTGAAGGAAACTAACCAACGTAGTGTTCGATTGGCTGAGTGTGAGAGAATTACGATATAAATAGAGGAGACTACACGTGTGATACCTGATTGTCATAGATGTCGTAATCCTGTACCGTAACATCCTGGTTTAGATTGTATTTGTCAGCCTCGTTCACTGCAACCTTCTTCGCTTTCTGATGATATTGCTTCGTGCTGACCTCGCTGACCTTGACGTTCGGTTGCTGCACCGGTACCGGTACCGAAGTTTGATTCACGGTATATTGATTGTAATCTGTGCAAATTAAGGTAAGGTCTTTATTAGTTCGACCGTAGCTTTCACGTTTTCCCATTTTCCCGTTTTTCAAACTTTCACGCCAAGTGCCACCGTAAAAATGAATTTTAGTTGGCCTTGTCTTACTTTCCGGATAATAGAGATTTTTCCTTTTAATCGTGCGTATACTTTCTTTAGGTGTGCATCAACTTTGGAATATCCTGAGGTTTGGCACAAAGCCGATTTTCGGAGTATGTCACGGTGACATACCGTCTTACCGTTCTCGTCTAGAAGCGTACGATAATCGGCACTTACCGTCATCCTTGTAGATGGACACGTCGTCGTCGTATATCGTGTAATAAGGATAGCTCTGATCGGGGTCGCTGTAATAAGCTTTCGAAATAATCGGTGCCACCGTTGATGCTAAAGTTTTGATCATCCGTGGCGTTTCGGTACCCGAGGAGGCAGGTGCCGGTGTCCTGTATATTTCAGGGGAAAAAGAAATTCTGGCCTTCAATGAGGAAGATCGTAAAACTCCGAAGAGAAAGAATCGACACTCACCGATAATGAGATTCCGCTTGGGCACGTGGGCTCACCAAACTCTCCTTTTCTCTTTCCTAAAGAAAACGTGTGTGTAAATCATTACTACCATTAATTCGCCAAGCAAACTAATTCCCTCGTCAATTAAGAAGTCGGTCATTGCAAATCGCTGGAGGGTTTTACTAGAGAAGGCGATTCATCTCTGCCAGCTAACAGATTGGGCAAGATACCTCAGTCTGATTTTTCTATGATTAGGGATGATTAGAATTTCTTCCACTAATGACAAGTTCCGTCATTTGCTCCATCCTTCAAATCACTCTTTCATTTCTTTACCATGCTCGTCGATTAAGGGGTCGATGACTTTTCAGTTATAATATCAATAATAATAATAATAATTTACCGCAATGATATTTCTGCGTAGGCCATCGCGGTCCCTCTGAACTTGACCAATGGTTGATGGCTGACCACGATAGACCCGCTGCTGCCTATCATTTTCAATTTCTGAAGCTGGCCCATACTCGTCTTCATCCTCCTCTTGGTAATTCCTAGATTGCTGCTGCCTTTGCCGGAACTGCCGTTCTTGAACAGGGGAAGCTGTCGAGCTGGGCACATGATGACGCTGTAGCGGTCGTTGTTGCTGCTGTTGTTGCTGTTGATCTCGTGGCTGCTGTTGCTGTTGCTGTTGATGGCGCTGGTGCTGATGCTGGTGCTCTAGCGTCTCGGACTTTGTAGCTCTAACCAAACAAACAAAAAATGCTTAATCCGAAGGATATCCAAGATAATATCCAAGGTACGTGCACCCACACACACACACAAATATGTATACGTAAAAACATGTAGTAGAAAAATGGAAAATGTAGGTGGAGAAGGAGAGAAAGAGAGAGAAAATTATTCAAGTACCTCTCCAACAGGGGATCCTCCTCAGCTTCTTTGCTATTCGTTCCACCTTCTGGACAGCCTACGTTTCGAGGCCAATCACACGTTTGCAACTCGTGGCTAGAAACACAAAGACAAAGGCTTACTTATATATTTCATTGTTTTGTGTTCTGCAGGGTGCATCGAGGATTCCTATCAGGCCAGAATTTGTACAGAGAATTTTCGCAAGGGATTACCCAATGGCTTCAGCCGATAATTTACCCGTTGCATTAATTGACTCATTGGCTTTCATCGATCAGATTTATAGTAAGCATTGATCATTGCGGGTTTATGGGCGAACCAATGAAAGATTTTTATGGAAATGATCATGATTTATCTCGTTGTCAAAGAGAAATCGGAAGTAAGTCTTATTCCTTTATTGTTATACTAGCGATTGTTGTGTTGTTGTTACCATTATTACTGTTATTCCATTTTATCGTTATTATTATCGTTATTATTGTTATTATCAGCATGGTATTGGTACTATTATCGCTGTTATTATTGGCATCATTGTCATTACTGCCGCGAGGGCAGCAGCGCCTATTGTGTGCACCGGCTTCTGCAACGAGTCCCCCGACCGCTTCCATTCGGCGAGAGTGGCTGGAATTCTCGCGTTAGTTGCCGGGGGGGCTAAAGTACCTAGGAAACGAGACAAGACAAGACGAAACGAAACGAAGCGAAACTGAACGAGGTTGCGCTTGTGCTCTACTGAATCGAAGCGCGTGTTGGCGAAAAAATGGTACGACCACACCCCGGAGCTTGTTCGGAACGAGTTCGCCATTGTGCGAGCGTGCACGCGATAGACCAACACCAGTAGGTAGTTCGGTCAGCGTCGGCTACGATTATTGGTCAGTTGCGCGAAATGTCCCAGTGGGTCAAGAAGGGCCTTACCACGCTGTAATTAATTTCTCGATCGATCATTCCCAGAGAACGCCCCAGTTTCTGCTGGTGGGGAGCTCGCAGGAGAAGGGACCCACCCGCAACATCAACCTGGGACCAAATAGGAATATACGCGCGTTGCGCATAAGCATTGTTGACCAGAAATAGGCACGCTAACGAGGGGAGCTATCTTCCGTTCTCATTAATTGTGCATTATGAAACTCGTTCGTGCAACGTGGGAGACCGCGCGCCTCTCTGCGATGTTCCATCTTCGTTGGGTGCCACAAGATCCACCGGTGGTACTGCTGATGCACGTGGATCGTCAACGAGAAATTTTACAGCGACCGCCTTTCAAATCTCTCGGTGAATCTTCACTGACGGAAATCGAGTATTCCCTCTTCCGCCAGCCATCCTATCACTTACCTCGAGGGTCTTGTTTAACAGACCCCCCCCCCTCACACCCCCTCCGGGTCCTAACGAAAGTCTTTGACGATCCAATAAAGATCGTTACTCCGCAGTCGTTAGGGCTTTAAGGCGCTCGCTATTGATTATTGGTTATGGCTAATACCCGGCAGCCACGGATTATCGGCTTCTGCAAGAAGAAGGCCTCGGAGCTCGGTATTAAAGTGTTCCTAATAACAGCGTGGAGTTAACGCTGCTTTCTGGAATTTTACGAGAGTGCAAACGAGCCTCGTAAACCCGTTACGAGTCAAGGATCCGTAAATTCGTTAGTCTAATGAATTTAATGAATTCCGCGCGACTCCATTTTCCGCGCGTCTACGTGTGTGCGCCGCGTTGCGCGTAGCACGCGCGCGCGCGAGCGCGCGTAATACGGCGACTCTCGACACGCGTGTCCCTGCGATCCGGCAAGAAAGTGGAATGGTCTCCTTGGCATGGCGGGCAACGGGAGTTTACGCGCCTCGGACGTTTGTCCTTTATTTTCTGCGACGCCTTCGCTCGATCAGTTTTCGCGGCGATTTAATAAACGCCGGTGACCGCGTCGATTGGCGGAAACTCTTTCTACGGGCGCCATTCGCTTCGGGTTTCAAGCTACCTGTACATCAGTCCTCCTGTGCAGGACTCCAGCAAGGCCCCTCCGAACACGCAGACGTAATACTGCGTGCAATCTCTGGGATGGGGGTAGTAGCCGAATTCCTCGGGACATTCGAATTCCAAGGCGGCCTCGTTTCTGCTCGCCCTGGCGCTCCTCGGGGTGTTCCGCTGGCATCCTGCGAACATGAAAGAACGTTCATTGCGAATCATCTCCGAACTTTGGGGTAGAACGGGGGTGGTCTTGGGGAAGATCCAAATTCTCATCGAAACTCTCCGCACGAGGTAGTTTGGTAGGAAAACGTTCACTCGGGACGATTGCGTTATGCGCCTGCGTGGAACACGTAGATCTTGCGTTGAGGTAGGCTGCGTGCGTGTATGTGTGTGTGCGTGTGCGTACGTCCGCACGCGCACATTTGATCCACGCTCGGTCGGTCTCTTATTGAAATGCAAGCAGGGTGGTGTAGCGAGTTGCGCAATGGAAAGGTAACCGGATTTTTGGTCGACCTTGCGCTCTTACACGCTCCCATACAGATTCTCGATAAATGTGCAAGTACTGAAAAGAAGGAGAGGGGACAGAGAGTCCCGCGCGTTTCTTTATTTCACCTAGCGATTCATCAAACGCGTGGATTCTCACGGGACCTTCTCCCACCCCCTATGTCCACTATATCTATAAGTCAGATTATACTTTTTGATTTCATTTTCAAACTTTCAGGGTTGACCGTTCTTCCTCCGAGAGAGAGAGAGAGAGAGAGAGAGAGAGAAAGGACCATACTTCTCTAATGAATGCTAATAATTAACATTAACGAGCAATTTCCTCCTTGATCTGAATTCGCTTCCTCTTGCGCGCTAGATTATCCAAATAACTGCATAATATTCATTAGGAATTAACCTGCGAGGTTAATTCTCGAGGAATTTCGCTCTGGCACTGTCTCGAGGAAAGTAATATAATTTTATTAGATGCAGTCAGCTAATTCCTATGTATCTGTGGCCGAGGAACAGAAAGACTTCCGGTGCAGGAGTATAAATTCACTATAAATCATGGCGTTCCACGACACGGAATAGCTACCGGGGAGGAGAAGGGGTTGTCGAGGAAGGAAGAATCCGTGAAGTTTGAGAGAAGTGAAAGTCATGCGAACTTATGGTGGAGTAAAGAAGAGAGGTAATTGTAACAAGGGGAAAAGAGATAGATTGCAGCGAAGCTAACGAGAGAGAGAGAGAGAGAGAGAGAAGAAGAAGAGAAAGAAAGAGAAGGACATTGAAGTGGAGTAATAGGTAGAAAGATTATAGTAGAGCAAAACAGAGAGAGAAAGAGAGAGGGGGAGGGAGAGACTTTAAAGTTGAGTAAGAGAGAAAAATATTACAGTGAAGTAACACAGAACATTGACATGGTGTAAGAAATATTGTAGTATGGCAGAAAGAAAAGGATTTAAATATAATAGAAGAGGGGAGAAGTGGGGGACGATGGTATTGGGCAAAATCAAGGGGAGGAAAAAATATCACGAAAGTGAAAGAGGAAAGAGTGAAGAGAAAGAATGCGTCGGATGAAGAGAGGTGGTGGTAATGGATCGGGGTGGGGAGGAGGAGTGATAGAGAGAAAGGGTTGAAATAAAAGAGTCACCGAGTGAATGAGTGAAAGTAAGTTGAAATACCGAAGCGGAGCTCGAAACTGGAGCAAGACTTGCATAATATCAGACGGTTTTCAACGGTTCCAGCCATGCGGCGGTAATGGGCGCTAACCTGACGATAATCTTGCCTGACTAACGCTTAATGCGACAAGAACATCTTAATTATTTCAGTAATAAATCAAAACGTGATTTCCCTTGGAAAAGAAAATCGATCAATTTTAAGTCTGAATTTTTTCCTCTGGAAGTTGAGCTAAACTAACCCAACTTGACGTAACCCAGTAACGAGTAAACCTACGGTAAGTGGATGATTTGCAAAAGGTGAGCGAAAAAACCGTTTCTGTTCCTTTCCTTTTTTTTCTCCTCTTTTCTTCTTCCATTATTTCCCTCGGTTTTCCTCGCCTTGCCATCTGCTCTTTTTGCAGGATTTTCAAGAGGAATTTGCTGAATCGAGGAAAAACAATGGAGGACGCGAAGAGAACGGGAAGAAAGGGGAGGGGGCAGGGTAACCTTTTGCTCGTTAAATGCGACTGTTGGCTGGCTGGCTGGCTAACTGGCTAACTGGCTGACTGACTGGCGCTGAAAGTATGCTAATAATTCGAGGATGCGTAATATCTGACGCAACTCCTACTAGAACGACGCGCGGCTCGGATTTCCAGCTGTTTTCGAGCTAGCGAAAAGATCATTGACATGATTGAAGAAGAAACGAAATCTGAAACTTGCCCGCAGCCAATTGGAGGAACCCACGCGTGAATATTATTAGTCGGGGCTGTCCACGAATAATGGACCGTTGGAGTAGGAAATAATGTAAAGCTGAAAAGGGTTCATCATGGTGAAACAGGTGGTGTCGATAGCGTATCGTTATCAGCTCGATAGATCATGCAAGCGAAACTTTCATCGTTCAAGGACGCCGCGAAGAAAAAGAATAAAATAAACGGAAAGACGGGGGAGGGGGAGAGGGATAAAGACACGACCCAAGGAAGAGACGTTCTAACGATACTGAATTATCTCTGGAAATCCGAGATTTTTTATCCGTCCGCGAGGGAACTTTGATAATTAATAATGTCAACGATTCGTCAGGAAGAGAGGAAAAAGAAGAAGGCCACGGAAAAAGAAGGCCAGCTTATGCAATTATCAGTGGAGTGTGTTTCCGCGTAAAGATTGCCATGGCAATTGCGATTCGCGTTATAAGTTCTTACAGATCGCTAAAACCAGGAGGAGAAAGAGAGTCGCGAAGGAAAGAAAGAAGATGGAGAAAGCAACGGCGGAAAATTGGCCAAGAGCGGACAGAGCGAGGCCAATAGCTGCTTTGGCAATGGAATCGTGGATATTATCTGGAACGTGTAATTATTTCGGGAATTATCAGCGCCGTGTTATTAAGTTCGTGCTGAGCCTTGATTATGCCTTTACGCTCATTTCCTCGGATCGCCCGAAGATGCGAAAATGCGAAAAGTCCACTCTACTCCCGGTGACCTTTTTCACAAAAAATAAAACGAAAGAAGAAAAATAGGGAATAGAGAAGAGTTATCGTTTCTTTGGTTTACATCGTCGATACGGAAGAAAGGAGTCGTCAAGAGGGAAACAGGAGACGAAGGGATAGGAGGGATTTGAGAAGGTTTAAGAAAAATCGTAGGAGGTCAGTTGGATGAGTTTCGTCATAATCATGATTGTGTTTAACGTCGTGGTGCTTGTCGGAGGTCGATGCACGCGAATGCACCTTGAAATGGGAGTTTTCCAGCAGTGGCCTTTACTATCTCCCTTCCTCTAATCTCTCTCTCTCTCTCTCTTTCTGTTTGCTAGTTGACCGACATCTCCGACGAATCCTCGGAGCTCGAAATCTCCGCTTAACAGATCCTACCACGCATCGATATACACGCAACGTGTATTGTGCCAGCGTTGCGCGTCCAGATCGTCGAAGATTCGACGTACGAAATTTCGAGAAAGAAAGGTCAATCTTTCTTCTTCGAGTTTCCGTTATCTCATCGGCGAGGAAAAACGCGACGGCGTCGTAAAATATAGCGAGACAAGGTAACATAAAGAAAAGTTCAGGTTGGTTAAGGTTGAATGCAAATGAAAAATGAGTGAAGTAAAGAATGCAAAGCACAATATGCAAAGCGTAACTTAAAAGAAGAGAGTAAATAACATAAGGTAGGATGAAAGGTAAAATGAAGAGGAGCAGAGGAGAGCAGAGCAAATCGAGGAAAAGCAAAAAGAAAGTAAAGTAAAACGAGGCAAGATAAAGTGAGGTAAGGGGTTTGAAAAGTTTGAGGGATGCAAAGTGTTTTGAGTACTTTGTGAAGTAAGGGAAGGCACAGTGGCGTTAAGCTAGGTTAAGCGAGGCTGTGGCCAAACTACTATAGCAACTTCGAGGTTGCTGCCGTGCTCGAGTTGCCCTTTGAAAAGATTAATGCGCCGTTTACTCTCGAGCAAGGAGCGAGCAAGCGGAAAAGAGATGAAATCCCCGTGAACGCCCCTGCAACGGCCGGCAACACCCACTCACGATCTCTGCTCCCTGAAGATATTACTAAAGACACGCCGACATTTCCAGCCTGGTCCCACGATCCTCCCACGCGAACGGGGATTGCAACGCTCGCGCAAGAAATATCCTGGATCGACTTTATCGCGAGTCCTATCCTTCGCGCAGGATTTTGCCGCGTGCTTTTCACCTTCTCTCTCTCTCTTCCCCTCTCCCGTTTTTCCCTCGGGCCAAACTCGTCCTGTGTGAAACTGGTCGATCGATTATCGGAATTCCACCGGTGAGAGAGAATATTCGACCCCCTCCCCCATCTCGAAGCTGGCACCCTTTGTTTTCCTCCCAGGAGATTAAAAAGTTGAAAAATCGATGGAAACGGGAGGAATTCACTTTGGCGGTGGTTGCGCGTGTAGGTATCGCGAGCCCTCGGGAGTTTTACGTTCGCCGAGAGGAAAGGAAAGATGGCGGCGGCTTGGGGGCAGATGAAAAATGGCTATGGATATGGCGATGGCGAGACTGCAAAGTGTCTAGTAAAGTCGACGAGACATTCCACGTACGGCGAGTACCAAAGTACCAGAGTACCAGAGTACCATAGTGCCGTGGTACCGTGGTACCGTGGTACCGTAGTACCATGGTACCCCGAGGCCAAGTTGGGATCGGATATACGAGGCGTACGAGTAAGTTCTTAGCCGAGCCAATGGCCCAGCCACGTTTTACGCGACACCTTTAAACCTTTGAAACCTTAAAACCTTAAAACCTTAAAACCCTTTCACGGACCACCCAGCTTTCCTTTCCCATTTCTTTTCGCGTCTTCTCGGCTAGTGTGCAAAGTCTATTTCTGCCTCCCTCCCTCTCCTTTCTTCATCCTCTTCTTCGGTTACATCGAGGTTCGTCATTTATGCTTCTATCGAGTAACAGAAATTTTCCATAAAATTAATCGTTAGATACGGAGAGGAGATCCGATGTCAAAGCGGTCGTGGCTCGAAGAAATGCTAATTAGGCAAATTTGTCGCGAAACTGGCCGGTTTCGAAGGAGCCCCAGTGCAGATGAGACGATAAACGAGATAATCACCGCTGTAACGCACTTACATAAGTCCTCGCGTTTAATATCGTTACATAATTTTTATCCTTCGCGAGAGAGTCGCTAGCTTTCTTTTTTCCACCCGTTCTTTTTCACGATCTCATTCCTCGGTATGTTCACCAAGAGCGGGGTAGGAGGGGGGGAGGGGAGGGATTAATCAACATCCTCTCCCTGCCCTCCTTCTCCGGCAAGAATCGTTTCGAGCGAAGGACTGACAAATTTCACGCATCCCCAGGGAATCCCTTCGGACCACCGTGGACCCCCGTGGAGAAGTTCGAGCACGAGAAACCATCAGGAGCGAAGGAAGTGGAGTGCGGAGGAAAAAGGGTCGGCGAATTCCCCCCCATGAGGAAGCAACGAGACCGGACGAGGAACACAACGGCGAAGGACGATTTTAACCAGAAGTGGAGCGAGACATTACGGGCAAGTAAAACAGTGAAATAAGCAAGCGAATAAAGTAAGTTAAACAAGTAAATAAGTAAATAAGTGAACAAATGAGCGAGCCCGTTTTTTGAAATTGCCCAAGATCGCTTGAAATCGTGAGAAGTCCAAGCAGTATGCAAATACGTGATATAATCTCGTTAGGGTGGTAGCGGCGGGGTTTGGGGGTGCGGGTGGGGGTGTCGGTAGGGGGACAATTGAGCTGGCAGAGCAATGGGTATTACGTGTTCGTGGCGCGTGGTTTATGTTGTGCACTAACACTAACCTTAACTAAACCGGCTTGATCGAAAGTCTGTCGAGGGAAAAAGGAGTAATAGTGCCAACGCATTTCTTGCGCTTGCTATCCGTTCACGGTCCGTTTTTGAAAACTTTCACGTCTCTCGATCGTTCCGCCTTTTACGGCACCGCGTCGCTTGCCTACGCGACTCATAGAAAATTTCGGTCTCGACGCTCTACACCGTTCGATTCTCCCCGTCCTCGACCCCCTGTCCCAACTGACGTCGTTACTGAACCGCTTCCGGGGAAACGGAAGAAAATCCTGGGGAAAAGCCCTGAGAAATCTACATTTGAAAGCAAGGTAAACATAGAAAAAAGGCAACCCTTGTAAAATAATAAGACTCTTGTGTTTTTACAGTGGTTGGTGACGGTGGAGGAGAGTAAGAGAAAGAGAGAGAGAGAGAGTAAGAGAGAGGAGAGACATCATTGGTCATGGTCACATACAGAGGAACAATAATAAAGAAATCTCCTTATAAATGATTTACGGCTGCTTTGCTACCTTGGCGAGTGTCAAACTTGCGAAATTCGTCGGAAGGAAAAGCTTAAGGGAATTTTTACCTTCGCCAGGTAAAAGGAGAGGCGGCATGTAATTCGCTCGGGTGAACGCGTGAAAATTATGAGAACGAGGAGAAATTAACAAACAGGATACGGGCAGCGGTGTCAAGGCTATTTTCAGGGGTGTGTACACACGTATAGCCGTACCGGCTAACCTTTGCTTGTTGCGCGCGCGCATTTGCACTTACGCGCATTCGCGTGCGTGTGCGTGTGCGTATGCGCGCACGCGTGCGCTACTGTCCTCGTTGCCCGATCCCATGAGCAGCGGCTGCTTGACCACGGCGATCACCCGCCTCCCCCCGCGGAAGACACCATACACTTTCTCACGTGGCAATCGACGACGGTGACGACGATTAGTGGATCGCTCGAACTGCCGCTTCCCTGCTGTTTTTCCCCAAATCCTTTTGGACTCCTCAGGGTATGCATTTGCTTCGTCGCTCAACTAGTTTAACTAGTCCCATGAGATCCTTTCTCTTTTTCGCGCGGACAAAGGAGGAGCAGTTCTGTTTTTCTGCATTCTTGTTACCTCTCTCTCTCTCTCTCTCTCTCTTCTCTTCCCTTCTCTTCTCTTCTTTTATCTTCTCTTTTCTCTCTTTCCCTTTTATTGATATTTCTATAAATTCAGGACCTATCGCCGATGGCGTGGGGAGATAAACGATGGAAACCCGAGATATTGGTGAATGAGGGGATAGGAGGGTGGAGGAAAAGTCGATAAAAAAAGAAGGGAAGGGGTTGGCTAAGCTGAAAGGGACAGAGAGACTGTTGCTAAAATAGACAGCAGGTAAGGATCGTTGATCCGGCGGGTCCTCCTCTTTGTTGGTGGCCGCTTGAGATGAACGGCCAGTTAAGAAGCCGAGTAAAAGCACGGGAGAAAGAAAAAGGATGGGCGATAAATGACGGGGAGAGGGAGTAGCATAGGGGGGAGAAACGCGAGTTGCTGAACCAAAGTGGCGTGGGTGTGCGACCTTCCACGCCAGTTCACGAGAGACAATGCGACTCTCTCGGTATGCAAACGTCCAGCTTTCTTGGGGAGTCCAGCGTCCTCTCCCCCTTCTCCCCCATTCTCCCCGAAGCCGAAGCCGAAGTTGCAGCAGATAAGAAAACTTGCACAACCACCCCCATCGCCATCGCCATCGCCATCGCCATCGTCATCGCTATCACCATCGCTACCACCATCGCCATCACCATCACCATCACCATCGCCATCACCATCGCCATCACCATCGCCATCACCATCACCATCACCATCACCATCACCATCACCATCACCATCGCCAGCGCCATCGTCACCGTTCGCGAGCCAACGCTCGACACGCACCTAACGCTGTTTATCTTTCTTATCTTTATTATTCACGCTCTGATTTACTGTTATTCCCCTCTTCTCTCCTCCTCCTACGTCACTACCACCCACGTTCAACCAAACACGACCCCGAGGAAACTTCTTCGGTCTCCTTCAGCAAAAACCCCCTTCCAAGATTCTTCGCAAAAACCTCGTGGAACCTCGCGACTAGCGGAATCGCGAGATTCCTACGATCGAGTTCGGGATCTATGGATCCTGGGGAGTCCTCGGAATCCCAGGGTGACGTCTCTCAACGCATTGTGGCGTGACGGATGGGAAAAATTTGGCGTGGGCGACTGGAAGGAATAGCGTGGATTCCTGCGAATCGGATTTTCCCCTCCCCCCGACTGCCACCCGGGACTCCGCCTGCTTCGGGTTTAATTACTCGCGCGGAGACCAATCTGGCTTCGCGCCATTATCGCGAGTCTCGTCTCATTTCGTTTCGTCTCGTCTCGTCTCGTCTTCTTGCGGGAGAATAACTTTGGCCAATTAGCTGAGAACCCCGCATGGATTGAAAACAATTGCCTCCTATTCCCAATAGCATTCGCTCGTTCGCAGGAAATCCCGCTGAAAGAAGAAACGCTAATACGCATATCCCACGCTCGCTTTTAGACATTCGCTCGTGAAATCTTTTTCACCGTCAGCGCACGCGGCTCCCATTCTTCGCTCTTCCTCTAGCTCTTATGGGTGCGCGCCGCGATGCTTGCGCCAGTAAACCGAAATTACGCGTATGCGCGCTTAGGCTCCATCGCCTTCGTTAATAGCTTTTATTAATTCGCTATTTCGCAAATTCCTTTCGATCCTTCCTCACGACGATACGATGCTCTTTGTCTGGAAAATCCCTTCCCCTTCATCCCTCTCTCTCTCTCTCTCTCACACACACACACACAGACACGATGTACTGTTCGTTCGCCCTGCTCCTCAGCCCCTTTCCCCGTGAACGCGATAGCTCCTCGCATCTATTTCCCAATGAACTTTAGAGAACTGTGGCGAGTGATAACTTTCTTGAAACTGAGCGAGATCGTTCCGCTGTAATGTCGCTGCCATTGCTGAGAGCTTAATAATATCATTGCCATTATTATTATTGTTATTGTTATTATTCGGCTTGCGTATTATGAAGGAGCGAAGGAATGCGAGTGCAATATCGTTTTTAAATAACGTGGCGTAAGAGCTCGCCGCTCGAATTGTCACTCGAATTTGACGCGTTTACTTTCTATTCGATCGAGGCTCTTTCCAGCGGCTGGAAATAGACGGGCCTCGATTAAGAAGAATAATAAGATGGAGGAATCGCGCGAGGGGAATCACAGGGATTTCACAAAGCGTGAACTTTTACGGAGTCCGCCGTTCGGGTTTGATAAACCGATTAAAATTGGGCAAGAGGTCCACAATTACTCCAGGGAATTTCTTCTCGGTCGAGAGAAAATTGCGTGAGTCGATGAATGGATCGATGTGGATCGATCGATCAATCGTCGAAACTTTCTATGACGAATCACACGGGGAAAAAGTGTTTGGTGGAAAAATAACTCTAGTCCCACAGAGAGAGAGAGAGAGAGAGAGAGAGAGAGAGCACGGTTCTTTTAGAAGGAGCTCCTCGCAATCGCGTCTAATTTATTTTAATGCGATATTCCCTCGAATTCGCAGCCGTTATAACGCGGCTCGCCCGATAAGTGTGTGTGTTCCACTGTAATTTAACACTCTGAAATCTCCGAGATATTTCCACGAGGAATCTCTCTCATGCCTTCTCCGATATCCGAGGAATTCTCGTTTAATAATAATAGGTATCCATTTGTGGAGCGTGGCCTGGTCGATATTGTTATTAAAAGCAAAATTACGATAGCGCTAATAAATTGTGGGTATATTGTTAGCCAAATGGCTAGATCGCCGCCGAGTGCGGAGAGTACGAAAGACAGGCAGATATGCGTGCATGTGCGGAGAAAGCGATATGCACTCTAGACGCTACACATTTGCGTGCGTCCGTGCGTGTTGCGCGCGCGTCATATAACACTCGGATACGTGTAACGCACACTGGTACAAATGTCTCGGTATATAGTCTTTGCCAAGGCATCCTTGGAGCGCTTATATCTGGTGCATAGCGTCGAACGTTCATGGCGTTTTCCCATAACGATATAACGCAAGGTTTATAGTCTAATGAAATTTCAGTAAAACAGCCTGCTGCCCCACCGACAGGAAGAAAAATGACTAAAACTAATAAAAAGCCACCACGTAGCTGTGTTCTCTATGAAATTTTCAGCAAAAAAGTCCTGAAACGTTTGTCGATACGACTATCGAGTGATTAGATATTAAGCGATAAAGTTTATCGATGCGTCAGCCACGCCCACTGTGATCTGATTGGATAGACATTGATCGGCCGTAACTCGGTAATCGGGCACCGTACGAAAAAGTGGCAAGGAACTTTTTTGCTTAGAATTTCAAGAGGAATGCCCCCTAATAATTGGTTATCGCGATTTCCGATACGCCTAACGATTTGTGGCACGCATGTGGAGTACGGAGAAAGCGTTCGTACATGGGACATGTTATTAAGCTTCATTCTAGTTAACACCATCATAAAGACATTCGGCAAGCAACCGCATTATTGTAATCAGCGATCAATGATCTTTACAATTCTTCATCTTTAATCTCGCTCTCTGTTTTACGCATGTCCCTCCCAATTACTCCAAAGAACCTTCCCTTCCAAAATCATCGCGTTTGACAATACTTCAACGAGTGATTGGGTTACGATGCTAATTCCATTAGGCTGTTTCAGGTCTTTCAAAATCGTTCCTCGTTCCTCAATTCGTTTAAGGATCACGAAGCTCTCATCGATTAGTTCTTACATGATCTTTCAAAATCATTCGCGCCGGCTAGTTGCGAGGTAACGCGCATCATTATTGGATCTTGCCGACATTTCGTGCAATCTACCATTATCCTCGTTTTACAGGCTAAGCGAGGAACACCAGCTGGAGTTACTCAGTCATCTTGGTAATCATTGTGTTTAAGTCAGTCGATTATCGACACTTGGATACCTGTTTTACAAGGGACTGCCGTGATGATACTGACGATTTGTGGACGTCACGATTCTTTACTTGACAATTAGAGTTACTGTTAGGAACACCACCACCACCACCACCAGAAACATAAAGAAAAAACGCAATGGGACAAATTCCAGTTTTCAGGTATCTCGTTCTTTTTACCGATTCTTCTCTTCCTTTTTTCCCTCTCTTCTAGTCATTCATCCGCTGATATTGCTTTTGAGGAATTGGCCTGTCAAGAGGAGTTGAGCTCATGCGCGAAAGATTAAGAAACTAAGGGCGGGGCGCGGGGAGAGGAGAGAAGCAAGAGAATAAAGATAATAATCATGCGAGGCCCCTATGATTTCTTCTTAACTCTAAACTGGCTTCTTCTGCGAGATCGTTGACTGTTTAACGGCGTTAATGTTATCGTTAGCCCCAACTGCGGCTAACCACTCGCTTTCACAAGATATATTGCTCTGAATATACACGTATGTATACGAACACGTAATGGTGTAAGTGTTGTGAATTTTAATGAAGCAGAATAAAGCTAATCGTATCGTTTAATCGATGGGAACGAGATGAAATCTCTCGAAATTCAAGAAAAATTAATCGTGGAGATTTTACGTAAAGAGAGAAAGAGAGAAGAGAGAGAGAGAGAGAGAGAGAGAGAGAGAGAGAGAGAGAGAAGGAGAAGAAAAGTATTCAGGCACGTATTACCAAAGAAACGATCATGAAAGTTTCTTGCCAAGCATCGAATTAATTTCTTTTATATATCGGTGTAAAAAAGAAGAGGTAAAGAGAGGGGGTGAGGGGTGAGGGGGAGAGAGGAAGAGAGAAAAATTCATTCTCCAGCGTCAATTTCCCTCGCGATATCGATCGAATAAAAATTTTCCACGGAGTTAACCGTAGTCGTCTCACCGGCTAGTCGATCTCCGTCGATTTCCATCGATCTTTTCACGGATCTAGATCGCGCGAATGGGGGGGCGTTAGTTGCCAGTGGCATTGATGTCGATGATGGGAAAACAACGGGATCCGGGGGAAGGTCCGGCAGAGCGATCGAGAAAAATCGAGCGATCGATAGATCTAGCGTTGTGTCTGGTAGGGAGTAGTCGTTCCTTTCTCGCGAACTGCTGGTAACGTAAAACCTTGATCGGCCCGTGAGACCGATCGGCTTTACTCCCACGGAAATCTCGACGCGTAACCGTATACAGCATTAAGAAATATACGTAACACACGTAAAACGTAGCGGCGGCATACGCAGAATTTCCCTTCCCCCTCGCCCGCACAGTCCATAGGATAGGCAATTGTGCGCGCATATCTATGCGTGTGTGTGTGTGAGAGAGTACTTTCCATACTGGCACACAGTGGCGCGTGTGCCCCAGCCGATTTATAACGCAAGCAACGATTTTCCGCTACTCTTACACTACAATGAGCATGATAAACCGATCGGGAAAGCTCGCAGTTTCGTCAATTAGCGTCTCGCGTTTTCTGGATTGGCCGCGATGACCTCCCCACACCACCGCCGACTCACCCTCTTTCAGAGGCAGGGGGCCGAGGAGAGAAAAAAAGATTGAGAAGAAATTGACCAATCCTCTTTCGTCGGGCAGAAATAGTTTTACGAGCATTTGCCACGCGCTAAATGGGTCATTAAGAAATTCTGGCGAAAATCGTTACTGCCGGACATTCCAAAGAAAGAGAGAGAGAACGACCTTCTTCTTGAAGTCTACAGGTCGGACCAGTTACGTCAATGAGATATTGCGTTAGCCGTCATAAGTGATCGCCATCCACGAAATTAGCCCCGAGTGATCCGGAAATCAATTTTTTAGCGAAGGTCAATCTCTTGTCTTGTTTCTCTTGGGCGTTTCCATGATTAATGATCGAGGCCAGAGCGCTACCATTGCTGTTACCATTATATTACCGAGCAAGTGGTCTGGATATTGTAAGAATGGAAAAAAGAAAGGAGCAATCAACAGGATGTAGAAATGAAGAAAGAGCAACCGTGCGCAAGGTCTTTCCCAGGATAAGTCTCTGCGTCTGCTGTCCGTCCGTCCGTTCGACCACCCGCCCGTGTCTATCCTCTATCTCGCGTATCATTATCTTATTTGGTATCTCGTCGGTGGTATATCTTCTGGCAGAGAGCAGTCTCAAGGTTTCCCCCGAGGAAAAGCCCCATTGGGCATCTCACGATGGGCCGGGGGATCCGCGATGGACGCTGCGCGCCTCCCCGGGAAATTCGTCATGGCCGATCCACCTACGGGCGAGTGGATATGGAAAAAAAATGGCAATCGCGATGCAGGGAAGACGGTCATTTGTATTTTTAACGAAACCCTTGTCAGGGGGGGGGGGGAGAAGCCACCAGGAATTCCCCTCGACTTCCCCGTCGCTCGCTCGCAACGCCAGGAAAGTTTTCGCGAATCGAATAAATAAGACTGCGACGCTCGGCATTCCTGAGATTCCGGAATCCGCGCGCGACAAGTACGGGAGAGACCCGGTGAAATTTAAAGGCAGAGCCCGAAATCGGCGAGGGGCCGAAACGACCGGGCCCGACCCCGACCACGGCGCCGGACCCGGTCGTTAGGAGTCACGAGGATTCCTTTCAAGGACGCCTTTACTACGTTACTTTCGATTCGATCTATTTACTTTAACCCTTTTTTCTCCCTCCAGAAGATAGTCCCCTCTCTCCCAAGGTCGACGTCTTGTCCCCCTCGGCCGCGCCCTGGCGCGCTCTGATGCAAGCGCAGCAAAAGAGAATGGACAGTGGCCATTGCGAGATTTCTGTCATTATTTCAAATACCTCCTCGTTATCGCTCTCCATTTCGTTTCTAAACTCTCCCCCCAGGAAACTTTGTATCACGCCCGAGCGCCGAGCGAGAGGTCTTCCAGGGTCCCCCGAAACCCCAGGAAGAAACGGTGTGCAACATCACCAGCTGCCGTTGCTGACGTTTCTACCGTTGCTCCCCTATCCGATATATTCATCCCGTTCCAGTAAAGTACCTCGAAACGTGTACCGAGTGATTCTTCAAGAACGCTGAAAAATACTTTTACTCGAGAAGAAAGAGAGAGAGAGAGAGAGAGAGGCAGACGACAGAGAAATAGCCAGAAGGGTGGGCTGTGGGAGTAGGATAGAGGAAAGGACCTTGAGGACACCCGATGAAGATTGCTGAACCCAATCGCAAAGATACGGAGGGACGAGGAATATGCAAGGTTGACAGAGGAGTTCCAAGAGCGGGTTCCAAGTGGAAATGGAAAATCAGAATAAACGATGCACGGTAACCAGAAAAAAGATGGCGGCGGAGGTGGAGGCGAAGGCGGAGGCGGCGGTAGCAATGGTAACGGTAACGGGGGTTCCCCTTATGCCCTCGAAATCCTCGTAGCACGTAAAACCAAGTTTCGCCAGCGGTACGAGCGCCAGCTCCTCCCTCCCTTCCTTCCTCCCCCCGGAATATCTGTGTTATTGCTTTGCTTCGTTTTCCTTTCGTCTTACTTCCACCGTTGAACGAATAAGGAGATTTCACCTCTCGAATAAATTCGCAACGACCGTGTACACATCGCACGTAATACTTTTATTCCTAGCCAGACGTACACCTCTCGTTCCCCGATGCTCCCCTCCCCCGTCGCTTCTTGTACCTCCGATGACAGTCCGCGCGCTCTCAGACTCTCCTCCACCCGGGACAAAAGAAGAAGAAGAAGAAGAAGAAGAAGAGAAAAGGGGAAAGGAGCCACCGAGTACCAAAGAAAAGACAACGAGAAATTTCACTCGCGCTTTATCGACTCTCCTTCCGCTCCTCTTTTTCCTTCTTTTCCTGCTACCGTTTTCCTCTTTCTTTTCATAATGGCGCGCGAGCGCTGTCCCTGATTCTACGTCGCAGACACGCATGGCCCACTTTTCGACATCGATACCAAACAGTTTCTTTCCGTAGGTACCTTGCCGCCGGTTCCGGGGACGCTTCTGACCGATTGACCAACAACGAGGGGACCACTCCCAAGCGACGAAGGGGCCGCCGCTCCGGAATTACGTATTCCTCCAGCATCCACCAGGTTCCTTTTACCGATTCATCCGCATTGCTCGGCTTTCTTTATTATTAATTCATCGAGCTAGGAAACGTGGACCCTGTTTACCGATGGCTAATCGTCGCTAATACCGCGTGTCTAATTTGCAAGCAATGAAAATGATGATTGGCAGGAGGGGGAGGGGGGGGTCCATTATGCCAGTAATTCCTCATTATTTCAATTACGTCATTTCTGCCATTTCGAAAGGCGATACTTGCCGCGCGTTAGTTCACGCACACACGGATACGGGGTCAATATTTTATACTTTCCCTTTCCACGCGCGCTTTTTTCGTCGGAAAACAACGATCGATTAGCATCTCCCAAATTAAGGATAGCGACTGGCAGTTTTTAGCGAGCTTTCAGCGAGGAAAGGAACTCCCCCACAGTCACTTTGGATTTCAATGACTGTACTCGATTCTACCGTAAGATACCGCGTCCGCGAGAGACTCGTGTTGTTTTTTCGTTGATTTTTACAAACGATTGACCAACGTCCATGAATTATCATCGCTTCCACTCGGCGTCCCGGTTATTAAACGCGTGCGTGCGTGCGTGCGTGTCGTAGAAATAGAAATAGAAACGAAAACAGCGCGACTCTATCGACCGAGCGCTTGTACTTTCCCGCTGCGAGTAGTCGCGGGGACTCCCCGCGAGCTTGACTGGATTTTCCCCCGTGGAAAAAATTGCGTTTACGAGCTGGGTCAGCGCGAGCGAGGAGAAGATTCGCCAAGTCTTAAATCACGCGGACAATGGCGGGCCGTTAGGCATCCCCGTCAGCAAAAGCCGCCACTTCGAGAGTCGGGGCTGTCCCTTGACCTACGCCACTGATCCTGAGGGACGCTCCTCGTTAACCCCGCGCTCCCTTTCCACCGCATGATTTTCTGCGCTTTAACAGTAAACCCTAAAGGCGCGATCTCTCGTAAACTTAACGAGGAGCCCCTATTGGAACGCGCTTCGCTCGTTTCTGCGCGCACTCGCTTCGAGGATTTGCCTCGGGACCCGACAAATATTTTTTCCAAAAGTTAATCCTCCGGGAAATGAATCGTGTGCGCGTGTGCGCGTGTGTGCGTGCGTACGTGCATGCGTTAACCACAGATTATTCCTTGACAAATATCCTCCCGGGTAGACGGCAGCGATAATATTAATTGTAAGTGCTTGTTTATTATTATCGTTATTGTTATTTTGAAAAAGAGAATTTTTGAGGGATGAAAATTTATGGAGTTTTTTTTTTTTTTCAGAGCGGTGGAAATTTTTTTGCGCTACTCCTGCGAGTGAGCGTGAAAATGACGCGGACGAAAAAATGCAGAAAAATAAACAGATTGATAAATGAACGGAAAATGGAAAGAGAGAGAGAGAGAGAGAGGCAGGCAGGCGCACCCTCGGGGACCAAATGACGGGCGGCACTGGGTCCGATCTCGATTTCCGCGTGTGCCAGTTATTCAGCGGTGCTTGTGCCGCGCGCCATTCAATTACGTAAACTGACATTTTCGCGGCTAACGTGCAGCAACAGCCAAGGAATCAGCAAGTTGCTCGACGGCTTAGGATTTCATCAATTTTTTATCCATTAATATCAGTCACCATTTCATATTTGCCAGGTTCGCTCGCTGCCGGTTACTTGTTTTATTAAATCCCTTTCTCCTTTGTATTTTTACATTTCACTGGTATTTCGCTAATTTATGGCAAATTAATAACGAGCGTGTACCGATGGTACGTGAGCGTGCGCGTTGTTACGTCTCTTTGCCAAGAAACTTTGACTCTTCCTCGTTTTGGATTCCTGTAAATTTCGGTTCAGGTCCGTGGAGTCGGACTTGGATCGTTTCAACTGTTCTCGGATCTTGTTACTTTTCTCCCGAGCCTTGACACGGAAAAAAGGATGACGAGGAGAGTACACGGTACATAGTAGCCAGTGCGGTGGCATTAGGATATAAAATACAAATAGAAATTGCAATTTCGAGGCGCGCTACTCTTCTACTAAATTCAATGACTGGTAAGAGCGGAGTTTGCCAACGGAAAGTGAGCCAGGTAGCGAATGACAGGTAGTAGTGGCCATGTATGGGGAATGGACAGTATGAAAATGACAACTCACCCACTCTAGAGACAATTGCCAATGCGAGCAAGACACTGCTGAGTATGATCATCTTCCTTCGGAGAAACGGCCACGAGAAAAGTGAGGGAAGTTTTGTTTTATTGGCGAGATGGACAGAGAGAACTTTTGAAACTTTTGAAAGACCGTGAATGAAAACACTGGAGCAGCAGTGGACTCGAATGGGAATTCAGCTGAGGCAGATATCGGAGGGTCCTCGAGGATGAGGTCTGCAGCGCCGTTCGCCGTTCACAGCCGCGAGAGCGCCATCGACTTTGCAGAACAACATATGCTACGCTCGTGAGGAGAGAAAGGTGACTGGTTAAGATACTGGCGAGCCGTACTCGATACCTCCTGTCTTCTTGGCATAGTCACCTTTCTAACAAACCGTCAACAAAGAAGGGAGTTGCGGACCCACACCATTCTCACTTTTACAGTTTGGAGTGGTGGAGAACTAGCCAACGCCGCTACGCCCTCGCCTTCACCACGAAATCCATTACTGCCTTCGAATTCTCCATTTTTTTAACCCTGAAATTCCATGAGATCTGCTCCCTGTCTCTGCTCTGATCAGACTCTCTTTTGGTAGACCTTGCGCGCTTCAGCATTTTTTCCTTCAACGCGATAACCTTCTTCTACCCGCATATCATATTCCTCCACTTCTCTTTCAACTCTGAAAACCTTTGGATCTTATCTACCTTTTGCCGCCTTAGGGTCTACGGGATCACTCATTCCTTTTCACGCAGACGGTAAATAAATAAGCGTGAGACCTCGATTTCGTTAAATAATCTTTTTTTTATTAATAACTATGAAACGATTTTGTATATATATTTATATTATATACATAAATTGAGTACCGTCATTACAGTAGTACACGATTGTAATTAAACGCTTAACAGTATATGGCATCATTGTAAGACCCAATACGGGTAAACGTTAAACTTCGTGCTTAAAACACACACACACACACATATGTATATACACACATATGCATATATATATCATGTATGTGTATACGTGCACATATATATATATATATATATATATATATATATAGAATGGCTTGTCTCTCCGTCAAATATAAGTATAGTCTTAATTTAACAATTTATCAAAACCTCTTTTCCTTTTGTTTCTTTCTACCACGTTCTTATCTAGTCGCAAAATTGTTCTCCTATATTCATATTTCTGAGTTTCCGGATGGATACCGCGTTTGACGAACTCCAGCTTGCTTCATCGGGATTTTGATGATCCTGAATGATGGATCCTGTCCTCAGGTTGGCCCATATATACCCGTATGAGCTTCATGGTTGACTTCACCGACCACTCATTTCTTAATTGGCCGGACAATTATTATTATTGTTTTCCTATGTTGTTCATTCGCCCATTCTTTTCGGTGAGATCCTTGCGTCATTGCGTGACACGAAACACTTAGTTGCTAACTAATTCGATTTGTCTGTATTTCTTGCGTAAATTGCTCACAGAATCCTTGAATAAAACTGGATCCAGTCGCATGTTGGACCTCAGCAATGGCATATATCCAAAGACAGCGACAAATGTGTTCATACAGGTCTGACGTTGCACAAAATGATCCGGATCGTTCCATGGAGACCTATTGAAAAAGGAAAAAAAAAAAAATAAAAAAATAAAAAAAGAGATAAGGTATGAATGATTGATTGATTTGCCGAAAATTAAAAACCTCCCACATTATAGTAAGACTGAACAGGTTTGATACCTTATTCCGGCAAGTGTTGTGTCCTTATACAATTTCCTCTGAGTGACTTTTATTGGTGGTCTTCGAGTTACGTGACTAACCAAAAAATTCATCAGAATATCCTCACAATTTTGAGACTGCTCGACCGTTTTGTGTAATGTTGAACTCAATAATTCGGTATATAAGGTATTATAGTATCGATGATAAAAGGCAGCGCCAGTTAAAATTATACTATAATCATTCGTCCACTTGCTGGTATAACCCCAAGAACGCTAAAACATGAAAACATGATTCAATGGACGAATCATTAAAGGGATGAATGAGCTTTGAATAAACCCAAGTACCTTCGAATCGTCCCAATAATGAGATCTTGCTGGATAACCAACTATTCTATCAGGGAATGAACGCCAGACCATGAAGGCAAAATCGATTTCATCCGTATTTAACGTCGCATCTTCGTCTAAAGATAATATGGCACTGGTTTTGATTAACGGGTGCGGAAAAAATCTTTGAGAGATACCATCGACAGCTATTACATTTATCGACGCTTTGATACCTTGCCAACGTGGTCGTCTTGGTTGTGGAATGTCCGAGTTCCACATTAAAATTATCTGTGAAAATAAACATCAGAGAAATTCTAAAACCTATCTGGTCGGTTTACCGGAGATTACAATCTTCAGTTAAAATGTAGGAAAAGTTTCTCTCTTGATCCACATTAATGAAAACACTTACTTTATCTAAATATTTGCTTTTTGCAACACTGCGAAGTAAACGATAAAGAACAGCAGTGGAACCCAACTGTGAGTAGATGATGGCAGTGAATGTATTTCCAGGATTGCTATTTGAGAAAGGGAGTTCTTGTTGACTATCAGCGAATTGAGGCAAAATTGACAATGCGCCTGGACTTGTGTTCCAAATAATTTTCTCCCTCGTTCCTTCCCAGGGTAAACGCTCGCGAATATTCTAAGATATTAATAGAAGTAATAGGAGTATTAAAGAATAGGAATATCTGAATCGATAATATAAATTTTAATCGAGCATTCTTTATACGTACTTCAAAAACAGTAAATATAATTTTTTCGATAGAAGAAAAATATCGTTCCCACAGAAATTGAGTTTGCTGCCGTAGTTTAAGTATTTGGACGTTAGAAACCGATCTTACGATATCGGGTATCTATTAGAGCAAAAATTAAGTTTTATCTTATGGTACTGTAACATATTTTTATATAACTTTAGTTGATTATACTGACTTGCAACAATAATCTTTCGTCGGAAAAAATTACTGCTTGCGTCCAATCGATACGTTCGTGAAATGGAAGAGCCCAACCATTACTTAAAATAACTGGAATACATCCCGCTTTTAGAGCTTCGAGGAATCGAAAGCTCCCAAGTCTCCGACCACGTGGTACAAGACAAAAGGTAGCGTTCATCAATAAAATCTCATAGTCGTACCTAAAAGATTTACTTGATATGATTTTAATTCCGTTCGTACAAAAAATTATTCGCGTTTATTATGATTAATAACGTTTCTTACGTATCATATTCTTGATTATCCTGCTGACAGTGTTCGTCTTGTAATTCCCTCCAGGCTTTTCCGTGACGACAAGTAGTCACAAATACTAAATCCTTACCATTGTGAAGGTGATAGAGAGCATTTCTTGTTTCCGATCCAATACCATGTACATAACGTTTTCCTTTAAAAGCCGCTACATATCTTTTATTATTAGGAAAATTATTTTCTAAAGCTTGGCCTGATTCTCCACCTCGTTCTGGATGTTGTTTTCCAAATAGTGGTATAGATATATCAAAATTTGGCCTCAGTCTATAAATGGACATACTTGCCTTTGCAAGCATAGCATAACCCAAATCAAAAGCCAATGCTTCCTCCGCATAATCCGGCCATGTGCCAGAATATAAATTAAATATCAAGTGATTTCTACCATTATTCCAATGTGGTAAGCGTAATAATTTGGAAGGAAGATTATGAACAAATTCAGCCGATAATGGATCCCTATCTAGAGTATCCAAAGCTAGAACAAATATACATGCTCTTGCTGGATCTGACGTATAATATCTTGACTCAGTAATTACATTCAATATTTTTTGGTATAATGGGCTTATCGTATCTTCTATTGGATATACATATACTGTAAAACCTTCTTTGCATCTCGTAAAATCAAAGCAGGTTTCCATACGACATTGCCTTGTACGTTGTAATATAGGCAAATTTTTATTCGATAACTTTAAATCCTTGTCATAAAATTCTTCATTTAGACTTAAATAGGAAGGCAATCTCTCATAAGGCAGTGAAGATCTGCCTGACCATTTTTCACTTTTTAAACGATATCCACCAAAATAACAGTAGCCAAGAAACGCACATGTCACAAATAGCAATAGATAGCGTTTCTTGGCCTGCATCTTAATGCATTTAGGTTATACAGAGATAAATATGAAATTCAAGCATTATATAGTTGATAATATATATATATTTTTAGACATGAACTTGTTCTCATGCCTTTTCTACTATGTGCTTACTTTACTTTATCGTATTTGGTTATGTCTTTTGACTATCTTCAATTTCACAATTGACTGTAACAGAAAGAATACACACTTTGTAAAATACTGGCCAGTAAAAATTGCATAATATTCATGCAAAAAAAAAAAGATAAACTACGATGAGAATCAAGAGAGTTTTACCATTTTATTGAACAGGAGAGTGCTCTTATCAAATGGAGTTGCCAATAAGTATGATTTACAGGGCTTAACGTTTTCAACGAAAACGGTAGCCATTCTATTATTTCAAAAGTTTTAATTTACCGACAGTATATACTCCTAATGAGAATCTTACGAATTTGAAATGACATATTGACAATCCGTTCACGCGAAAGGTTAACCTCTATCATAATAATATCAATTGCAAATAAAATTACACGTACAAAAAATAGTTCATTGTTCCACACAGCTTTCGAGGAATTATAATGAGAATGATCGATCGTCTTAATAATTAAAATTTTCTTTAATGTGACAAATGGATATATTTAGGTTAATTTTATTGCACACACTCCACAAATATCTCGCCGGTGGCATTACGCCCATTCGAATGCTTGATAGACATCGTCAATATCGCGTGACTCCAAAAATTCAAGATTTCCAAAAGTGAAATCATTGCTATCACCGCACGAACCTTATTCAAGGGTAACGCGATTTATTCAATGACGTTGGAATGCTTAATAGCAAATAAGTTATCGTTTATTTTTTTTTATGATACCTATGTGCATGGCGCTATGTAATCTAAACAAAAGGAAAGGCGATTCTCTTGCCATCTACACGTCATCGCGTGAATTAAATTAAAATCTCTCGATTTCTCTCGATTTCCACATCGATTACCCGCAGAACGCTACTTTTTTCAATATGAAAAAATAGCGCATTTTCTTGCAATCGCTTTTTATCGCCCAACAACAGTGATTCGTTCACCTTACGAGTCAATGATCTTCTCATCATGACAATTTCTGGCCCACCACGTGGTCATATGATTTCCCTCGAGCGTTTCTTCTTCGTTACAATTGTTTTTAACAGGCGCAAAATTACGCGCTCCGAACTCGTCTTGAGTTAACGCGCTTACGCTTATCGCGCAAATTGACATGAAATTTGGAATGAGAAGGTGCGTGTTATTTATCCGTGTGTGTCATTAAATTCCCATAATGGCACTCATCGAACCGACGACATTCGCTCATCAATAATATATATCCAGCACAGATTATCAAATAGCGCAAACCCCGATCCTACACCGTGATAGTAAAATTTCTGTTTTTTTTTTTTTTTTTTGCTTTTATATTCTCCTAACGACGTGTTTACGCTGTATAGATTTTTCATTGATTTTCTCATTTCCCTACCGGATAATTCTGCCGCGTGTTTCAATTCACGCTGGAGTCTCGAGTGGCTGGGTTTTGGAAAGAGTCTCTGCCATGCCGGCTTACGTAAAGAAATTTTGGCAAGCACTGACGGAGGTTTGCAAGGAATATGCATTAGAAACCACGATACATGGAATAAAGTATACGGCTCAGGAAAAATCAACGATTGCGAGGTAGAGACAAGCACGTTTTTGGCTCTTGCTTTTTCTCCTATTTCTTCAATCTCAATCTAATGTCAGATCGTAACGCGAGGAAAATTTGTTGACTCGCTTGCTGATATACTTGATCGTTGCTAGATTTCTTTGGCTGGTCGTTATGATTCTTTCGGTATCAGCCGCTGGAATTTTAGCGAGCAAATTTTACGAGAGGCACAGCTCTGCAAGCATGAGTACTTTGGTAATCAGCAACCAATTTCCTACGGAAAAACTATCGCTGCCCGCGGTCACGTTGTGTCACGGTAGTATTGCCGTCATGCAGAAAGTTTTGATTTTCTTCAATTCGCAAAAACGAATGTAGGTATTACTCATAGTACGAAGCGCGTAGAATCTGAAGAATCAACGCTATACGATTTATAATACAATTTTCTTGCTGTCGTGTCTTTTTCTAATTTTAATTCGACTCTTCTTCTTACACTTTGCATCGCATCCCTCCCCTTTCTCTCTCTCTCTCTCTCTCTCTCTCTTTTTCTCTTGCAGATATATTCCTCGTGGATTGACTCGTCAAGATTTCGAAGTAGCTTTAAAGTATCTTCGCGAGATTATATATCCGACTAATCATTTTCAAGAGGAATTAGATAAACTGCAACAGATTCTTACGGCCAACAGAATATCTTTACTGGAATTGCTGGAGAATGTCAGTTTAAACTGCAGCGATTTTATCGTGATGTGTCGTTACGAGGGAAAGACATTACCTTGTTCAGTAATTTTGGAGCCAATAGTCACTCAATACGGGATTTGTTGCGCCTTCAATTATGTAAATCCCGATGATCTACTGCGAAAGTAAGCTTCCTCGAGTGAGAGACTTTTTAGAATCAATTTTAGATCATAGAGCGAGCACGCTAGAAAATCAATGCAGCACTGATCATTGATTCACTGATACACTGATCTATACACGATTAATACCGGCACCTATTAAACCTTACTGATAAATAGTACTGAGACAGGAGACTGTGCAATTTTACCTTGACACGTTCCTCTGGATAAGAATGCACAAATAAGCATCTATGCGTATTCTTGCTGGATGGGATGTGTGCAAGAAAACAAATGTTTTTCTGCTTCTCCGATTCATGGAGTTTGTACCTGTTGGCAATGATGCGTTACATAATTAATCATAGGTCACTCTATACAGTTTCTTATTTCTTATTCAGTAGCTGGAAGCACCGATGACAAACAGTGCTTTCTCGTTACTTTACTCTAAGGTGGAGAATTCCAAATTGCCTCTTAGATGATTTTATATTTTTCAGGCATAACGATGGAATCACTAGATTCAATCATAGTTCAGGATTCGGGGCTTCCTTTATATTGTCATTTTTGATCAAGTCAATTCCATCCGATGAAATAATTTCCTCGTTGATTTATGGAAATGGCGTAAAAGTCATTCTACACGAAAGGTATACGTATCCTGGTTCGAAGTCTGCGGAATTCGTAGCAGCTAATGGCTTCGAGACTATTGCAAGATTATATGGCACCTATTTGATAAGTAGTCCTGAAGTATTGAATCTTCCATATAGAATTCGGCGTTGCCTAAAATCCTCCTCGAATCATCGTTCGTTTCGTACTGAGAATTGTTATTTCAAGTGTCGTGAATCGATGGTTAAAAAGCTTTGCAGTTGCACGCCATTCTTCACCTTGAGCATCGAAGAAGACGAGCAAACTTGTAACTTAACACACATCTCTTGTCTAGCGAGAATTACGAAAGAGATTCATTCGTTAATGTTACAGGATTCTCGTTGCAATTGTCTACCTAGTTGCGAAGAGACTACTTTTCAGGTTTCTGTTACCAAAGTACCGTTCAATGATCTTCAACATAGACCTGGTGAATTTTAGTGAGTATTTCACTTTACAGCATACGAACGAATCTATACTGTACGCTGCTCTTTATTTTGATAAAAACATCAAACATTTTAATGAAATAGTGCCAAAGCTCGTCATTATAAAAATGTCACTGCAATACATATAACTTTTGCGGGTCAATCTGCGTTATTGCAAAGAACGGAGTTAGTACTGTCCAATATCAATCTTGTATGTAAGTATAAAAATAATAACAATGATAATAAACAGAATGTAATAAGTAATATTATCAATATATTATAATTTCAGCATCTTTAGGTGGAATATTTAGCTTATTCTTAGGCTTCAGCTTTATATCTGTTATTGAAGTCTTTTATTTCTTTTGCATCGACCTTTTCCTTAAATTTAAAGAAAAACTTTAAACTTAAAAAATATGATACACTTTATTTTACAGAACATTGATCTATAATTATTGTTACAGAATTTAATACATTTATCTAATTTTTTAAATATATTTAATTTACAATCTCTCATTGTACAAAGTAGATGATTTAGAAAATTTCCTCGCGCTACAATTAATACATATCAATCAAAAACTTTTAAAGGTTTAGATTTAGCTTTCTTATGTCTTTTTCTTTTATCAGCCTTTATCTTAAGAGTATTGCCTTTAATGCATGGCCATTCCAGCAATTTTTTCAAATAACCTGTTGCCACTTGTGGATTATCCATTTTAACAATTGCTGTCCTAAAAAGTAAAATATATACATTGTTAAAAATAAATTGTAAACCTTTCATTTTCCAAATGTATACCTTAAATTATTTTCTGCTTTTAACAACGTAACAGATACACATCCTTTTAATGCTTCCTTTATTTCTTTTGGTTTTGTACCACATTTAATATTAGAAATATGAAGTCTGAAATTATAGAAAAAATAAATTAAAAATTGTTATATGCACACAGTTTGATCTAAATATTTGAACATCTACTTAAAATAAATATATTCTTACATTCTCGTAGCTTTTTTCTCTGGTTTAATTGCAGGCATTACTATTTTCTTTCTTTGTTTTTTTGGTCGACTTATATTATCCTCTAATAATATATCTTTATCCAATGTATGAGCTACAATTGGTTTATCATTAATTAATTTCGTTTTTAGAAGTTCCAAATTCTTTAATTTATCCTCAACACTATCAAATATAACACGACATAATCGATCTGTTTGTCGTCGTAATTTAACGACCACATTGCAATCAAATAAATTCTCTACTTCTTTCCTATTCTTAATATTGTATGGAAGACGAACTTGCAAACTCCTTGAACGTTCTTCCTTTACTTCTTCCACGCTTCGTTTTGGCATTATAAATAAATTAAAAAATTAATTTTTTTTATTAAAAAACTTAATCAAATAAGAAAACTGAGATAGAACTTTTAATGTACTCAACTCTCTAACCTTTAAAATTGTATATACAAATTTTCAACCATGCTTTCATAGTGTAGCGCCACCTATATAAAAGTTATAAAGAAGAAAAGTTCGATACACGATCATTGTGTATACTGTTTCCAAATCTTAGAAACATGGCAGCGAGTGTCAGCGGTGTTTTCAGTAAAACTTTACAAGAAAAAATATGTAGCAGTAAGGTTTTAATAGTAGGTGCTGGTGGAATTGGTTGTGAGATTTTAAAGAATCTCGTAATGACTGGTTTCACCGACATTGAAATCGTAAGTTCACCGTTTTCTTCATTTCTATTTCTTAACCTCTACGCTCACTTACAGACGCTATGCTCTTTAAGCTTTTTTTATATATTCTAAAGTACTTACACGAAACTATATAATTATATTAATCCATTATATTAATGTGCCATTTCAGATTGATTTAGATACCATTGATGTTAGTAATTTAAATAGACAGTTTTTATTTCAAAAGAAACATGTTGGAAAGTCAAAAGCTGGAGTTGCACGAGAAACTGCATTAACATTTAATCCTGATGTAAAAATTGTACATTACCATGACAGTATTACATCGTAAGTACAAGTCTAAAATAAGAATTGATTAAGTTTCAGATTTTTAGAAGAACAAATTCTTTATTATTTTTTTTATTTCTTTTCAGTGCTGACTTTGGATTAGGTTTTTTTAAGAAATTTGCAATAGTTATGAATGCATTAGATAATAGAGCAGCTAGAAATCATGTAAATCGTATGTGTCTAGCAGCAGATACCCCTTTAATTGAATCAGGAACTGCAGGATACGAAGGTCAGGTAGAACTTATCAAGAAAGGTTTAAGTCAGTGTTACGAATGTATGCCAAAAGCTGCGCAAAAAACATTTCCAGGTTGTACAATTCGTAATACCCCAAGTGAACCTATTCATTGCATTGTATGGGCTAAACATTTATTTAAGTAAGTAATTTTATAAAAAAGATTTTATGATATGCGTGAGTATGTATATACATATAGAAATTGTAATTTAAACCTATTTATTTCAGTCAGCTATTTGGAGAAGTAGATCCTGATCAAGATGTTTCACCAGATACTGCTGATCCTGAAGCAGCTGGTAATTAATTTTTTTTTTAAATTTTATTTTTATAGATTTTATTTAATCTCATTATTTTATTTTTATAGATACAGCTGGACAAGAAGCTTTACAAAAAGATTCAAATGACAAGGGTAACGTTGATCGTGTTTCGACTAGAATATGGGCACAGTCTTGTGGATATGATCCAGAGAAGTTATTTATAAAATTATTCCATGATGACATTAAGTATTTACTTAGTATGGATAATTTGTGGAAAAAAAGAAGGCCTCCTACTCCTTTAAACTGGAACGAGTTGCCTGATGGAGGTTTGTTTTTTCTTATGAATTATTGTAAAATTTTTGTATGATATTCAGCAGAAACAATGATGCATTCAATTGGCTCTTTTAGTGCCTGGATGCAGTAAAGAAACAGAAACAGCAGCCTTAAAAGATCAAAGAAGATGGAGTATAGCACAGTGCGTGTCTATTTTTTCTAAATCTGTGAACAATTTGAAGAAAGATTTAGAGATTGCTCAGTTAAAAGCAGCAGATAATCATCTTGTCTGGGATAAGGATGATCAAAGTGCTATGGACTTTGTAGCTGCGTGTGCTAATATACGTGCTTATATTTTTGGAATACCACAAAAAACTCGTTTTGATATAAAGTGTAAGTATTTTATCTTTCCTTTTGGTACTTGAACACTTTTATCTTAATAAACTTTAATTGTATTTATTTTAGCAATGGCAGGAAATATTATTCCAGCAATCGCTACAACAAATGCTATTATTGCTGGAATTGTTGTCCTACATGCTTTTCGTATACTCGAAGATAATTTGAAGTCTTGCAGATCTGTTTATTTAAGACTGAAAATGAACCATCGTAATCAGTTATTGGTTCCGGAAAAATACGTAAATCCTCCAAATCCTAAGTGTTACGTTTGCGCACCTACACCTCAAGCTGTTCTTGCAGTAGACACATCGAAAATGACAATCAAGGAACTGGAAGAGTTAGTATTAAAGAATAGGTTAAATATGATTGCGCCTGATGTAATGATTGACGGGACAGGCGCAGTTGTGATCAGTAGTGAAGAAGGAGAAACTGAACAAAATAATGACAAAATCCTAGAAGATCTTGGCATTAAAGATGGAACCATTCTCAAAGTCGATGATTTTCAGCAAAATTATTCTTTGACTGTTACTGTAGCCTATCGAGAACGTCCGAAAGATGATAGTGCAGAATTTTTAATTTTGGCAGATGAGCAAGATTTAAAACCGAAAGAAGAAAATGATCTAGAGAAACCATCAACATCAAAAGAGGCCGTCTTGTCAGAGAAAGAAGTCACAGAACATACTGTTAAAAAACGTAAGACAGATACGTCAGATAATCACACACCTGTCAAAAGACGTAGAACAGAATCAAATCATAAGGATGATAATGATGATGACGATGTGACAATTGAAAATAATGATGGTGAAATTTATATAATCGATGGTAAAACAGAAGACCAAGCTAATTCAAGCAATTCCATAAAAAAAAATAAGCCATCAAAAAGTATGGATTATGAAAATGATGATGATGATTTATGCATCATAGATGATGATACATAAATATTATACTTAATATAATTTTTGAAAATCTTTAAGTTTTATTTATGAATTACATATATAGTAAGTCAGACCTTTAAATAATTTTTGTATGTAGTCAGTTTTTTTAATTTTTGTTTGAGAAAAATGTGTATACAATAATTGTGATTATTTCTAAAATAATTAAATTTAATAAAAATATTAAATTTAAACTAATCATAAGCAGTTAATTTTATAGTGAAATGTATTGAAATTCCAATATTTCGTATAAAAAATCGCCAAACTTGCAGTACATGTATGTTCATTTTTAAGAATAATAAATATCTTATTTGTATGATCCAGGCCTTTATTTTACTTTACTTTAGCACATTGTATATATCTACTTAAATTATAATCAAACATTTCAAAATCAATTTTATATTTTTCATATAATTTTAATACATCTTCCTGAGATAAAGTTTCAAAATATTTACAAGTTTTATCAAAATTAGTGTATCCATTTAGGTTTTTCTTCAAGTGCGACAAATACACTGTAGATTTATCTAAATTGACCTTAGAGAATATGTAATTAATTTGACCTAATGTATAATCATCTAGTTTTAAAATAAAGTTATAATTTATATTGCAAAGTGAGCAATGCTTATAATAGAAATTCCAATGTACGTCATATTCGGAAGATTTTAAGAGATATTTTATAAATTCTTCAAAAGTTGGAACAATTTTTAATCTAAAATAGATTATAAAAAGATTATAAAATAGATGATTTTTTTAATGAATTTAATTAATTGAATTTCAATACCTTCTTTCAGAATTAAATATTCTTTTTAAAGAATTACCAATTGTTGTATTTGAATAAAACAACATTGGTCGTGTAAGGCTTAATATTTGTCTTGCATAAATCCAAGCCTGGGCAGTATATTTAGTATTATCTTCTAATCTATCTCTGTATAAAGATACTCGAGTTAATATAATTATTTTTTCTTATGCAGAGTTGTGAATATCTGTATATCGTGAAATAATATACCTATATGACGAAACGAGCCTTTCAAAAGGATGTCTTACTAATAAGAATTTAAAAATATTTGTAGCATTAGTTCGAGATAATAATTCGTTCAAGTACGTGGGAATCATAATATCACTGTCTCTGAAAAATATAATTAGTAATTATCCATATAATTGAAAAATATCCGACAAGTAATGATCTTATCGTACCCCATGTCCATAAATAATTTTGTAAAACTAGTGGAAGCCACCTTTCGAATCCAGCAATACAAAGATTTATGTTTAGAATTATATAAAAAGTGTGATTCTACTATTGGAGTATTTAAATGATATTGTTCACAAGTTTTTGATACTCGTTGCAACGCTATTACCATTTCCTGTGCATTACAAAAAATTTTAATGAAATAAGATGAAAATCAAAATGGTTCTAGTTGAAACTACTTTCTTAAACATTTATTTTTTACCTGCAAATCGATAGGAACACTTTTTAATTCATTTTTAGACAAAGCATTTATTTCCGAATTCAAAACTTTGACATTGGCTCGTCGCTCAAAATCAATTGACTTTTGAGCGTTATATTTTACTCGAATTTCTTTTGTAATTAAATTATTTTTATAAAAGTTTGATTTTACTTTCATTAAAATAGTGCATGTTATTAAATATAAAATCACAACAAAAATACATCGAAGAAATTGCACTTTTAACGACATCTCGGTAATGCTACGTCCAGTTCACTAATTGTATAAAATATTAGCTACATTCTACAGATATAGAAGAGAGAACGCTAGGAATGATAAATCTTATCTCTTAGTTCCGTCATAAATTCTCCAAAGTTTAAAATGAATTCAGATACAAGGGATACAAGAGGAATAAATACGAATGAATATAGATCAAATTAATGTTATAAAATCTTAAATAATTAAGAATTTAATATAACAAATTAAATTTATTTAAGGAATACGCTTGAAACATTACGGTATAATATAAAATATTAATTATTAATGATTAATAAATGTTAATTATATATAAATGCGCTATTGTACGTTTATATGTTAAAAATATGTGTGTATATAATGATATTTTATTAAATATATACTTTTAATTATTCAAAGCTAAATATACATTTTCATAAAATTAAATTTTACATTACTTTAGAACCTTACACATTTATGGAATTTTAACAAATAATTTAAAATTCCGTCATTCTAAAGTCTAAAAATTAAAAGATATTTATTATTAAGTCTCGTGAAAGCTCACATATACTTTGCATATATGAATCTTTATTAAGAACTTTTTATCTTCGATCTCTGTATCGATGATGGTGATCACGAGAAGATCGATGCTCACTATGGTGACTATGTCTACTAGCAGTTCGCCATAAAAATTCATCAACACATCGTTCGTAACTTCTTTTGTCAATTGTTGATGTTGCGGCACTATAATCTGGTAAAAGAGGCAATCCATCATAATATCTGGGTGGTGGTGGTGGGGGAGGTAAATTGTCATATGGATGGGCCGCTGCATAAGGTGGCAATGGAGGCAGTTGTTGCATTGTTCTCATGTAATCTGCTACATAAGCTTCTGCAGCAGCTGCTACACCAAGTCCAGAACTCCCATAAGCTCTGTGAGTAGTTAAGTTAAAATTAAATAAATTCATTCAATACGAATCTCATAGACGCGCATACACAAAGACAAAGCAATTTAATTTGATGTGCGTACTTTGAATATGGAGAATCCCCGCGATTAAACCAAGAAGAGTATCGATGATGATCTCTGGATCCTCTATGGTCTCCACTAGATAAATGAGATCCTCGAGCAAGTGAAGCTAATCGAGATCGAGAAGTGAGGAATAGTCTGCGTCCTCTACCACGCGTCCGTAAAAATCGCGAATTACTAGGCCTATCGCTATGAGTTCTTGATGGTTTCATAACATGCTTAGCTGCTTCCTTTGATTTTCTTAATATTGGAGTCATTTCGATTCCTATAGTAAATGTATCAAATAAGCGATAAATATTATTTATATATACTGTGAATTGTGTTAAGTTATAATAGCTTGCCTTCATCTTCAGGAAACAATCTGCAAAGCTCTTCGGCGACGCGAGGCTCAATTTCTTGGCCGTCTCTTCCAATTTTAACTTGCTTACCATCGTTCCAAGGATTATATAAATGTAATGTTGCTGTAAAGGGTAATTCTTTTCTACATATCCAATCTACCTTAAAAACTCCACCTAATGCTTTTGCCGACAATCCCGGTGGTAATACCTAAACGATAAACGCGATTACGTAAATCGATTACATATAAAAAACCAATAAGTTTTAATGCAATGAAAATAAACAGTTTGTACAAACCCAAGAGATTGGGGCCCCATCTCGTTTAGATTCAGTGCTAAGTCTTGCAAACCCAGCAAATTTTCCTGATTCCTTTACAGAGAAAACAAGTAACACATTTCTAGATTCCCTATAGGCTTGATTTAAATTTGCTTCATTTTGAGGTAATGTGCTCCAAACTCCTTTTGCCTTAGATAGTGTAACATTCTCAGCATTGTTGGATTTAATGATGAAAAATCTAATAAAAAATACTTCATGCTTGTTATTCATAATAACTTTAAAATCAATTTAATTATTAGAAGAATAAAATATTTATTGTAAAAAATAGATATGTCTTTTATAAAAAATATTATAATTTTATTATTGTTTTACATAATGAAATTATTTTTTAATTTTACGTGTTTTTCTTATTTAAAGTGTGCATTAAGTATATTATTATATTTGTCATGCATGAATTTACAAGTACTGACATACATGTGTAAGTGTATATTTATATACTTTAAAAAACATCCAACCTTGCATCTCTAAATAGGTAGTTCAGTTTTGTTGTATAATCATAATTCTTGGTAATTCCTTTATTATTCTCTTTTGAACGAGCACGTTTTGCCTCTGGACTAGATGACTTAGAAGTTCTAGACCTTGTCCTCTTTCCTCTGTTCTTTCTGTTGCGTTTATTATCACCACGGGAAGATTTGGTGGAAACTGAACTGATACTTGGTTGACTGGACTCAGAATTAGAGCTACTAGATGATACTTCGCTTCTAGTATCATAAGTTTCATCTGCTCCAATCTTAAGCTCATCTCCTATATCGTTTTCTCCACAACTCAAATTTAAATTATCGCCATCTGTGTTACTATCCATAATTCTTTGTATTTAATATATACCGTTAAGGTTATTAAATATAATTGGATTTATCTTCTTATATGATTGATTATCCAGGATCTTTATTTCTGGATATATCTGCCTTTCCAACAAGTAGCCAATGTTCTGATGAGATTATATTATTTCTGAAATGCAAATATAAAAAAAAACTTACTAGATAGATATCCAGGCTACAATAGACTTTGTCCAAGAACAATGTTAATTTTAAAAGTTTCGCGTACATCTTATAAAACATATGTAGTAGCATGAAATTCAGTAACAGTTCTAGTGCGAAAAACAAATAGCAAATATTGCACATAAGATAAGATTTAATGTCACTGTGACATAAGATGTCTATTTTATAATATATATTTTTAATCATAAAGTCCATTGGCCAAAAACTTGTGATCAGTTTATTATGCATTATATTGAAATTGTCTTGATATATTTTAATTAAAACTTTGTTATTTTCCATGTTACTTTTAAATTTATATATATGAATTTTATCACAAAAATAAATAGATAGTTCTTGTTTTAAAAAGATAAAGCAAGTCATTGTATTTTTATAGATAGTTTTATATCAAATAATTATTGTTAAAGCCTTCATGAGAGCATTCAGTATTCACAAACGTTGATATAAATGTCCCACGAATAAAACCAAAGTAGAGGATTATAAAGTTCGTAATTTCTTCACACGTTTTTTACAAGGGAAGTTTGTAAAGTTACACATAAGTAACTATATTACTCATGTACATAAAATATTGAAATGAATATTGAACAAGAAAAGAGTGTATCCATAATGGAGTTATTTAGCTTGCTACATATAGAATATATATAGAACAGTCTTTTATGTTAATTCTAACACAAAATAGATGCTGGTAAGTCGCTAAATAGTCTCTTAAAGCACTAAAGATATGCCTACAACAATGTTCATTGTTAATAAGAATTTTAACTATGTCCTGGCACCACTAAACATGCTTAAACCATCCTCATTAAATTTGTAGAAATGTTCATAATTTGGTAAGTCTTGAATTGTACAAGCCCTTTAAACAGCTCGTACACACTTACGTGTACACTTGTCTTCCTCACTAACACACTTTGCACGTCACCAGAGATTAATTAAATATAAAAGACCAATACTCTAAAATTTCCTAACACAATTTTCACAAGAAACAAGTATGATTATAATTTATTAAGATAGATATCACAATAAACAATTTTATATGAGAAAACCGTGAATTTTGGCGTCCATGACGTGCCGATCAATACAAACGAGAAAACTAAGAAAAATTACTAGGATCTACACTAGACTTTATCCAATTAATGTTTCATTTCCTTGAATCTACAATAACTTTCCAATAGCAATTTTATTACAAGAAAAATCATTTAAGCTACTAGATAGTACTTTACTCAAGATAATTGCAACAAAAACCTTAATCTCTAATAGTTGAAACAAATTATATAGGAATTTTATTTATTCGATTCAACATGAAGTTGTTGCTCCAAACAACTTATACTTTTGGTAAAGAGTTTGATTGTGTATTTAAGAGGATGTCAACCCGACAGAAAATGTCTGTTTCGGGGTTCGTGTCTTTGCTACGTCCAATACCTAGCGCCATCGCATGCAGTGGCAAAAAACATAAACTAAACAATAAACCTATAAGAAATAACTCTGTGTGTTGAGAACCGTAAATTAAGGCGCCGCGATACTCTTAACATAGACACTTTAATGAACCAGAGAACCCATCTTGCTGCACAGCACAATGCATTGAAAATTGTTTCACTTGTATTAAAAATGTTTTGAAGGCGTAAAACGAAAAGTAGGACTCGACGTGTACAACGAAGCACACTTGACCAAATATCCACTAAAAGTTACTAAGAATTGGTTGATTATGGTGGTACTGTGGGTTTACCATAGACTATTAAGGGGACTCTTATGGAGGTACTGAGGAAGTGGTAACCCACATAGGAATGACTTCCAAAGGAAGTCTTGAGGACCTCCTTTTTAAGACATCTTTTGGCAGTTCCTAAAAGACTTCTCAGAGACGTCATATTTAGTATGTCTTAGAAAGGACAACTAAAAGACATCCTGAGATGTCTTGAATAGGACATCTGAAAGTAGTCCGATTTGGCGCAGTTTAATTGCAGAATTACCCACTATGCGGAGCTACAATTACTAGTGTGTCTCAATTTCGTGAAATTTTAATCGCGAGCATAATCAAAATGTTACAGATTCTAAGTTTTTAAATAGTGATTATTGCTGAAAAATGTAAAGAGTTAAATTAAAATTTAGAATGTGTAATTGTAGAATCGATTCATCATCGTGAATAGATAAAATATGTCTAGAAGAAAAAACGAATTAACGGTTAGTGAACAGTTTTATTAATTTTTATATTTATTACTTGTCTTTAATCGAAACAAAAAATATTTTATTTTCAGATATTGATTTGTATTTAATACTTAATATTTATACTTTCAGATAATTACAATTATATATATATATTTTATTAATATTGTATTTTATTATACTAGCTCTTAAAAAAGAATAAATAAAATTTTATTATATATATATCGATTATTCTTTTATAACCTAAATTTTATTCCCGAAATATTAACCCAAAATGTAAAAACCCTAAATTCACTAAACATCCCACAATGTCTTAAAACTAGATTTTTAGGACGTCTTCGGGATGTCTTATTACTAGATCGCCAGGATATCTTATGGCGGTCTTTTTCGCGGACATAGGACGTCGTCAAGACGTCTTTAGGCAGTCATTTGGATCAGTTTTGGATGATCCTAAAGACTTTTCGGACATCCTTTGGCAGTCTTCAGGATATCATATTCCTATATGGGTATCTATGTCAAATGGTTTTCGAATGCATTCAGTTTTAAAGGAGAAATCGGAAAAGTACTATTTTTGGTCGGGTTTACATTCCCTTATGGCGCCGCAATACCCTTTACCATGAACTTAAGAGTATTATATAGATGGATCACATGCCAAGGGTTGTCACGATTAATCAGTAAGGGGTGGGAAGCTTGCCGCCATATTGAATACAGTTCTTCGTTAATCATCGAATAACATCCGGAACTGCATGAATGTGTAATAGAAAATGAAGAAAAATTAAATTTGTCCCTTGATGACTTTCGATGTTACCCGATGATAGCCGAATTCACTTTTCAATTCTCCTTCTATGAAAATTTAAAAATCACCACCTATTGTATCGACCATCGACTGCTTATATTACTAGACAAAATGTACCGACATTATGTCACTAGAAGTATTTAATTCCTGAAACAGACACTAGTTGTCTCGTTTTCTCAGTAAAATTTTTAGGGTATTGCAACTACTTAATATTATTAATTTTATATAGTATACATTTAATTCGATTAAATTTTTGTTAAAATGTAGTTATTAATATTTAAAATATATCAAGCAATGATGCTTTAATGATTTTTATTTATCTAAATATGTGCAACATTGAACAGAGTAGAATTAAAATAAATTTGAATCAAATTCAGAAAATGTATTGATAATTATAATTTGATTATAATAATATACATGGAAGAGCTATTATATTTTTTTAAGTGAAAATTTTTTAATCTAATAGATCACGATACAACTTAAGATAATTTAAATGAAAAAGCTTTAATAACACGAAATTGTAACAAAGGTTTCTTATCTATAATATGTGGGATTGAAGATTGTGTGGTAGGAAGTTTGTCATCTTTGTTACCAGATCACCGAAGGTTTGGATTCTGTCAAAATTTGATATAAATATATTTGGTTATTAAGAATTAGGAATATAGAAAACAGCAAAATGGGGGACGGTAGGGATGATGAACGGAGTTCATTGTTAAGTAACAAGACAAGTAGTGAATACACAATAAATAAATATCTTTTATCTGGTAAATAATTTTAATAAGCCATTGCAATGATTTTGTTTGTACTCTTTGTTAACATGTGCAAATTTTAGATGATGCATCAAATTTGAATACCGTATCACCTATAGGGCCGGATGAATTACCTCCTCCCTATGAATCTAGTAATCAAGGTGGTATGCCATTAGTCACATGCAGAGTTTGTCAGGGTATGATAGATATCAGTGGTAAACGAGATCAACATGTTGTTAAGTGTTCTCAGTGCAATGAAGCTACAGTAAGTTCTATTGAAATAAAATGACTATTTATTAACACAAATACAAAATGTAAGAAAGTTTGATAGTCTTTTATTTACAGCCTATCAGAAATGCACCTCCTGGAAAAAAGTATGTGAGATGTCCATGCAATTGTTTGTTAATATGTAAAAGTTCTTCGCAACGCATAGCTTGCCCAAGACCAAATTGTAAACGTATCATTAATCTTGCACCAAGTCCTATAACGCCACCAGTTTTATCTATGCCTGGTATGTGTAGAGTTTGCTGTGCTCATTGCCATGATACATTTCTAGTAAGTATTTTATTCTTTAAGACATCAATAAATCAGAAGAAATTGTTAATAATACCTTTTTTAAATAATTTCTGTACAGTTTAATACACTCACTAATGCATTAGCAAGATGTCCACATTGTCGTAAAGTTTCCTCTGTTGGTCCAGATTTTACTAGAAGACGTGGTGTTGTGTTTATTATTGCTAGTTTCATTTGTCTGTTTACCGCGATTGCTATAACGGTAATTATATTGTTTATATTATACTTAATATAAGAATAATTAAATTTAATAACGCATTTCAAATACCTATAGGTGTGTACATACAAACTTGCTAGTAATAATGGAGGCATATATGTAGTTTATGTTGGTAAGTTTAAAGAATTGTTAACACTTATAATTTAATCAAAAATATGTTATTGATCTTTTCTTAATCATTCATCCTTAGGTGCATTTATAATTGCATTATATTGCATGGAGCGCAGCTATTATTATTGCCGAATGAAAATTAGTTTAATCGAAGGACCAATGTAGTCTTCTGAATAACATTCAATGATCAAATTTTAAAGATCTTACTACACTAAATAATTGAAATTATATTATCAAATTATTGGAATCGTATTATCAAACTATTGAGTAGATAATTGTTTACTGGGATGTGACTCGCAACCTTTATCTTTTTAAAACAAGCATAATAATATAATAGACATATACTCGCTTGTGTATAAGTGCAACATATGCACATAGATTGCTGATTAAGTATATGTCATGTATACATATGAAAGCAATAAGAGAGTAAATCTGGTATATAATACTTTCTTATTTTAACTTTAACTTTATTAGTTTAATGAGTCAAAATATCTACTACGAATTTATTGGGGTATTCATTCCATTTATAGAATTATTTCTCTCTTCACTTTTATATATAAAACTAGTAAAAAATTTACTGGACTTACGATTTATTTTTTTTTATGTTAATTTTTACATTTGGATAGATGCCATAGATATCTTTATAAATATAATTAATTCAATTATGTAAAGTAGACATAGGTAAATAGAAAAGCGTATATATACATATACTTTGCTTAATTATATATTATTCTTATTATACTTGAATAAGCACGAATTGAATTATCTCTGATATAAATCCTTACATCTATCCTACCATTTGCATATAAGTATATGTACTCGTAAAAAGAAATATTCTAATGCAATAAATATTACTTTAAAATAATTCTTATAAAATAAGAGAATTTTTAAAATTAATGCCTTCGAATGAATTTTGATCAAGTTCATTTATTGTTTTATTATTTAACTATATAATTTTTTTATACAATTGTAATTTTCTAGCCAAAGAATTATACATCTACATCAAAATTAAGTATTAATAAATGATTTTTAAAATTTATTTATTATCTTTTGATGAAATTAATAAATTATTTATTTATTTTTATAAATAAAAAAGAACATTAGCATTTATATTCAAGAACTTAAGACTTTTAATTAACAATTATTAAATCAAATTTTCATAAATTGCCATTATTAGTTTTGTACAGTAAAATATTACATTGTATTATTATGGTAGCCAATGGCAAAAGTGTATGAACCTATTGTAACTTGCTCTTACTATTGTGCATTTCAACGTTTACGGTTTATTGCGTTATATGCCGGGAACTGGTCAAGGTGGATGGCAGTATATAGTAAACTGCCACTAAAAACTTTTCGCAATTTTTGCGATTCTTGAAATTAGTGAAAAATATTTGCTTTGAATTGTCTTTCTTAAAAATGGATACAACAGATGAAAATGAGCACGATGTGCTAAAAGAAATTTTAAGTGAAGATGAACTAACACAAATGCCGGAGTCAGTCGGCAAAAAACTCAAAATTTATTTCAATGAAAAATGCGAAGAATTCATCACAGCAAAAGCTCTTTATGAAACTAATCGCCAAAATCTAGGTAAGTTTATCAAAATTTCAATTAATACGTATTCGATACTATTAAAGGATAATTATTTATAAAATTAACCTCATTCTTATTATATTAACACATTACACCAATTTTCTTATTTAGAAGAACAAATTGATAAGACACAAAAGGAATTAACAGATAAAAATTTAAATTTAACTGAATATAAGGAAAAATTAGAAATTCTAGAAAAATTTAATAATGAGTTACAAACGAATTTGGAAGAAACTAAACACGAATTACGTAGAGTTCAGGAAAATGGGAAAAGGTAAATAACCTATTTGGAGTAAATGTATAAAATGATTTTATTATTTTAAAAAAATTATTTAAGTGATTATATAATTAATATATATATACTTTTTTCAGGTTAGAAAGAGAAACCATAGAGCTTCGTAGGCAAAGAGATAATGCTGTAGATGAAAGAAACACATTGCAGTCACAGATTGAACGTAGAGATGCAGATATTGAAAGGACGCGTTTAGAGCTCTCATCCCTTTCTACACAACTGCAAGCTGCAGTTGCTGCAAAATGCCAGGCTTTAACAGAAACTGAGGAGATCCGTAGTAGAGAAATGTCATTAGATTTTAAAGAAAAAAGATTAGAGCAAGAAAGAGTTCTTCTTTCACAACAAATGGCAAGTCTTGAGGAAGAATTATCAAAAAGGACTGCTGAACTACAAGCGACAAGAGCTGAAGCTTCTGCTAGAGCCCTTTTGACTAATACTCGACTGACACAGCGTGAAGAAGAATTACGTATTTCCGAAGAATCTATAACTCAGTTGAAGGAATCCAATTCAGCGTTACAACATCGTTGCGATGAATTAGTTCAAAAATTAGATGATCAACGTTCACATGAACTTTCTATGTATACATCCTATCAGGAAGAAATTGGAGCCCAAACAAGACTCGCTGATCTTTATAAAGGAATGGCTGATGATGCAAATGCAAAAGCTGATGAATTTAGTAAAGCTGTTAAGGAGTTACAAGAAATATTGGAGCAAGCTACTGAACAGTTTGGATCATTAGAAACAAAATACAACGAACTTCAATTAAAATATGACCATGATACTAAAGAGAAGGAACAAACCATTAATGATCTCACAAAAGAATTGGAGCATGCAAATGAGTTACTTAAAAATATTAAACAGGAAAGATTAGATCAAGCGGTAGAGCAGCTTGCACCAACAGCTGCTATAGCCAGTAAAGTACTGAAGAAAGGCTTAAGTTTGACACAAATTTACACGCAATTAGTAGAAGTAAGTAATGAATTGACATTGGAAAGAGAGGAAAATGAAAGATTAAAGTCCCAGATGGATGTTATACTTCATGAACTGGAAGAAAAAGCACCGATAGTACAGCAACAACAAGAAGATTATGAAACTGCTATTGCTAATGTGGCTACATTGACTACAAAATTGGATGAACTTCTTGTAGAAAATAATCGATTACAAGAGGTGACTGATTCAGCGGAACGTATTGCAAATCATCATACAAAAGAAAATCAGCAGCTAAAAACACAAATAAAAGATCTAGCTAGACAAGTCTGCTTCCTTCTCAAAGAAGTACAAGAGAGCAGAAGTGGCAATACTGTTCGTACTAATGATCTTAATAATTCAATGGAAGTTGAAGATTTACCTTCACCCCAAATTATAAGCAAGAAACTTGTAACATTTAGAGATATCGAAGAACTACAAGAAAATAATCAAAAATTATTGTTTTTAATCCGTTCATTATCTTCGAAGCAAGAAGAGATAGAAAGAGCCACTAATGAGATTAATTCAGGTGCCATGAAGGAAAGATTAGATAACTATATGGAGCAATTGGAAGATATGAAAGCAGCTCAAGAGAGGCAAGCAAAAATGCTTGATGGACTGTCGAGACAACGTGATATGTACAAGAATATGTATCAGCAATCATTAAAACGCACATCACCTGATGGCAAAGAAAATAAGGATGAATCCAATGAAACTTCTGTACTTAAAGAAAGTGAAGATAAGGCTACAACTAATAATGAAACTTCGAGTAAGCAGAAAGACTTGGAACTAAAATTAATAGATTCTGAAAATAAATTGAAGCAAGTTACAAATGAATTTGAAACATATAGAAAAGAGAAAATAGCACACGAAAAAATGCTTGGTGAAGAAGTTGATAGATTGCGTAAAGAAGCCGAAGCTAACTCTTCCAAGTGTTGCAGATTAAAAGCTCAGTTAGATTCTGCGAATGAAAGATTCCAAATTTTGCAAGGAAATGTTTCCACTTACAAATCCCAGATTAGAACCCTTGAAGAGAAGTGCTGTAACTATAATATAACAATTGGAAAGCACGAACAGAGCATCATGATATTGAAGGATGAAACATTATCAGCTCAAAGTAGATTATCCACAGCTGAAGTTCAATTAGAGAATTTGCGACATGAGAGACAGCTACTACGTGACTCCGAAGGACGTTTATTAAAGGAACGTGAAATTTATCAGAGAGAACGACAAACTCAAGCTTTACTACGAGCAGATGTTGAATCTATCAAGGCAAGTTTAGAACGGGTTCAAGCAGAAACTCAATTGCGCTCTGAGCATCGATTAGACGATGTAACGAGAGAATGTGCTGCTTTGAGAAGACGTTTGCAAGAGGAGCAAGATAGATTTAGGGAGCTTACCTCTCATCTTGAAAAACAACTTGAGACTGCTCAAGATCGTTTGAACGAAGAACGATCAATCGCCGAAAGACTCCGCGAAGAACTGGAACAATTGCGTTCATCCGAAGCTGAGCATATTCAGAAAATTGAAGACTTAAATGGCAAACTGAGACAAGCTACAGCACATTCTATTAGTAAACCAATCACAGGCGATGAAAACTTAACAAACAGAATAAAAGAGCTGGAAATACAAGTGGCGAACACTCAGTCAGAGGCTAAATCACTGAGAGATCAGTTGAGAGTTGCACATCAACAGAGTCAACAATATTGTGATATTGCTGAAAGTGTTGAGGCTCAATTAAGAGAGATGACATCCCAACACAATATTTGTAAAGAGCAATTAGAAAAGTCTTTGAACGAAGCCAATGCTGAAATAGCAACAAATCAAAAAAGAATTAAAGATCTTGGAGACGAACTGTTAAAGGTTTCCAGTGGAAAACAAGAAACAAGTTTGGAATTAAGAGAGAAATTAGCAGAAGCCCAAAAGAAACTTGAAGAACTTGATGAAGTCAAAGGGGAGCTTGAGCTTGTTAAGAGCGACTTACAAGCGACAGCGCAAGCAGCTAAAGAAGCCGAAGAAAAATATGCCAGAGAAATGATGCTTCATTCTATGGATCTCCAAACGTTGGCTAAGCTAAAAGAAGAGTCTCAAGTTTTTGAACAAAAATTGGCAACCTTGTCTCAAGAAAGAAATTCTGCCTTAGAAACGTTAAAATTGGAAAGTGCTTTGTATAAGGAACGTGAAAAGAAGCTTTATGAAGAAATGTCTGAAACTCAGAAACGAATCGAGGATCTAGACGCACAGAATTCTCTTCTACACAATCAATTGCAAGAATTAAGTGACAAAATTGCTATTCAACAGTCAAAGATGGGAGATCAGGATACAAATATGGATAGCAGCTTTGAATCTATGAATCGTAGCTTCGTTGAAGAAGATTCGAATTCGGTCGAGCAACTTTTGAAAGTTATGAAGTATCTGAGAAGGGAGAAGGATCTTGCTGTAGCCAAATTAGATGTTTTGAGAGCGGAGAATCTGAGATTGAAGTCTCAAGTGGAAATTTCTGAGAAACGTCTGAAAGAGACTGAGAAACTACTGAATTCAGAAAGAGAAAAGTCAGAGATAGACGTAGTGACAACATCGAAACACGCGGAATTGTTGAGAAAAGTTGAAACATTAAACGCAATTACCGATTCAAATAGGATACTGAGAGAAGAAAGAGATCAGTTAAGTATAAAGGTGAATGAACTTACTATGAAGGTAAGTCAGCTTTCAGAAGAAGTTGTGCCGCTACGAGACACATGTAGAGATTTAATGGCAAAAACCGAAGCCTTGAATCAGGAGAATTCAAGCCTTAAAGGCGAAATCGTTAGATGGAGACAACGCGCAAACACTCTGGTGGAAAAAGTTAACAAAGCTAGCCCAGAAGACTGGCGTAGATTACAAACTGAGCGTGAAAATCTTAGCAAGTTATTAACTTCCGAACGCGAGGTCTTTGCTAAGCGATCCGAAGAGTTCAATCAAGTAAAGATCGAAAAGGTAAAGCTGGAAGCACAAGTTACTCAACTTCAAAGACAAATCCAAACTCAAGGAGAACAGGTGGCTAAAGCTTCGGAAGAGGCTCGCAAATTAGGTCAAGACTTAAATGAAGCACTTGCAGACTCGTCTTCCAAGACCAAAGATCTGGCAAATCTTCGAAAAGAATTAGGAGATAAAGAGGCAATTATAACTGATGTAAGGAACAAAGAAATACAAATTAGAAAAATAGCCAAAAAATATAAGACACAGTTCGAGGAGCTCGCTAAGACCGTTGAAGAGGAGAAATCTAATGCAGATGCCAAAGCTGCGGCAGGAAATGGAAATGAGGAAGTAGCTCAAGTAAACCAAGAACGCGATGATCAATTGAGGGAAGAAGGTAGAACTGAACTTAGACAAGCAAATCAAGAACTGAAAGCTAAAGTAGATGAATTAACACGACAAATGGCAACACTACAAAGCGAAGCTGAAAATCTTAGGAAAGAAATTGATAATTTGAATAAGGCCAGTGAGGAAAAGGAAGCGAGAGCAAAGCAAGTCTTGAAAAGTGCGAGAACAAGGATCATGCAACTTACCGAAGCTAAAAAAGTATCCGATAAAGAATTATTTGATTTAAGAACAAAAATAGAATCAGGTTCAGGCGATCAGGATGTATCTGAACATGATGCTAGATTGGTAGCCTTGAAATCGCAAATGGAAGGCAGAATATCGCGTCTGGAACACGAGAAGACTGAAGTTCAAGCAGAGAAAGAAACATTGCTGCAAAGAGTTTCTCAGCTGCAGAGACAATTAGCTGGTGCGAGTGGAGTTAGTCCGACATCTGAACCTCCTACAGCAAATATTAAACCAATGTCAGCTAGAGCAGAGACTCCTCTTGCGAGTATCAGACCCATGAGTGTAGTAGTGCAGTCTAGGACAGCTGCTGTTCTACCAACAACAGCAAGTACCCCAGTGTTAGTAGCACCTCATCAGGCACAACAACAAGTCGTTCATACAACAGAAACAAGCTCACCGACTAGCAGTTTGACAGATTTTCAACCAGCAAGTACAAGTACTTCTAGTACTACTGGAAACGTAAGACAATTGGTAGTTCAACCACAGGTCAATGAATCTGCAGAATCAACCCAAAGAGAGGACTCCGAGAATGTTGAAAATGTTACTGTACAACAGCCTTGTCAGCAGCAACAAACTGTAGCTTTGGTCAGTCCAAGAGTTGAACAGCAACAGCAGCAGCAACAACAGCAGCAGCAGCAGCAGCAACAAGCTGCAGCTAATGAAACTCAACAAACTGTTGCCAGTAGTTCAACTCAATCTGTTAGCACATCGCAAGTTTCTACCGGGCATAAACGTCCAAGAACACTTGACTCTACTGCTTCTGGATCTGGAATTGAAAGTCTTGATCACAGTAGGCAAGATCAGATACCGAGTCCAAAAGCGAAAAGATGTCGCCAACAGGATATGAATTCCACTAGCAGTGCTAGTGCATCGTCTGAAGTCGAGTATCAGGTAATTTAATTCTATTGATAATGTTGCTCGTCAATAAGAGTCAAATTACTATTGATTCTTTGCGTGTGTATTTTAGGTTCCAACCTCCAGTCAACGTGATCAAGATGAAGAAGTTGAGGAAGGTTGTATTGTTGTTGTTGATTGTGACGAAGGGGAGGGAGGTGGAGCAAATCAGGCCCAGGAAGAAGAAGAATTTGACAATGATGCATACGAAGAAATGGAAGAGGAAGAAGAGATGCCTTATGAAGTAGGGGTTGAAGTTGAGCGAGATAATAATGAAGTGGAGATAATCATGGAAGAAGATTCTACGAGCGTGGAAGTTCCAAGACAGCCTTCAGGTTCTTTAGTTTCTCACCAGCAACAACAATCCGAGGCAATCAGCAGTGCCGGTCAAACTGGAGAACCTCCTTCTTTTACTTCCCGAGCTGCTCGTGGAGTTCCTCCAATGCCTAGACAACAACAGCAACCACATCTTCTTCTTGTAAGTGTACCTATGATAAAATTGTAATTTAATATTCTCTATTTCTTTTTCTTTACGAATAACATTTTTCTATTTTCTAGCCTCAGCAAGGATACGAGGATGGAGGGGATGATAGTATTGTACCGAGTACACCAACTTTGTTCATTCCTAGGCGTGCCGATGGGTTTGCAGAAGCCGTAAGTTCTCCCCAAGTTCCTCAAGGACGTTTTACATTTGGAGACTCAACTTCAACGTCCACGGGTTCTTCAACACCTTCCTCCCATGCAACTACTGCCAGTCCCGTAGCAAGAGCTATCTTTAGTTCTTCATCGTCTGGAGTGACTCCAGTTGTGCAAGAAGCTATGGACGATAGTAGAATGGATTTAGCACAATTGGAAGACGCTGGAACTGGTCGCAGTGTGCCAACTACTCCTCTTCAAGTTTCTCCGGCTGCTGAATTGCCACCATCGGTGCGTTAATAAAATAATGTTAATGTAACTGATTGCTTTAATAAGAGATATATCTCCTTTTATGTGCAGGCAAGTGGTACATCGGAAGAACAAGAAACCCCCATGTCAGTAACTCCAGTAATAGTGGTAACTGGTGAAAGCAGTGAAGAAGCTAGTATTTCAAACATCCGTAACATTTGCACGGATGAACAAGAACACGGTCAGAAAGAGGGAATAACCGAATCAAGCACAACACAGTCAGAAGGTTGTTAGAGTTATTAGTTTAATATTATTTATATTGGAACGCAATATTATTGGAAATATTGTTTAGGTATCAGCTCTGAAAGCGAAAAACAAATGGAAGAGGGGGGGCCTTCAGTATTAGGAGAAGATGATTCAGTAGACGCTGGTGTTGAAGCTACTGAGGAAGCGGGGAGCGAATTAGCCGAAGATGATGTAGAAGAGCAAAATCGTGAAGCTGAAGCAACTCCCTCGAGTAATACTCGTCAAAGAACAGCAGCTGCTGCAGCTGCCGCTGGTCTTAGGGGAAGTTCTGGTAGGAGATCGACAAGGTCTCCATATCGAGCAGCAGCTCGTGCTGCAAGACCAACACCTATAGTTTGGTCTTGTCAACCTGACAGGGGTAATTATAATTATAATTAATTATATAATTTCCTACAAATTATTAATCTAAATTTAATTAATTTTTGATGGGGGTTTTCAAGGTCAATCAAATGTACGCGGACATGCAACTAGAGGTAACGCCAATAACGAAGGTGGTCGTGGAAGAGGCACCAGAGGTCGGCGAATGCGTTCAAAGTACATGTTCCATAGATAAACTGTATAATATATTTAAGGCATATTTTAAGAACATATTTTTTACTGATTTTTAAACGCGTTTTTCTAATTAAAATGTGTAAAGTATCATTGGTATTTTCAACTTGAAATTATTTCATATTATGAATTTTTTCGGTGTTATTTGAGACAGTCCCTTGTACTTTGTTCTAAGATATTTTTGAACATTAAGAGTAATTGAAAATATCTCAATCTCATCGTATATAATATATTGATCATCTTCCATTTATAATAAAAAAAAAGATCATAGTAATTGATAAATGTCTAATACTTTATAAAAAAAACCATTTGTATTCTTTAGATTATATTTAATGCAATTGTATTAAGAAAGAAATGGAAGTAAAATATTTTATTTCACGTGGACTATTTGTTTAACATTCCAACTTTAATGATAAAATATTTAAAAAAAAAATAAATCTTGAAGTATAATTTGAAATTGAATAAGGCATTTTTATATAATAATTAAACTTATATTTTAATACTATATATAAAAATCGTATTCGCAAATAGATATGTTTTCTATGTAATAAATATGTGTCATTTTTCAAGTTATTTTTATATACAGTAGTTAAAATATTTGAGAATATATATTTTTCCTTCTCTCCCTCTCTCTCTCTCTCTCTCTCTCTCTATATATATATATATATATATATATATATATATCTTCATTTATGTATTTAATATCTACGTATAAAGTAATAAATATGAATAAATTCTAAAAAGTTGATATTTACATTTTAACTAATATTAAAAAAATCGAATATAGAAATTTATCAGTAAAAACAGTATGTTAAAATCAAGTTTTTCATAAGTATCTCTCACGAGTATCTGCGTTAACAAATATTTCTCAGTCTTATTAAAAAAAAAAAATAATATACATATACAGGTATATATATAAAGTATATAAGCAGTAGTATCACAATGTTATAAATATTTTCCTCCGAAACAATATAATATATAGTTTGCTCTAAAATAATTTTCTAAATTTCTATCCTGTTTGGCAATATATCAAGAGAAACAGAACGCGTCACCTACCATTAAAAACTTATATGTTAAGAAGAATGTAAAAATGGTCCTAGAGAAATTTCAAGAGCTAAGCAAAGTTTATTTAAATTTCTCTAAAGTTGCCCATTACGATCGATCGAAGTTTTGCTACCTGAAAGAGTCGATGTACTGTCAGGCAAGTGGCCAATTCCATTTTCACGTCACATTAAATATTGCGGCACAGCTGTTACACAGATTATGATTAAACTTATAAATAATTTGGATTTGTAACAACCGAGAGATAGCTACAAGTAAATCCTTGCACTTTCACTTTCAAATATCATACGATCTAATTTAACATAATATCATTTAAATGAACGAGCACGTAGCGATCAGCACACGTTTCCTTCAAACTAAAATTAAACCTACCCGAAGCACCAATTTAAAAAGGCAATGATCCTATGCGAAATACCATGATCTAGTTAAGAGAGAACAATAGTTTCTTTTATATATATATATATATATACACATACCCACACACATATACATATGTAGAATGAAATGAAGGCCTTTGGTGCAGTTAGTTGGAGTAAGGTTGAAAATGAAGGGTGCCTTTGTGTCTTTGCGTAAGTACATAATATTGTTCATTGAAAGAAAAAGGAAAAAAATCAACATTGTTAAAAGAAATTCATGATTTGCCACATTGATCGTGATCACAAGTCGATTTTTCGAGTAGCCCACGAACACGAACTAGAGGAGAACAACTTGAGGTCCTTCGTTCTCCAAGTGTGTCCTATTGTTGACATTGGTCTCATCGCAGTGACAACTACCATGTTGAGTAACTCTGATCCACTGTCTCCTGGTGTCATTGGTGTACAAGCTCCAGATTTCAATTTCAAAGTCTTCGAAGTACAAGGCGGATTTTAGCGGGGTGCAACTCATGTCCGGACTCCTGCAGCACCCGGAGTGAAGGTCGCACCTCTTGAGGACGATGTAGACCGGTTGGTTGGTGCTCTCCCCGGGATTCTGATAGAGCCTCTGCATCAAATCCCTGAGGTTGTAGGCGCGAGACTGGGGTTCTCTGCAGGCGAACCTCCTGGACATTTCAGCACCCTTGGGCAAGTGGATCCTCTTGATGGCATGGTGGTGCTGATGCTGATGCTGGGAGCCAGTCACCACCGAAGACGCGTCATCCGAAGCCGCCAGCACGAGGATCATCACGCGAATCAACGAAACTTTACTTTTCACTCGCATCTTGCTGTCCCTGGCATTGCTCTCGTGGAGCAACGACGAAACCAGGAGAGAAAGAACTTGGACTCTTTCTACACCCTCTGTGTCTAGGCGAGAAACTTCCTCCACGAGACTCTTCCGCTCTCTCTCTCTCTCTCTCTCTCTCTCCTCGAGAGATCGAGGCGTTTGTGCGTGAAATTTTCGAAAATACTGCTCACCGGCAAAAACGATTTGGCAAGTGGCGAAAGTACTGTCAGCGAATTTTACGATCGTAGTAAAATCCTCTATTCCTGGCAACGATACACACATGCGACTCGTGCAGTCTGACAAAAGCAGAGTTTTATCACTGCTGGCATTGAAGCGTCGCCGATCGTCGTCGAGTTCCCGGGGTTCTCCAGGGGACGAGAGAAGAAGCTGCCTCGTCGACCCTTGCCCGCTGGGACTACCAACCCTGGTTGATCGAGGGTTCGGCGGAACGGGACGAAAGAAAAGAAAGTCTGGTACCAGGGTATTGGACGCTGAAATGGACGAAGCAAGTTTCGACCGACTGAGACTTTCCTGGTAGCAGAGGAGTATTTATACATGAAGAGGCTCACACACGTACCGAGGTGTGCTACGGAGGGATACGTGGACTGTCCTGAATTACGCTACTTCCGGAATTCCGGAAACTCCGCGAAGTGACGCGATGATTTTCCTCGGCTAGTCCGCCGCGAATTTCTGCGACTTCCCGGTAATTCTTCCCAGGCCACCTCGCATCCACGCCTCCGTTTCAGTTTCACGGTCAACCTGCTTCTTTTTCTCTTTCCCCGCCTCTGCATATTCATGGAGCAGGAAATCTATTTTTATCCCGCCATTATTATCCGGAGTTCACACGCTGATTGCTGACTTTCGCGGTAGAGTATCCTGAAAACCAGGATGCGAACGTAGGTGAACCGCGCCTACGGCGAGGGGAAATTCCTGACCATCGCGATTCCTCTCTCGTCCGTGTGGACGCGAACCTTCGGGGAAACCGGGAAACGAGGCTCGACTCGCGAAGAGCAGCCCCCTGGAAGGAAGGGGCGTAGGATGAATCACAGAGAGATCGGCTGAATCAGTGAAACTCCAGGGCTCGGAGCTTACGCACTTGGAGATCATTCGGCTACGATTTATCCTCGTATGATGCATAATTGCACTCCCTTTACCGCATTTTGCGTCAAACCCGCTTCTTCAGAGAACGGCCAATCAGCCGATCTCGGGGGAAGTTTTTCCGCGGACGTAAATCGGGATGCGCGCGCGCGCGCGCACACACACGAACGAAGAAAAGATACGTTAAATCCGGCTTTGTATAAAAATAATTTCATTGCGAGAGAATGCTTCTAAAATTAAATATTGAATTTCATTATTACTCTTTCTTTTTTTTTTTTTTTTCTTTTACCACAACGCGCTTAGCTCCTTCCTCGCGTTGATAAGGATCGATCGGTTCGTAATAGGAAAATACGTGAAGTGTCAAATCATGAGTAAAATTTCTCGCGCCTAATTTACCTGTAGAAAGAGAAAGAGAGAAAGAGAGACAGAGGGTCCTCGTTGGATCGTCTCGCGTCAATTTTGACGGAAGGATCGAGGATATCGTAAGAAAATCTTCCGGCGGTCCAAATCCAGAAAGAACGCTTCGCTTTGGATTTGGCACCTTGCCAGTTTTTATATCCAATCGTTATTGTTCCCCACCGTCCGGACGCTTCGCTCGCACCTGTCCGGGCGTTTTCGAAACGAAATTGAAATAAAGCTGTCGATCGTTCATCGGAATATAGGCTGGTGACGTCATTCAGGTTTGCTCTGAGCGTTTCCAAAGGCCGGGGAAGGCTTTTTTCACCGCTGCCGAGAGGAATTTAGCTATCGCGACGTGTCTCTCGCAATACGTCTACGCGTTCGGCGTAACAACGCGTTTGATTGCAATGGACAAATAGCAATTAGGTTCTTCCCGATATTACCGCTTTAATTGTCACTACCGATAATGACCGAGGTGTCATCGAAAATGATCAGGATCAATGAGAATACAAGAAATGTGGTAATTAGCAACGTTCCTTATGTAACTTTTGAAGCACCGGGGGGAGGGGGACCAATAAGCAGTCATAAATCTCTCGTTCTCCTCTCGTGCTCCCAGTCCGGTTTGCGTATGTACGAATGAAGCATTTGTACAATTTGTACAAATCAATAACGCTTACCGTACGCGATTTGGAAAGAAATGTATGAACAACAACGGGACAATCGAAGATAACGAGGTAACTGGATATAACGCGGACGTTTAATTAGAAGAAACGTGAAATCCAAGCCGGGTTGATGGATGTGCAAAACGGTGAAGATTTCAGAATGATCGATGACGTCAGCGGCCGCTATAGGAAGTCTTTTAACGCGCGCACACTCGCGTGGAGACAATGCGTGCGTGCGTGCGTGCGTGCGTGCGTGCGACGTGCGTGTGCCAACACGCATGGTGTACGTAACGTTATGGTGATGACGAATCACTTTTGCGAATCCGCATAATCTTGCAATCCGAGCCTCCATTTAGGCAAGCAGATTTTATCGACTCTCGCTTGGAGAATGGAATTCCCAAGTGATTCCAGGTCGAAGACACGCATCATCGCTTTGAATTCTAAGCTTCTACTCTCCCACATTGCCAATCAGTCGCGTCTCTCCGATATTCTGTCGGTACGTGGGTGTGCGCGCGTACGTATGGTAAAACGAACGAATTTCTAAGATTCGCTGGAATTTAAAATGTGCCAGTGGAGAATTCCTGGGGCGAGACGATAAAATTTCTGGAACTCGCAATTTGATATTGCAACTCAGCGCGAACGAACGACTGGATTACATAGAAAGATGTTTTCCATAGCTGGGCGTGCAGTTGCAATCGTGAGTCATTGGAGCCTCCTGCGACTTCGTACAGCAGCAGCAGCAGCTTCGCAGAAGAAAGGGGTGTCGATACCCCGAATTAATAAACTTGTCTAGCCATCTGCCAACCTACCACGAATTGATTTATACGATCAAACAAGTCTCCTCTTGCATCCACCGATGATGATTCATTGTAATTTTTGAAATCTCGAATGATCTCTATTACTTTTACTCCATAGAAGCGTGCGCGCACATTCTATATCTCTCGTTTATCAAATTCCTTTGAGGAGAGAACAACTTTTCTCTCGCAGGTCTTATTTATCTGCGAAACCTGATTCGATCTGCAGAATTCAGGTGGTCGCACCGTATAATTACGAAGATTCTTCGAAGATCCTCGAATCGTCCTTTTTTCAATCGACGTACATCCGATACGTACGATCAGATTATGAAATTCGGAAGAATCATCGTTGCTTCCATCGGGTCATCCTTACGCGAAAATGTGGTTTTCGCGCTTTGTACAATCGAAGAGAGCGATTGGTTTCAATATTTGCACGGTCGAGAGAGAAACGCTCGTTTCCACGATTCGGAAGAGAGAGCTTAAAAAATAGAATTTTGGCACGGAAGATAAATTGAAGCGCATCGTCACGCAAAGTGTTGCGAGAGTGGGAAAGGGGAGAAGAGAGGGCGTCGATGAAAAAAAGAAAGAGTCAATGGTAGTAATTACAGTGATCCTGAGGGAATTCCAGGAAGGGTTTGCAGGGAACGAAACCCTGTGAAGTTTACGGGGAATTGCAGGCCCTTCGTGGAGGGGGACAAAGAGAAAAGGAGGGCGCAGCCGAAAGATGAGAGAAGAGAAAGAGGATAAAGAAACGAGGGTGAGAGAGGGGGACCTAGGATGAAAGTTGACTTTGTATATGTATATATATATAGTCTTGAAGAAAGAATTCAGATCAGCAGACTTCGCGCAACTCGCAAACCAAACAGGTCCCTCCAAGGGAATTTCCAAGGACTCTCGAGGATACACCTGGATTCTTTTTTTCTTCAGAATTTCCTCGAGTTCTCCAAACGCAATCTGGAACCGTGTTTTAAGATTAAGAGAAAAAAAGAAAGCTTTCGGTTTAAGTTCGAGAAGGTGTCGTTGTGAATTCTTAAAAATCCACGGAAACACTTCAAGTGTTTTCGAAGTGTTGAAGAAAAGGGTAGAATACAAGAGGAATAAAAACACAACAATTAAGGAAGCATCTAATAGTTTCATAGTATCAAAGCACGCGGTGAAAAATGAAATTTTATCTTTTACTCATCATTGTTCAGTTTGCATCGAGCGCGATTGGAAGACATCACAGGTAAACTGTCAAAAGTAAAAAATAGTTGAGTTAACTTGTAAGAAAATGAAAGTAGATCTGTAGTCTGTAGATAAGGTCTGTAGTAAGAACTTTTTATTGAATCAGTCAGTTTACAGAGTCATTTTGTTTACAGAGACAGCGGATTCCTGAATCACGTTCAAATAGTTCATCAATTTCGATGTTCTCTGCCACAACCGCGCGCAGTTCCAGTTGATGAACTGTTGTCGGTAGGTCCAAGTCCGGATGAAATTTTCTATCCAGCGTACACAGTGCTTGCAAGATGCGGAGGATCCGGATGCTGCCCCGACGCCAAACAGATCTGCGCTCCAACAGGAACCAGAAATGTAAGTCTCGTTTTCATGGTTCGACATGCGATTGATCGTCAAAGAGACAGACACCATGAAATTATCCATGCTCTGGAACACACGAAATGTGACTGCATCTATAAAAATCTTCTAAATCACCACGAATAATCTCTCGTGCGAGTAAAATGAATTTAATTAAATTCACTGGGGGGGACTCATTATTCGCATTCTAATTATGGAATTATTAAATTAGGAATTCACATTTTTATATTCATTCATTTAAAATAAGATTCATCGTTCACTGCATCTATCTATTCCATTCATCTAGAAAGAAACTTGTGTCTGTGATATTGTATAATATAAATTTACTTTCTAAGTACGCCTCCCGTTTGTAGAAAACTTTTAATAAATGATTCCTATGATCAGAGTATCTTCCACATTTATTTATCCTTGATTTCAAAGTATTGTTTTGCGTGAAATAAATCTCTTTTGATCTCTTCATCGTTTGGAGCTAGTTTCAATGCTTCTTCAAATTCTGGTATTCCATGTTGAGGAGCCGATAATTTACAGAAAGCTGCACCCCTCCTTGCATAACATTTTGCTCTGGACTCTCTGTTAGCTTCACATTTTGGTGTCATTAACTCCAGTGCCTAAATAACACGATGAGAATTGCAAAATCACTTTGCTACTCTTTTAATTCGAGCGCATTTTTCATTATTTAAAGAATATTATTACCGTACTACAGTCTTCTATGCACCTATGATAATTTCCCAAAGCATATTGTGCTGCAGATCGGTTCACGTACAAAACTGCCATTTTCTGACTAAGCTTTATGCCATGTGTATATGCACTTATTGCCGCCAAGTGATTTCCAGCCTTCAAAAACTCACTAGAAATATACATTTGGACAAAACATGTAATTCGTGATAATACGAAATTATAAATATTATTAAATCAAAAATACAGACTCTCCTTTATCCTTTAACCACTGTGGATCTTGTTCTTCGGGCTTGAGATCTTTGGCATAAAATCCTGTTTGTCTTCTAGCTGCAGCTTGTTTTTCCAACCACTGATAATCATTAAATATGATTAAATAATTTTAAAAAAATCAAAAATTGATTTAATGAAATATATATTTTAACCCACTTCCTGTTCTTCTAGTTGACTACTTTCTCTTGCAGGTGTAGGAAAAGCCCTTTCGGTAAATGACACCTCGATCTTACCACTGCTTCTTGGTAAAGGAATATTTCTCAAAGGGTCATCAAAAATTTTATTAAATTTTCCACGTCTTTCATTAACAATACTATCAATTAACAATCTTCTCCTTTTATCTTCGTCACTTTTTTCATCTTCAGAATCTTCAGAGGACGAACAAGCAAATATTGAGGAATCATTTGATTTCTTGACTTTTGTTTCAATTGTTGTCTGTCGACTGAACATTTTACTCAATTTAGTACTTTCTTCGTCAGTAACAACAGCGCTCGAAATATTTCTTTTATCCTTATTGCTAAATTTTTCGTTTCCTGAAGAAGAAGAAGAAGAAGAAAACTCGATTTTCTCTGCGGTTTTTAGTTCAGTTATTGTTTGCTCTTCTTGATTTGTTCTGTCCTGTTTTCTTTGTTCCCAAGCGACTTTTTCAATCGCTGCCGATTGCTCATTAGTTTCGTCCATTAGTTCCCTCCATTCCAACTTTTTCACCTGACTCGATTGCTTTCCTGTTTCCTGTGCACTCAGCACTTCTTCGTCGGTCAGTTCTCGACTTTTTAGTTGCTTGTCTTCATCCACAAACCATTTTAATGGTCCCCTTTCACAAAGATATACCAATTATTAGAATTTTAAGGGAACTCTTTCTTTTCAGTATCATTCACAATAAGATTTTATCTTAGTTGATTCACTTTATATAATTTCATAAATCGTACCTGTAAGCTTTTCTATTTTCTTGCAAGTCTCCTGAGCAATTTCTTAACATAGGAATCTCTTCTCGTAAACGCCATTCCTCTAATTCCTGCATGGCCTGTTTTCTATGATTATTCCTTAATACATCTATTTTGTTTATTATTTCAGTATCCAGATTGATCTGTGCTTTTACCGCTTTTTCTTGTAAATTATGTCGTTTTTCTAAAAAGAAGTCATATCATTATCGAAAGAAAAGTTATCTATTAAAAAATCAATGAGGATAAATTTGGTAGTTATTACAAATATCTTTTCTTCTTATTTACCCATTTTACTTTTTAGTTTCTCTTCAGAAATTTTCTGAGCATTTTCAATGGCGCTATTTCTCTTCTCACGTTTAATAGCTTTAGTAAGATTCTCCACTTCGAGATTTGGCCACAGAACTTCTTCTTTTTTTTTTAAAGAGATTATTGCCTTTTTTCCATCTACTACACATTGACTCTGATCTTCAAGTATCTCAGACCACAAAAATAATTCAAGTAAAAATGGAGGATAACTAGCCTGTTTAAGCGCAATAAAAAACATAATAAATTTAACTTATGTATTGATTAGTTGAAAAAAAACGAGCTGTAAAAGTAAGTGTTAAAGTTAATGAATCAATTACTTTCATATAATTATCAACCACAAACAAGTCCATATTTTTAGGGTAACCTTGTAGATTTATATCAATAATTATAGTATCAATACTTTGTCGCCAATTAAAATCTTTTATAATTATAGCAGGCATTTTGAAATGGTACGCAATTAAACAATTCTATTCACTTGGCCAAACGTGGATAAATTATTGATCAAACAAAGTATGGGTTACTATAGAATAAAATGACAAGGGGTTGAAATAAGAATGAAGACACACTTATTCTATGAATACTTTTAATTAAAACGTTCAAGAGTATTTGCTGACAATACTTTTGTAGACATTATTAAAAAGCTGCTGCGATCACTGAATCACACATCATTTGTTTATTTTCAGACAATGTTCAATATTCATGAACTAGATTCTGAACGTTGACGTGCGAAAATGAAACCCTTACTGATTCCTTTCTAGTCTTATATACTTTTGGACATTTCCATTTGGACTTATACATTAAATCATTCGTTGAAAATCGATTAAAAAACTTATGATAAATCAGTCAGTTTTTGGGATATCTGCAAAATTAAGTCTCGCAGATAAGGGAAACGCGTACCAAGAATTTTTACGCGAGATATGTTAAAAATTATTAATAATTTCTCAACTAACTATGTTATATCCTGGCACTCGCTTTTCTAATCAATAAAAATGATACAAACGATTAAAGAGCGTAAGCAAAAAGTGAATAAAATCATCAATAAAATTGTTACAAATACACAATCTTATATATAATAAATATCATTGTTAAAGGATTTGACGGACGGGTTTTAAATCATTCCCTTTTGCTTATTTTATTCGTAAAGCCATGCAATTAATTTCATTAAAACTGTATCATCACTTTTTGCGTACAACTCAAATCAATCAACGATCATAAAAATGACCAGTTATAATAAAAAATATAAAAGAAAAGAAGAAACGAAGTATTTTCGTAAAAACTATGAAGCTAAAAATAATACGACAATATGACACTATTATAATTACATAATAAGTACTTTTGCAAATAATCATTAAAATATATATGTATATATATACAACGCTTTCCATTAAATACTTTATCAATTCAGTTGCACTGAAAAAGCTTTCCATTCGATTATTTCAATGCAATTGATATGGGAAATATGAAATAGATATTTAAAGCTATTATAAATAAGTACAACATTCTATTTATAACCAAACGAGTTTCGTAAATCACTAGTTCGAAATATTTCGTATGTATACGCTCTCGTTTGGTTATGAGTCTTAAATAATTAGACAATAGTCCCATACACATTTTATCCACAGTGGCACCCACGCACATATATTACTTCGTGGTTAATACAATGTCGAAACAATTTTCAATGTGGAATGTGATACAAGTTTAAAATTTAAATGTGTGAATGAGTGAATTAATGGATAATACATTGTTTATATAATTCTTATAGTAAAATAATGCCATTCATAATATAATCGTACACATTGTAATATAAATATAAGGAAGAATACTTTTCAAATATTGAAGGTGTGTGTATATATATATATATATGTAACAAATATCGTATTTACTAGGTAAAAACACGTGGAAAACTCGCGATTTACATTAATCACTCAGCGGGAAATTTGGCTAGAGTTATGTGTATTAACATTATCATTTATGAAAACTTGATATTACATCGTAAAAGTAATATTAAAATAAATACAGAAGTAATAACTTTAGCAGCAGAATTTGTGTGATTACAACGACTATTACTTACAGTTACAAAAGACTTTAAATAATACTCTAGATTTATTACATTTCATATAAATTTAAAATGTTTTCATTTTATGCACACATGTCACATGCACGCTAGAGCACATAGATATCTGTATAACACATTCATACACTCGAATTCCCTTTATTTTCCACGCACGATGATACTCCAATAGTTATATAGTAAAAGATATATTTACTATATCTCGAAAACAGCAATAAAAAATTATCATGATAAATGCTTAAGTTTTTCGAAGACTTCAAATTGAAATATGTAAATTGCCTGAGAAAAATAATTATACCACGAATATTATAAGAAACACTGAATGTTTAGTAGTTTCTCACACTAACAAGTTTATTATTATTGCATGTACTATGTCAGAAATTATTTTTTTCGAGCAGCTTTCTCTGCCTTTTGCCGCATTCGTTCCATTGCCTTACGTTCTTTACGTTCTCGTTCGGCCTGAGCTTTTAATTCTTTCAATTTACGTTTCAAATGAGCTTTTTCCTCACGTGAAATTCCTAAAGCCTTCACATCACGTGACTCCAATCTCAATAAATTCCCTCCATTGATTCCAGCCTCTAAGAAACGAGGAGCGAAACGTTCCAGTCCTATTCCTGATAACCACTGGCATACCTAATAAATAAAAATAACTTGTTTATACATTGTAATTTCTCAAACGCATTTAGATGCATTTTATTTTTAAATCTTACTTGTTCCTTAGACCAATCAGTAATGGGTGCACTTTGCCAAAAGTGAGATTTTTTATCTCCCAAAGGAAAATCACTTGAATGTGGTGGTAACCAAACTTCACTCGAGTCTAGAAATTATTTAATTTTTTATAAATATGAAAACTTATAAGGCAGATAAAAATTAATCAATCACCTTTCAATGGACTTGGATCAACGGTAGGGCTAACAGATCCACCTGACGATAGACTTGACGGAGAACTACCAGGATGATGCCAAGGCGCATTAGCACCAGTAATTAAACTCGATGAAGAAGTGACTTTTTTTGCCCTTTGGTTAGCTTCATTAACTGCTTGTCTAATTTCCTCAACTAAATGATGAGTAACGAGTGTTGGATCATTGTTATGTGGACTATTTAAATCGCTAAAATCACCGGAACTCTCCCTTGAAGATGACATGTCGTTTCCTCCTAATCTCCTTTCCCTTTCCGCCAAAACTTGTTTTAATTGCTCTGCCAATGATGCTGGCGGACCAGTCAGACCTAAATTAAAAGAATATTTGTTAAATTGAATTTATAAAAAAAAAAAACAAGCAATCGATCAAGCACCTTTCTGAGATTGCGTCCAACTTTGTTCCGTCATCGCCCTGACTTGCGAGCTAATTGTACTGTGCTGCCTGATCGAAGAATGCGTAGAGTCTAAGTGTTGCTTGCTCTTCAATGAACTGATCGATGAACTACTCGAATAGGAACTTAAATTTGAGTGTTTGGATGTTATATCGTTTGGTGATCTACTGCTGGCATCTTGTGATATGAATTTTGATGAGGAATCCTCATCAGTATTATCTCCCGATTCATCCAAGCCATAATCCTACAAATTTATTTTCAATAAATATATCAAAATTACTTTACGAATTATCTTAGAAAGTTTCCATAATAATTTTATAAACTTTTTCATACCGAACTACTATTACTAAGACCACCAGAGCGCTTAGGTAGTTGACGATTAGCAAGTCCTCCTCGACTGGCTAAATCAGCTTTACTTTTCCCAGCTGAATTGTCTAACAAACGATGGGCCGGAACGGCACGATCTAATTCTTCTTTAACAGGAAGTGGAAGTGGCAGCTTTCTTTCAACAGTTGCTGTTTTGTCACCATCATCAGGACTACTAAGATCTGATGTTTCTGTGTCAGACAATTGACAATTCGTTGAAGATGAAGGTGGTGGAAGTTGACGACGACTAAACTGCGGTGTTACAATTCTGGCTGTAGCATTATCGTAAGGTAATCGTACAGGAAGACCAAATTTTTTTTGAGTTTCTGTTAGTTCCACTTCAAGCGTTATCACCTGTTCAATAAATCCATTTTATTAGTTAACTTATAATTCATGAGTCGATCGTTACTTAACGCAATTATAAACGTACTCTATCTTTCAAGCTCTTAACAAGAGCATTATATTCTGTATCCTTTTCTTGCAACAATTGTTGATAAAATTCATCTCTAGCAGCTATATCAGCCTGAAGTTCTCTCGCTGCTCTTTTAGCTCTTGCATACTTTTGTTGTAAAGTTGCACTTTGCGCTGTTGCTTGTGCTAACATTTCACGAGCTGCGGCAAGATCTTGTCGAGTTGTATTTAGCGCCCTTTCAGATTCATGAAGACGCAATCCAGATTCTCTTAATTTTGCTGCATATTCTTCGCTGCCTGCACCATTATTTTCTAATTCTACCAACTAAGAAAAAAACAAACAGTAAATTAAACATTAACTTCATTATATAAACAATTTGCATAAGTGAAAAAATGTAAAGTAGATATTATAAAAAAAAAAATAAAAAAGAGAAAGCATTATAACAGATAAGCATCTTAAAAATTAATCGGCAATAGCAAGATAACCTACAGTTTCAAAGATAATAATAGGTAAGCAGAAAAGCTTCAATATTGCAGTTTTATAAGCACAGTAATATTTCCTTAATATTACCTTAGCTTTGAGCTTTTCCACTTCTTCATCTGCTAGTGAGAGTTTATACTGACTCTGCAAATAGCCAACGACACACAGTGCATAAGCAAACCCAAAACTTAATTACACACAGAGCTCATAAAAAATTATGTAAAATAATCATATTAAAAAGAACCGTTAAATAATTATTTACAATTAAGTGTATGTGTGTATATATATATATGTATATATATTCACACATACACATACACGATGTGGATATATAAATTATATCAAGAAAAATGATGAGGCCACAGTAATGAGTATCTCTCAATGAACATAAAAGCTGAATGAAAATGAGACTAAATTGAAATTTATTCTCATTATCAGTGTATAAATTGTAACTAAAATGTAGCATTGTATTTTTAGGAAAAATAAAGATATACCTCCTGTAACAATAGTCTTAGAGTATCAACATCACTTTGGGTAGTTGTAGATGTATGCATTGGCTGCATTGATGAACTGAGTATAGGAGATCTGCTACGACTAGAAGGAGATAAATAACTTTCTATAGGACTATGTGGCGGTTCCCCTTCTGAACACGAAGACATGGCAGGAGAGCCTGGAATGCCTCCCATACCACTCCTGACATCTTCTCTTTGACCATCAGGAGAAGCATCAGAAAAGTTTAACTTCCTATCAAGAAAAAAAAAAAGGAAAAAAAAAGTTAAAAAAAAAAAAGTCGGTTCAATTTTAATCAATTTTTTTGTTTAATTATTTTATATTCCCTCAGTACCTCACTAGGCCTCGGGCTCATAGTGAAGTGGCCATGAACTGTCGTCATAGAAAATTTGCGAGCAAGGATAGACCATCATTGGGAAGTTTAATATTAATTATATTTTAAATAAAATAATTACTTAAATATATATTAATTATGTGTTAATTTATTTATCCAATCTTAACTTAACAATTAACTTCTTAATGTAGTTTAATTATTTAGTTCGATAAGTATTAGATTACGTATCTGATTTTATTTTATATTTAGTAAATAGTACAAATAGTACAAACCTATTTGCGGCATTGGCCAGTTCCCTCTCTCTATCGGCTTCCAAACTTTTCCGTATTAACATGGCAACTTCAGAATTTTCAGGATCTCGTTCCCTGCCAATAACAAAACGTACGAGACCAGTAGTATTACGAAGGACACTAGCTGCATAAGCCTGTGAAACTCCAACGAGAGATTTCCCATCAACCTCTACTATCTGATCGTTAACTTGTATCCTTTTATCCAATGCAGCTGCACCTTTCTCATTAATTGTCTTAACAAAGATACCCAATTTTTCTAACCCTGCATCTGCACCTACTCCCATTCCAATAATGCTAAGACCTAAACCATCTGGTCCTCTCATCAATTCCACTGGAAAAACCTAATAAATCGTTCCCATTAATCATTTTACTAGAAATTAATATAATTATCTTAGTTATATAAAAAGTTGTTTTACAATGAAATTACCTCCATCTTTTCAACACGCTTTTCAAGCTCATATTCTGCACTGGCAGCAACTGGGTCTACATCTTCATTACGTCGATCATATTCATTGACGGAATGTGTAGAATACACTCGTATTGGACCAGTATCAAATGACACTTTAGATGTCTTTTTAATTTGAATTGATGGCTGATATTCTTCATCCTCATCATCTGATTCTGGAATTCCAGCCATTTCCATCCAAAAATGACCATCTTCATAATAATGCACTCCATTCTCTACAAGAATCTAAAAAGTTATGAAAATATTAATAATTAAATTAAAATACGAATAAATATAGAGAAAAAGAATGTAATTAATGAGTAATTACAATTTTTCCTGGAATTGGCAAATAATCGTCTTGATGTTCAGTTTCTGTGTCATCATTATGAGTATCATTCAAACTACTAACAGATCCGAGTAGTCCACTTTCACTACCAGTTACTGATCCTATTTGACTTTCAGTTAACGAATCTATTGTTAAATCACTGCGAGATCTCTGAGACAAACTGAAAAAAAATTAAAATAATTTTATGCATATGACACACAGTGCACAAGTATACAATATATTAAGGTGAAAAATTATAGCAATAGTTTCTGACCCTTTCTCCTTAAATAAGTGCAAACAAGCAGCAAACTTATCACTTAAAATTTAAAATAATGTTTATAAAGCAAAGCTAATTCACCTATAATCATGAATTGTACTATTATTGATAAGACTGGAATCTTGGCCTGACATAATATCAGAAAGCCAGTCTGGTGCATTATCCTGTTCTTCTTTATCTTTTTCAAAAGCTTTACTCTTCTCAAGCAAGATTTCATCATTGACATTTTCAATTGTTGCTGGAGACAATAATCTGGCTATTTCTTGTGCCTCTTCATCAGACAATAGAGCCGATCCTTGTCTAATTTTTCATTCCCAGTAGTAATTCACATTTTAGTAAATAGTTTCATTAAAATTTATAAACAAATATCACAAAATATACATACCTAATTTTTTTCTCCAATATACTGTATAAGCAGGGAACACCATATTTTTGAAAAAAAGATTATAAGTAAAAATAATATTAGAACGCAGAACAAAAGAAAGCAAATAATATTGCACAATTAAAATAAGAAATTTTTGAATATATATTATATACATTGACATTAGTTTATAAAAATTTATATTATTTTAATAATCTTATTTTTAAACTTACCGTGAACTTAATAAATTTTCTGCTTCATCTGCTGTCATTGTATCTGGAGTTATAGCAGTACTTTGGTTAAAAATACTTTTAACTGGAGTTTCTTTAATCACGGTAGATTTTAGATTAGATTGATCATGAACATTTTTCACTTCTACTGGTTCATGTTCCAAATTCGTTACAGCTTTTGCATCATTAGAATCACTATTGTCAATTATATTTTCTTCTGGAACAAGACGTTCAGTAGAATATTTTTTATCCAATTGTTTTGATGAAGATGAAGTTTGAAGTTTACTAGGTTGGACTAAATTAATCAAGGAATTTTCTGATAAGCGCATTTTAGCTAATTCAGCCTTTTGCTTTTCTTGTTCCCATGTAGTCTGAAGCTGCTCTTCATTTTTATTTATACTAGTATGCAATGAATCTTCTATTATCTTTTCTTCTACATTAGATTTTTGTAATTTTGGGGAAATAGAATTCTTTGCTTCAGTTTCATTATTTTTGTATTCCTCTTTTGAACTAGACTGTTCTGAACTAATAATTCGATTTTTAAGAAAAGTTGTAGATTGATTTGAGCACTTATCCAATTCGTCAGATTTTTCAGAAAAACTTGATCGCTTTTCAGTCACTTCTTCCATGTTCTTAACTAATTTTTGTCGTACTGAAATCTTTATTTGATCATTTTTAACATTCGATGCTGTTTTTTGGCACAATTTTTCTCCTGCATTTTGAATTTCTCTGGGATTGGGAACTATTCTTAAATTATCTTGAGCAGTCGTATCATCTTTATTCTGAACTTCTGTTGAGTTTTGCACTTTTAAATCAGATGTTTTACTATCTTGACTAAGCACTCTTTTGGCATATGGAGAAGGTACTGGAATATCTTTATGTTCTAATGGTGGATATTCTTGATCTGAGCTTATAACAGATGGTGGACGTTGACCTAAACCAGCTGCATGTAAATCCATTCGTACATGAGATCTTCTAATAACAGTTGTAGTATCTGTTTCATTAAATTTTAAATCCTTTTCTAAAATGCTTTCTTTATCCACACCAGTCTCTGTACAAGTAATTCCTTTTTCCAATTCTTCAGCTTCCAAGTCATAGCTGTTACGACCTGAAATCAATTTATACGTGCCTATGTGTATCTATATATATTATTATTTAAAAAAATTATATTCCTCTTAAGATTAAGAGTATTAAATATTAAAGAAATGAAGAAACATAATAAATTATATAATCAATATTGGTTACCTTTACAATTAATGCAAAGTAGCCTAAGACACATGTCACTATTATAATAATATTTATTATATAAATAATATTAATTTAATTATATATGTGTATATATATATATATATATATAATTTTAAGCTACATTTTTATATAAATTCAAATTAAAGTTATTTGTAGAAATATTTATATACAATATATTACACATCATAATATAAATGTAAGTACAAGTAAGCAGATACTGAACAGAGTTCATACTGGCTTCTATAAATAATACTATTGAAATAGGTAGGAGAAGTATAAGGATAGAAGGAGGGAATGAAGAGGAAAGAGCTTTACTCACAGTTTTTTTATTTCACAGAATTTTGGCATAGTGCCATTATTCTGTAATTTTAAGTAATATTTTTAATTCTTAATCTCAAAATTAGCAAGAGAATAAATAAATTATCCAAAATATAATTATAATAATATTAATATTTAAATTTATATATTAAAAAAACAAAATTAAAATATTATAAAATAAATAATTATACTTACCAGTTTGAAACTTTTCAGACATTTCTTTATCAGCTTTTTCTTCTTTACTATCTTTTGATGGTGAACTAGGAGAACTCATACTGGAAGAAGCACTATCAGTTCCTCCTGAAGGTGGTCTCAGTTCTTTGTCAGGTGACCTAGTAATTTCTATTTTTTTCTCTTCATTTGGATAATCTTTTCTCTTCACTGTATTTACACACGGTTTTGCCCAATCTGGTCTTGAATCTGTTCGAATAACTTCTTTCTTTGTTTCTATTTTCGTACAATCTTTAGGAGCTTTCAGATCAGTTGCATTCTTCAATATTTCTTCATTTTTCGCCAACCATTCGTTTCTCCATTCTGATGTTTTTGGTGGAGAGCGTACAGGACTTGCAGGATAATTTAGATACTCTGGTGGTTCAAGTTGATCTAAATTCTTCATTTTACTCTCTAATGAAAAATCTGTGGTTTTTTGTGTTGTATCAGACTCTAAATTCTTTTCATAAGAAGAGACAAGAACTTTTGGCTTTGATTGATTTGTACTTTCATTGACTACATTCTTTGTTTGAAGATTTGTGCTATTTGAATCTAAATTCTTTATAGTTACTTTTCCTGATGCGTTCTTTTGTACAACTGCATATTCAGGAAAATCCTGATTCTTTTGAACTGTTGAAATATTTTTTGAAATATCTTTGTGGATTTCTTGATTTTTTTGACTTTTAGAATTTTGATGCGGTTTTTGAACTACTGCATATTCAGGAATTGTTGGTGAAGCATCAAAGCTTTTATTAACTGTTGCATATTCAGGACTATCAGGTAATTCAGCAAGACTTGTTGGCCTCTCTTTTTTAGCACTTGAAGAATTTCTCAGTGGAGGAACTGGTGGTGGAGGAGAAACATTTCCCGATTGTCTGATGGAACAAAAACTTGCAGATCTTGTAGCCAAATTTACTGTAGAATCTACAGATTTTTTAGTGTCATTTTGAGGGATTGAACTCTGAACATTTCCTATTGTATTTTCAACTTTACTAGAATTTTGATTTAACGAAGTTTGAACTACTGATCGATTTGGATCTGAATTACATCTGCTTGATCTAGTTTTGGAAAAATGACTTGTCCAATTTTTCTGTTTTTCTATTAATTCTTTAGGATTTAATCTCCTTTCTGGTTTTTCTGGTTTTTCATCTAAACGATTTTCTTTACCAAAACTTTTTTCAAATTTACTGGATGAAATGCGAGGTCTTTTATCATTAATATTATTTAAACCTAAATTATGCACATTTTCAAAGTGCTTTTCTGCATTCAATGCTGGCACACTAGCACTTAAATTGCTTAGATGATCTCTTGTACCAGGAGGAGATGGTGATCTTGGTCTGGGTGACCGGGTAGGTGAAGTACAACCTGAACCTGAATTTGCTGAACTTGAACGTGACCGTAATCCATGTAAATTGGTTGGTTTTGTAACACGATCCACCCTATTAAAAAATATTTGGTCACATTTATGTTAAAAAGTTATTTTAAAAGTTAATAAATAAGAATATTACACTAACTGCTTATTGGTTTTATTCTCTTCCCCAAGTTTTTCAAAAAGTGCACGAGCATTATTAAATCTAGCCACATGACTTTCAGTCCTGACAACAGTAACTTGTGTTGGAGAATCTTTCAATGGTACAGTTTGTTCCTTAAAATTATCCGACAATATTGTGTTAGTTCTATGACTGATATTGTCAAGTTGTGGTTTGGATTGAAATATATTAGCAATTGCTGACACTTTGGATCCTCCCACACGTTTTTTTTCTTCTACAGTAGCCATTTCTAATATGTGATTGTTAATTTATTTTTTCTATATAATATTTCAGCCCATTGTCATTTATAAATAATTCCTGAACATTTTTACTCTGTAATCTGAAAAATAAAATATAACATTGTAACAAGTACTAAATCTATACAATATCCTTTTTATTTGTTAATATATAGGTAGCTTTAACTTATTGAAGCAGGGTCACCTATTTCTAGCCATTGAACATTTATACGGTTCACTGACTTTTCTGACCTTTATAAAGTCTTCATTTTCTACTGCCCTCGTATAGAAAATAATATATCAAGTTAAATTTTATAATTTAAAAAAAAATAAATTAATAATAATAATAGTAATAATAATAACAATAAAAAGTAAATATAAAAAGTAAAGACTTTAAACAGACAAATTCAAATGTTATGATAAAATTTATATTAAAATCACAAAATATTATATTATTCTATTTTAATTTTTAACTGTAAAATGAGTTGGAAGAAATATAGTGAGTTGAAAAATGAAAGCTTATATAAAGGTGGGCCTTGTCTGGCTTTTACTCTCCTCCCATTGTCATAGCATACCATGCTCCTGCAATCAATACTTGAATCCTGTCCCTATAGTAGGTACATGAGAGAGCATACATCATTTAATTCTAATTTTAATACTTTATATTAATAACTAAGTTAATCACATTTTCAATTATAATATTTAATTTCTTTATATGTATTAACAAATATAACAATATAAATAGAAGAAATTTAAATGATATATCATGGACCGACATGACATTATTTATATTTCAACAGTAAGATAAGCTAAATTTTATTATCATGTACTACTTATCAGATCATCTATATTTCAAGATAACACATACTTGCTATACAAGATAAGTCTGATAGTAATTATAAAAAATGAAAGAGCAAAGATTATATATTGTCAGTAAACTAATAATCTTCATATTTACACTCTTTTCCATTTATTTTTAATCAAGACTATGTATTATTATCGATATATTGATTTCTATTATCACTACACTTAATAAAAAAAAAACAATATACATATATGCACACATTAATAATATAACTCTATATATATATATACATACATATGATATATATACATATATATTTAGCGCATGTACCAAATACACTGTATAAATGAGCACAAAAAGAAAATTAAAAAATCTTGTTTCCAAAGAAATACAGTTAATCGAAGAAAATTCTTATTTTTGGTTTAGGGAAAAATTTTACACCCAAACATTGAATAAAAAATTGTTTATAGAAAGGTACAAACTAACCGGAGATGTCAGCATGTGCACTGTACCATTTTTTTCCAATAAGTTTCTTTCTAGAATAAAATTGAGTGATTCTTTTCTTAATCTTGAAAAATTAAAGAAATTACATGAACTTTTAATAAAAATTAAGTGCCAGTGATAAAACAGATTTTTTAATTTTATCAATTTATCACTTTATGACGCTTGTTTTCACAGATTTTTTTATACTTTTATGAAATACTATTCTTGCGTGAAAATCATCTACATGGAAAACTGAATAATCGATTGTCTTGTCAAAAATCAATTTACAATTCCATTTAGCTTATTTGCAAGACGATTTCCACTACGAACACTTTCACAACCGGCTGGGATTCAACCGTGTCAACAACCCGTGAAAAATGGCAAAGATGGCTGACAATCTTATCAGACACGGCCACTACCTAGGAACTTTTTCTTCAAAAATTAAAAATCAATTTGTGAAAATTATGTAAAGTCTGCCAAAAAAAAGTTTTTAAATTTCCATTTTAAGGCGCAACAATTTGTCGAAATTTTACGAGCTGCTAGAGACATAATAAAAGTCTCCTTCAGAAAATAAATATTACTAGAAGTATGATGTCGGTAACTTTATAATCTGGTAATTTAAGGCGCAGCAATAACCCTGGAACCATAGACATATGAAATAAATAGACGAAGCATAAAGTCTCACTTTCGATGAATGAAGTGAAGCAATTGAGGAAATAGCGACGAGGTAAAATAGGTGCCCACTTTTCATTGGTCGAAACATATCTAGTGCTAAATTTAAATTTAAAAATTAATGAAGCCAACAACAGCTTCCTTTTCGAGTTCTGAATGCGACTAAAAAAGTGGTTTGTCAATTAGAGCATCCCCGGAAGAGTTATAGCGTCTATTAACAATATATAACGAATATATATAAAAAACAAATAAAACATTCACAATAAAATCATTAATAAATACTAATTCTAAAGGTTAAAATTGACAAAATAAGTAAAACCAAATTTCTTTTTTGTACTTTATGATAAAGCTATATAATATAGTTATAATATATATATATAATATATTTATATATATATTATTATAAAATACTTTTGTATAAAACATGTAACAGTAATAAATCAAATATCAACTTATGATTTTTAATGTACAATGAACGTGAGAATAATTGTATTAAAACCAATATAAAATGTCGATGATGAAAATGTAATAAAACTACATTTTACATAAAAACTACATACACATTATATCAATAATTTAATAAGATCATTAAGCTTTTCAGTTGATATTACATTTTAGTTTCTAATAAAAAGTATTGCAAGTTAAACATTTATTTTCTCATCATTATTAAATTTTGAAACATTTTATAAAAGTATATAATTAATGTTATCTAATTGTCTTATAAAATGTAAGAAAAATATGATTGAATTTTTAAAAATATTTTAACTGTTTAAATAAAAGTTTACCATTAGAAGTATTTAGCACTTTATTATATATTTTTATATGAAGAAGCACACACTCATATTTTTATTTGTTAATAGATGAACTATGAGAAATTAATTACAGTAATATATTTCACAAATGATCAAGCACAGGTTTATTTTAAGTATTAAAATTTTAGCAAACAAAGTTGTGCTACAATAAATTGGTTTAATGATAGAAACTATATAATTAAAATGGACGAAACCCTGCTATTATTTTTTAAAGATTTTACAAAATTTAAAATGATAACAGAAATTATTTCGGCTTTAGGTTTACCGATGTAGGTAAAGTAAAATGTGTTGGCGGGAGAGGTGTTGAAGTAGGTGTCACAATACAACTATCATTTGCAGTGCTCGAAGTTGTATTAGTTTCACTTTTATAACGTATATTTGTATATTCACGTCCTAGTTGAATTGATTTCTAAAAAAAGTATAATAAAATTTATATTAATCTATTACCGTTTAAATTAGTTATAATTGTAAGAAAAGAGATTACAACTAATGAGAGAAAGAGAGAGAAAGAGAGAGGTCATTTAAAATATAAAATATACCTGTTCCGCCTGTATTCTCTGGGTTTCAGTTTCTATATAATGTAGCACAGCAAGATACACAAACTTGTATTGAGCTTCAGTTTGCACCATTCCTGATCTTTGTGATCGTACTCTTTGGATGGTTCTTTGAATATCAATTTCACAATCAAGTCCTATAATGAGTTAAATAAAGAATGAAATAAATATAAATTTATTTTTTATAATTCACATCATAATTAAAATAAACTTGTATAATATACCATGATGCTTGATCTGGTCTAAAATCATATCAATCACAATAAAAGTTCCTGTTCTACCAATTCCTGCACTACAGTGGACCAATATAGGCCCTATACTGGATGAACCCTGACTGCTAGAGTTTGCGGATGAAGCTATGGATTCCTGTCTGGCATTCACATCATGAAGAAAATTTAATACACAACCGGGATCAGATGGAACACCATGATCAGGCCAGGCCTATTAAATAATTTCCATCAATCACACAAAAACTTTGCTGTTAAAAATACTTATTATTTAACATAAAGTCACATAATGGTGGTATTACGTTATTACCTGGAAATGATAGTGATAAATCCGTCTAGGTTCAGAAAAATTTGTTTTGTTTCCCTGGAGTAAAAATTCACGTAACGTGTAATCTGCAGTTGATGTTCGAGAAAGTGCTCTTACTTTCCACTCGCCACCGTATTCTGATACTTCCCCTTCTTCTGGCCAATAGCGAGCACATTTATTCTATTAAAATATATAATGTAATCAATATATTTAAATAACCAATTGTATATTTACTTTATACCTTGCCTCTTTCCATTTCTTTAGTAGTCATTACAATAACACGAGTATTTTCTTGATACACCATATGCCAAAAGTCCTGAATTGTATTTAGAAGGCATCCTTGAGTTGCAATATAACATTTATTAGATCCTAAATCTCCACTTCCAATGATTCCACAATTTGCACCTTCTACTTCTTCATTCTTTATAATACAGTATTTAATTAAATAAGGTAAATACAGAAAAAATAATCATTAAAATATACTGCGCTGTAGTATCAAGCATAATATCATAAATGACTCATACTTACTTTAATATAATTAGCATTAATATAATCTGCTCCAGGAACATTTGGATCCACGTCTTTTAAGCGTACTCTTGTATGATCAACTAATAATATTTAAATGTTACTTTTTGTGTTTGAAATTATACACTTATATTAAAGTAATAACAATAATATTCCTTACATGGTAAGATATTTTTGTATCTATTTTTAGCACGATTTTCCGAACGTAATCCTTCTTTTCTAGAGAATAAATGACGACACTCAAGTTGTTGCAATGACTCAAATTCTTCCCAAAATCCAGCTTTGCCTTTACCACGACCAGCTAAACCTTCTCCACTATTTGGAGCACCATTCCAACACAGCCATCCATTTGAACAACCATTTTCTTTATGAAGTTGCCTAACTCTGCTTTCTATACCACTAGCATTTATGCGTGTAGCATTAAATGGTTGCCTAATGAAACATAAGTTGCAATTTTTATTTATATAAAATTTTATATACAATTGTAGGTTAAATGGAATAATTAACAATCACCTAAGATGAACAACGCTTCCACTAGTTTCAACCATTGGATTTCGTTTATAATGTTCAATCAGATCACTGAGACTATCAAATTTATCTCCACCACCAACATCATATTTATCCTAAAATATTTATTAACTATAAACATGGGTTAAAAATAATTAAATACATTAAGTAATTTTATGCTTAATTAATATTTTCAAGTTAAAATGTTATTTTTAACCTGAGATCGTATCATAACATGTGTAACACGATCATCTGTGCGCACTGATAGCACAAAGTCACCAGGTTTACTCTGTGATTCACGAACAAGAAAAGATCCATTTTTACCACGTTCCAACATTAGCCTTTCAGCTTCTTTTGCTGATAAATGACCATGGAACCACCTTTAGCCATATTTTACTATTAACAGACTATACTATATGTATGCATTTCAGTTTGTAGTTATATTAAACTTAGAAAATTTTAACTTTTGAAATTAATGACAAATTATAAAAAAAGAAAATAATGTAAGTACCAATAATAGAATACCTTTCTGTTGTTGGATCAGCACAATTTAAGGGATATTTTAATTCAATGACTTCACCATTTTTTTCACGTAATTGCCCATCGTTTTCCATGTAAAATTGAACAAGCTCTGATAGTGTTGCAAATTTTTCACCACCATACAAATCATAGAAATCACCAGTATTTTGTATTTTAATATTAATTACTTCACCATTCCGTCTGGAAAACAATATCAATTATGTTTGCTTTAAATTTTTAGTAAAAGTAAATTTTATAAAAATTAAATCTTATCAATAACTTACCTCACTGACAATGTAAAATCACCAGGATTAGAGGAACTTGGACGTGCTAGAAAAGAACTGTCTTTACCACGTTCCATCAATAAATGCTCTGCTTCTACTCCCGATATATTGGGATGGAACCATCTATTAACATTTTATAATTAACAATGACTTAAATATCTAATAATAAAAAATACATTACATGCTTATATTCCATTACAAGAATAAAAGTAATACATTTTTTCAAGAACATTAGTTTCTTCTAATAAAGTGAAATTAAATTTGTGAAAATATCCAAATAAATGTTATTAAAAATAAGATAAGAACAATTAATAGCATAAATAATCATTAAATGACAAAATTGTTAACATAATTTTAAGGTATGAGTGACAGAGATAATCCAAAAAAGGTAATAAGGACATTAATGCCGCGCCCCATAATGTATAGAGTACGCAAACGAGTCCTGTTTGATATTTTACAATCATATGATCATTATTAACTTACTTTGTCACTTCATTATTCTTCTTATAGATAGAAATAAATATAGAAAAAGTATTATTTTTCAAAATATAAATTGAATTACGCAAGTTATCACTAATAAACTTTATATTAAAAACAACGAAATATCACTAATCCTTAATAATATATGTTAATGTACTTAGGTGTTCTTAGTTTCATTTATTTCACCTTTTATGTTGTGTTAAGAACTACCTGACCTACTGTTTATAAATTACATTCATACGTGCACACACAATCATAGACATTTTATATATCTACATATATATGTGTATATATATAATATATATATATATATATATATATATATATATATATATTATATATATATATAATCATCAGCATGTTTTTTTATGAAATTATAAAACGTGTCTTACCTTCGAGATGCCATGTCGTACTCTCAATTAGGACTAACTAATAATTAACAATGCATAATGGTTGACTTATACATAAATTTATTATTCAAAGTATTAATTATACCAATCAAGCACTAACTAAACATTGCCTCTGCTTTGACATATTCACTTTACACACAAAAATAAAAAAACGATAATATAGTAAAGAGTTCTGCCATTGAATCTTCCAACCTAGAGAAGATTCCATATCTTCAAATAGCTTTGCCAGCACAATTTGTTCCGATATCATGTTTACATACATTATTGATAAATTGTACTGAAAAATAATAATAGCTGTACTCTTTTCGATTATAAAGATTTATCAGCTATTATTATAAGAAACCTTTTTGTAAAACTTAAATCTATGAGTTACTTCTTAAAAGAAAATCTTGCTAATGTGATTGTTACTGAGAAACTGCGTATGCTTTTTGAACATAGCACAAGGATTTGAGAATTCCTTACTTCTGTCAAATGCTGCAGACGAGTCTACATGATAATATCTTTCATTATATTATTTTTTAATATGTGGCTTCAGATTAAATGATGAAAATATAATTTTGTATATTGGATTTATTGTCATTTTTAACATATCTTAAAGTGACATATGTTCAAAATGCTGATAGCTTCCAAGTAAGGATGTGGGTGTTGTCAAAGGAGACTAATCTGTAGTTCGCAAAAAAATCGAATAACCCATGAATTGGTCTTTTAATACATTATTATTTTTAATTGTTGACAATTAAGTATGTTTGAACATAAACTTAATTTTACAAGACTAAAGGATTTAATGGATCAAAAAGTTATTTGGGCTTACTTCGCCGTTTCAATGCATGTTTAACGGCATAAGAGATTATAGTATTATAGGCATGAAGAGCCCCTCATCACAACGATTAAATGAAAATAATTCACAATCTAATAATTCACAAAATATATCTGGCATAGCATCTCATAATGGCAATGTGCCTAACAATATTCACATTTTAAAAGTTAATGCACGAGAAGCTAATGGACATGTTACTAATAATACCCAAAAGGTAGGAAAACAGCAGTTGGTCTCCTTGAATGGAGATTCTGTGTGTTGTAACAGTGTTAATGTCAATGAAGCTCTTGCATGTGATGTTCAATCTGTACCAACTGTAAAAGCTAAAGCTTTATGTGTACATATAAGGGAGAATAAGTGGTACGATGCTGGTAATGTTGTTTCTGTGGGTATCGCAGGAACAAGTCTCAATCATGCATTGGAAAATGTTTCATTAGCTTATAATCCTTTGACGAGACAATTATACTCATTGGATGATAATGCCATACCAAATAATTGTGAATCTGAGCTTAAATCTCACTACCCAAATGAATCTACTTTTAATAGAAAAGAATACTCTAATAATGTCTCAAAGATTGATGTACAGAAATATTCAAAGATAGAAAGTAGTAGTGCAAATAGTAGTCCAAGGAATAGCTTACCTCGATCTTGTAGCAGTACTGTGTCTTCCTTAAGTGAAGTATCACCATCTGGAAGTTTTATTAGTCCTGACGAACAACATACTATTTTGGAAAAAAATGAGAAGTCAAAGAAATGGATATTAAATACGCAATTTGTAAAAAATGTTTTTTTATGGAAAGGTAAAGAACTTCAGCAATCTACTCCATCAAGTAGTCCATCAAGAAACATTGACAAAGTAGGAGGAAGTTTAGCTTTAATACAGCAACCTAGGCCTTCCAATTTACCTGCAAAAAATGCATTTGAAGAAGAGCAACATCGTAAGCAGTATAATGCAATTTTGGAGGCAGCAAGAAAACGTGAAATGCGTGAAGAGAAGAAACGTAAACAACAAAGAGAATTACAACTTAAAGAAGAAGAAAGATTAACTGAAGATTCTAATACATGGAATGTGCATGTGTTACCTAATTTTCATAGTATTAAGGATACAAAAAAAGTTCGTGAATTATGGTGGCGTGGTCTTCCACCTAGTGTTCGTGGTAAAGTTTGGAAATTAGCAATTGAAAATAGCTTAAATATTACACCTCATTTGTATAATCTTTGTTTGGATAGAGCATTATCTAATCCAGCAAATGATTCACTAGCTGCAATTAAATTAGATGTCTCTCGTACATTTCCTACCCTATGTGTCTTTCAAGAGGGTGGACCATTATCTGAAAATCTTCAGGGTATTTTGGCAGCCTATGCTGTATATAGACCTGATGTGGGATATGTGCAAGGAATGAGTTTTGTAGGTGCTGTATTATCATTAAATATGGAACCTGCTGATGCATTTACATGTTTTGCTAATCTCTTAAATCATCCTTGTCATAGAGCCGCCTTTACGCTGGACCAAAAAAGAATGAATACTTATTATAAAGTATATTCTAGTGCACTAGCGCATAAGCTGCCAAAAATCTTTTCTCATTTTACAATTGCTGGACTTAGTCCAGATTTGTATTTATTAGATTGGTTATATACAATTTATGCCAAAGCAATGCCACTTGATGTTGCATGTAGAATTTGGGATGTTTTTCTTCGAGATGGAGATGAGTTCCTTTTTAGAACAGCTCTTGGTGTATTAAATTTATATCAAGAAGAATTATTAAAAATGGATTTTGTACATGGTGCACAATTTCTTATTAGATTGCCAGAAAATTTACAGGCAGAAGCTTTATTCAACAGTATTAATCAGATGTCAACTACAGTGGGGGCTACTTCATTTCATCAAATGTTGGCCCAGGTTTCTTCAATATAATATGATATATATTATGTTATACGAAGAAAAGATATATACATATATATATATATGTATATGAATGAATATTTTTTAATGAAACTTATTATGGAAAATTGTAAGTATCAGTTTTATGACTTTATAGATAAAAAAAAAGTTTAAATGTTATTTATTTCTACTTGCAATATTAATGAATATAAATTACAATTATACAAGGTGTAATAATGACCTTAGGAAAAATTTTGAGGAATGATAGAAAAGACAATTACAAGATAAATCTTTTTCGTTTATCATTTTTCAAACTGCTGCTTAGTTTTCAAGATATTTAACAATAAAGGTACTATTAGATAGATGTAGACAGTCAGGTAGTTAAAGGAAGATAATACTGTGCTGTTTTACTTCAATTAGGTTCTCAACTCCGATTTACTAATTATACCTTTATTTTTAAATATTTTGAAAACTAAGTTTCAAGTCAAAAAGTAGTAAAAGAAAAACATTTATTTTAAAATTTTTCCTAGAATCATTGTTACATTCTGTATATAGTTTAAAAAATTATTTATTTGTAATATATTACAAATAATATACATTAAAAATTATGTAGTTAGAACTTTTAAAATAATTTTTTATGTTTTTGATTTCTATAAGTCATTGTTTTTAATGAATTACGTGTTTTTTAACCATTTACATAAATTTCTCAACTTATTAATAAAAAAACTGTTATGTTTATAATTTATTCCTTGATTTTATATTTAAAAATTATTTGAAAATATATTGAGATTATATAAGCTCGTGTGCTTCCTAAAATAGTTCAAACGAAATTTTGTCTGATAATATAGGAACAAGTAATTTCATCTAGCAATGAATAATTGCATACCTCTAAAGGATGTTATTTACAAAATTAAAAATAAAAATTGCTGCATCTCATTTGCTGCAAAAAGATTTACTAAAATATATATTCTATTTTTTAATTCTGAGAAAGTAGTAAACATAAAAATTAATAGATTATGGTATGGATAGAAAAAGAAAAAAACAATTATCTTTACAATTTGTGAAAAGGCTCTATTTTACATCTTTATCGAGAAATATTCATATTATAAATGAGAGTACTAAATTTACTGCAAAGTATGAATGTACAATGAAAAGTTAATGACATTACATTGTAGTTAAATCAGACTATCTAATTTTCTAATATTTTTAAAGACACATTATAATTGCCACTATTTATTAATTCACTTTTTATAGCTTAACTAAACTCTACATATCTTAAATTAATATTGTGGTATTAAGAAAAATATTAATAAAAAAGAAAGAAATAAATATACTTTTTTTTAATTTTATTTAAAAAATTTACTTTGACTGATTAAAAGGCAATATACATTTAATTATGATAAACAAATAATTTGATCTGAAATTTGTCAATAATGATATGATTAATTTTACATTTATATTTTATGGTGCTATATATTACTTTTTTGTTAGAAATTTCTAAATTATCTGCTTTTACAAGTCTTTAAAAACTCGATTTTCTCTCTTTCTCTCTCTTTTTCAGTGGCCTTTTGTAATTAATGTTAAATATATTTGGAATCCTAGTATTGTGAACTTTCTATATAATTATTGAGCTTTAGCATACGCAAAGAATCTCATAATCATATTTTCTTACTCTTTAACTGTCTTAATTATTGAGCAAATGCTGTAATATTAGATCTTTTAATATACCTAAGAAAAACTTTGTTTGTAACAATTAACATCAGGCTTTAATGTAAATTATGTTTACATAATATTCTTAAATAATTTTCATCTTCAACATATTCAATAAACAATAAATTTTACCATTATCAATATTTATAAACGTAATAATGGATTGTGATTGCAAAACATAAGCAACGAGATTATGCATAATATCACTTTTTTAAATGTCAATATGTCTAACTATAACTATAATTTGCCTTAAGAGAAACAAAAAACATACAGCATGCACAAAATATGTTTTCTAATTTAAGTTGCTAATATAAAATCTTAAAAAGTTTAAATGTTGTATAAATATAAATATAAATATAATTTGTTTAAATGTGTAATTTATAGGAAAAGATTTAAATAATAAGCAGCATTAGGCATATACTATATTTCTGTAAAATGAAATGCAAAAACATGTACATTAACGTGCCTCGTTTGTGTATTATACATGTTAATTCATATACTCATAAACGAAGAGAATAGTGGAAGGTCAATTTTTAAAAGTACAGTTACATACAGTACATAGATATAACTTATTGTTTAAGTGACAATACTCTTATTCCATCCACTATTCCAGATCACATAATGATGTAATAAATGTATAATTGATGTGCATTAGTAGACACTAGTGTATATACAATATTTATTTACTTTAACATGTGGAAAAAGCACGTATCAATAGTTTGAATATGACAAATAATTATCGTACATTTATTTTTCATACATTTCAAGTATATGCATGTAAAAGATGCTCAATTGTTGGAAAAAAATCTCTTTAATAATGTTTGACTTTTGTAGCTTTAATTTATTTTTAAATCTAAAAGAATATACTTATATACACATACATACATACATATATATAAATACATCGAATGTACGTATTATTTTAGAATGTCATAGATACTTGTAAAACACGATTTAATTTTATCGTGATATAAAAATTATATATTTTTTTTAAATTTTTTATAAAATATGAAATCTCACATAAGGGAACATAATAATTTAAGTTGATATCTCAAGTAAATGATTGGATAGTTTTAAACGATTTCTATAGCAATCATGAAAACAAATTTTATTATTTAAAAACTTGTAGCTTTTTAAGTGTCTTATGCTTGTTATATATATATAAGTTTATATTTTTATTTTAGTTTTATACTAAAAATGAATAGTTTATGCAGAATATGATCATGATAAAATCTAATCTATAAAATATATTTATGAAAGAATGCTCTATTGAATTACTCTAAATATTGAAAATACTTTTGAAAGTAATTAGTAATGGTTCTCAAATTATATTAAGAGAATGAATGTAGTCAAAAAATTATATGCTTATAGAATTATTTTGTTTTTTACTGATGCTATGAGAAACTTTTTAAATATTTGAAAATTGTTTGATTTTCCTTTAATAACAAAGTGCCAATTTTTTTACAAAAATTTAATTTAACAAAAAAGAGATTATTTAAAAATCAAGATTAGAGATAATCTTTTATACATATTATGTATGTTTATGGTTTGTTGTTTTAATTTGAAATTATCGAATCTCTCATATTTATTGTATGAGAGTAGTAATTTACATATAAGTATTTGCATTTCTTTTGAAATTATTAATTTTATTAAGCTTTTTCTTTGAAATGTATAATATTATATAACACATGTATTTTTAAGCGATACAGCAGAATATTTAATTTATCAAATATGTGCATTACAAAAATTTATAAAAATTCTTTTACAACAATATGTGCTTATTATTATAACTTATATAGATACAAAAAATAATTAAGTATATAAATACTTTGTACATATACATAATTGTGTATCTGCTTCCTAATTTTGTAAACTAAGATTCATAGTTTACAAATGTGTGTATATATAAAATTCTATAGCTATTTTGTATTCTGAGTAAATGAAAATGAAACATACATAAATGAATGCGTGCATAATTAGCACACAAGCAATGCAAACATCGACATATCTATATAAATGATTTTTGATCGTAAACAAATAAATACGCCTATAAATAGTATCTATGCAATATTGTTTAGTAACTCCTTTCCAAGTTTTCCTAATAATTTATTTTTAAATTGTAATATACTTTGAAAGCAATATTTATAAAGAATTTATTATTATTTTGTGGTAATTTAAATTTGATCCGCAGCGGTAAAATCGAAGCTTCATAATGTTTCCAAAAGATGGCGCTGACGCCTCGAATGTTTCGAATGTAACGGTTAGCTATTGCAATTGTAATTCATTCTCGGCTTGATCATTTATTCGTTGTGACTTATTTGTTATAAGATTAAAGTGGAGATAAAATAAACGAGATATAGGTAATTAGAGAAAATGAAGAATTGCCTGATGAATATCGAGAAGAGATGCATGTGTAAGTATATTGTCAATATTCGTGTACTGAAAACAAATCAAGAATCACCCTTTATCGGGAAAAATATTATGCAATCTTAGCTCCTTGCATGTAAAAAGTTTTAGTCCTAATTGAATATATTTGTCTATGTTGTATAATGTGAAGATTATATTTCAAGGTTTATTCTTTGAATTCGTTATTTTTAATAGAGAGAAATATGAATATCTCTCTTAAAATTGGTGTAATTTTAAGCCAGATGTAGAATTATTTTCTTCCTCAAATTTTTTCCACAGAGTAGACTATATTGAATATTAAATATTGTTAAGAGGCGTTATTTCATTCTAGAATACACTTTCTAATTAATTGCATCTGTCTTCGCGAAGTATACGGTTGATGTCTATAACCATGAGAATATTTTTTCTTCAGATATATCTCACGAAGGCATAAAGGGTAATAATATTGAGAAAGGCAGAGAACGTTATTGGAATATTAGAGTACGTCAAGAAGAGGAGGAGGAGAGGCATTCTCTTCGCGGACATACACCTTTTAACCGACTTGCCATCTGTAAGTATTTGACCTTTCACACACAAAATCCAACTGTTATCTGTGTTAATCAGAAAGCACGATAGATAATAGATAGATTTTTTCACGTAAATTACTCGCACACGAGAGGTATATAATTAATAAATACGTAATAATAAATAATTTCGTTCTCTCAAATCTGAAATGTTACTGCTGCATTAATTAGGAGCAATAAATGTTTACTAGTATAGTAAGTAGCAGTATAGATGATATTTCCACCCAAGTGGAATGTTGTTTTCCCTCATTCATTCCTATCAAATGAAATCTAATAGGATGTCAGGTGGTCTATGAGGGGTGTGCGTGGTGTCTAGGGACGTCATTCATTCTGGCTATTCTCTATGTGATAAATAAGTAATCGATGGCCCTAGACAGTGGAAAGTCAGTTACCGTGGGTGCTGCATCTTACGCGTCGGATATACGGTCATTAACAAAATGAGAAATCTGATTCTCCAGACAAAGGAAATGGGTGGGCGTATGCGGTCGAAACATCCCTGAAGTGCTTGGTCGTTCCTAAGTTCTGATCATGCCCTTAATTGGGGGGATCAACGAATGAAGGGTGAGGAAGATTTTTGGGATTACCACTACTGCCTGACAAAGAAGATCAGATATTAGCGTAAATACTCCTTCCAGGCTATTTCTCTCCCTCCCTCTCCCCCTTTGTATATATCCAATGAAATTTTATTTTTTATATATTGGTTGTTCTGTGTTATGCGTGAAAATACATCACGCTTCTTCCGAAAGAAAATTTTATGAACTACATAATTAAATAAGTAACGGTATTTTGATACTTTGCATGAACCACTCGCAATAAAATCAGATTAGTCCTGAACTAATGGTAAGCTCCCTTTTACATCGTTTTGCTCCCGTCTCGCGGTTAACAAATGTATACGTATATTTTGTCAGAACTGATTATAGGATCAGTATATGCATATTAAGGCCTACGCTCTTCTTTATAGTGGTCCACGGGACGCAACCCTATGGCGAGCCACCCCAATGAAACTCTGTTAACTCAAAGTCACGGGGGTGCACGCACCCTTTGCCAGAAATAGAGTCAATAAATTAGGGGAACTAATCCTATCCTGGCTAAGAGTATAATTTAACATAAGGTGTTTGCCATTCCTGAATATGAGCAATTCTCTCTCTCTCTCTCTCTCTCTTTAACCCATTTGTTTTTATTCTATCCTGGTTGGATCTTCAAAGGTTTCAAACGTTAAGTGGGACAGACCTGTAGATTTCTGTAGATTCCTCCTTCGGTGTCGACCAGAATGACATAGATAGCCAATATATTTTTGGGCTCTCGGAGTATTCGAGATTCAAATCGGTCCGCGTGCCCTGCTCAACTTGTTAAAAGATTAGAGACACACCTGCCTCACGACTCCGCGCTGTTCGAGCACCAATACAGCGAATGCGCTCTCTCGAATATATGTATAACACTTGGTGCCAAAAGGCCCATTCTTCCTTTCTAACAGTACGTCGATATTGTCTAACCTTAAGGAGAAACTTTCTCCGCACGCTTCCAATTATACAAGAGAGTGGGAATATTATGAAATAACGAGCGGTGCTTAGATGTGCTGAATTACCACAGCTCAATGAAGAATCGAAGCATTGCGCTGAGGCGGAATTGATTTGATTAATATTTCCACTTTAAGATTCTTTCTCATGGCACGAATAGCATCGATGATTTTTTCTATCGGAATACTTAAAGTGGCGTAATAGGAAAATTTGTTCCATTTAGCCCCCCGCTGGTAATTAGCCTAACCGTATACACTTGGCTGTAGTTCGTTGGTTCGCGGTAGCCCCGTCATTTATGTATTATGTTATTTAAGAGCTTGATGGACGTTATTGTTGCGAGGAATGGCAAAAATGGCACAGGTTCGTTCTTGACACAAATGAAAGCGTGCACACGATTGACGATCTATTGCGTAAACTTAATTTATATACAGCAAATCAATTTAATGGAATACAGATTCTCTTGAAGTTTCGTAAGAAAAGCACCAGCGTCGGGGAAGAAAAGAAAGGAAAAGTTGCATCGTGAATGGGCCCAGTAAAGAACGAAGGAAGACGAATCGTTGGAGGCTGAACCATAGAGGCATAAACCAATCAGTCTAATAGAATCTCCCTTGTTGGCTATCGAATGATTCATAGGGCGTCGCATGGGAAGCGAATTTATTAATAGAAAACAGTCAGCTATGCCAGCAGGCGGGTTCGGAACTGATTCGTCATTATTATGTGGGTCCTGACCCATCGATACTTAACAGCTATCGCTAATTGGTCGTCAAAGTCGTAATTAGGGCTACGAATTTATCGGGCCGATAAATATTTCGTTATAAACGAATTCGGTGGACGCGCGTACACATTGCTGGAAAGTAGTCGTGCTTAGCGATCAGTTACGACGAAACATCGCGAGCATACGCCAGTCAAATGGTTTTCTTTACAAATTACAATAGGAGGAAGCATCCCTTCCTTGTTAGCACCGCAACCGCCATCGTCGCGGAAAAGCAGAACGCCACACCTCAAATTACTTGCCAACAAGAAAATCCGAGTGACAAATTATTTCCTCTCGCAGTTAAATCACTTTTCATCCTATACCTGAACCGCCGTGAAAAACTTGGAATAATCGCTCCGAGGGACGAATTTTACACCCTCTCTTCTCTCTCTCTCTCTCTGTATCTATCTATCTTTTTCTCACCCTCTAGATTTATCTGAAAAGTTTTTCATATCCGATATTTGTCTATTCAATTTCATACGATGAATAAAAAATAGGGAGGGCTGGGAAAGCATAAAGAAAAAAAAAAAAAAAAAGAAAAAAGAGGAAGAGTTGTAGAAACGGTAAAGGGTAAAGGCATGAGAGGAAAGAAGAAAAATGATGGAATCGGAGCAGAGAAGGGGATGGTAGGCGTTTGTATCGGCTTAACGACACGTTTAGCCAAAGGTTTACGTCAGTCTTACGTAAGTGCGCAAACTGCATGAACATTATTATGGCTAAGGTCGGTGGACTCTGGCTGCATCGAGGCAAAGACGTTACCGGCACGTATTCTCCAAGTGCAAGTTCTTGCGCAAGAGGTGCTCCGCAGTGATTCATCATTGTTACGGAGAATATTGGGATATATATCGAAGAGATCCCTCGGGCTGAAAGCAAATGGAGTAGACAGGGGTCTATACCCTCCATCTACTTAAATGCCCCTACATTCCTCCAATGGCCTGGTACTTAGGTCCGTCCCGTTCCCTGCAGTTTTCTGATTAAACTACGTCTATTTCCATGAACAAAGTGCACTTTACGCAAGACTTCACACAATCGACCCTGTGGACCCCACCTCCGGCATTAATCCTTTCGCGGTGCGTTCCACGACCGACCAGCCAGCCAGCGCAAGAGCTAACGGCGAATACATCGGTAAAGTATAATCAGTGGACTCGTTATACGACATTACACCGCGTTTTACTCTAACGGTTGATTTATCCTTTCAGGAATTTCTTGAAATTCTTACTAACTTGCTCGGCTTACGATTAGCCTAGACCTGCGAGCATTTCGACGCATCAGTATCGAGCACAACGGGTCATCGCCATCAGTCGGAATCGGTCAGAATCGGTCAGACATTGTAAATCAATATCCAATTGGACGCAACCACTTGTAATTATTGACGATCAACCGGTATGACCGATTATTTCTATTACGAGGTTTTGTCGAGCTCTTCGCGGGGCTTCATCGCCGAAGAGGAACCTTCGGTTACTCGTATTGTTTGTCAGCATCTGCAAGGACGGACCGGTACCGCTGACTTCTTTCCTATGCGGAACACCACTGCTGCTGTTCCTTTTGGAACTCGTACATGCAAATGATGGATGGAATTGGTGCATCGATTAAACGCTTTCTTCTTTCTTTTACGAAAAGACTCGACTCAACTGGACTCTTTGCAACGCGTTAGATTGAACGCTCCGCTCTTCGTCACCTCTTTTATTTGTCGTCCGTGGTCTCTGCTCGGAGTATACGTAGCGGATGCTTTCAGTGGTTTCACAACGGTTCGCTTACGACTCGAGCGTTGTCATCGCTACCAAAGTCAATTGATTTGAGAGAAATTTGCTTCTCATGCAAAAGTCAGCCGGCGACTCGCTTAGTCTGCAGAGTAGGTGCTGGATTTCAGCTGGGTGGGGTGCGTATGAAAATAAGACGGGTCCGGAGAACGTGTACCATATGGGAGAGACCATGTGGCGAAGGGTCAACAATGTCACCGAGAGTATCTTCCCCGTATCCGAGGGCGAGATGAATGTCGAAAAGGGGTGTTGTGGTTCGCTAAGTAGGAGAATAGGTAGGCAGGGCAGTGAAGGGCAGGGTAGGAGAAGACAGGGCAAAGTAAGGCAAGGCAAGGGCAGGCAGGCAGGCAGGCAGGCAAGCAGGCGAACAGGCAAAACAGCCGAGGCAGGCAAACGGGCAGGCAAGCACCTGCTTGCCTCGAGGTGTGTATTTGTGTGTGAGAAAGGGAGAGAGAGAGAGAGAGAGAGAGAGAAGCTCGAAGCACTCGTGCGTTCTCGAATATCTGTTCAAAAAGAGATTATCCGAGCGCGCGCGTCCCTATCGGTGGTGGTTGCCCGGAACGTAACACGACGATCAAAGTCTTCCGTGGCTCGTACGAAACCATAAAGGGACCTTCTAGCTGGAGGCGTCGAGAAATCACAAGATCGTGTGCGTCCGTGTGTTCATGGCCGCGCGCCAGCGAATTTCACGTCTGTGTATGCACATACATCTGTTTTACGTGGGGTCCTCCGCGTGTATGCGTGACCGCGTCTCCGTATCGCCTCTATCCACACTCTCCGTTATCCCCCACCTTCTCCTCCTTCTCGACCTACCGTCCTCGGAGGCTTGAACTTTGGTACTGTTGCAGCATTGCGAAGCGTAGTTCGCCCAGAAGCTTTTTCAGTTAAAAGTCCTGACGATGCATTAACCAAGTTATTAAATAAACTTTATTTCTCGTGCGTTATGTACGCGCCGAGTTCCCGAAGTAATAACAAGGGCCAGAATTTTTCATGCTACTAAGCCACGAAGGATGTAATTAGAAGAACACAAAGCATCCTATAGCCTCCGGTATATTTGCATCCGCGACGATAATTAAACTTTCCGAAGAGATCGGATAAAGCGAAAAATTCTGCATTTACTTGGATCTCTTTTCTTGCACTCTCTCTCTCTCTTTTTTTCTTTCCCCCTCGTCGTCTTCAATTGCAAATGCATCGAGGAAGAGTGGACACTCGCATTTAGCAATGCCGCGAAATAATTTTTAATATTTGTCGATATAAAAATAGTTGATGCACATAAAATTAGAAGCGTAATTGGCGACTGGCTCGGCAGAAGCGATGAAGTTTTTATTTCGCTAGTTGGGGAAAAAAGAGGATGCTGAAGGCTCTTGAAGAAGGTAAAGTCTGGCCGGAGGCTAACACCCTAAAGGCTCTGTCTTTATTTGAAAAGGGATCGTCCAGGCTCAGCTACGACTGTCACGGTGTAACATGCTCGATTAGAATGGTCCGTGTACAAAAAGCAGTTTCTCATGGAAGGCGAATGTTATTATTAGTATTTATCTTATTGTGCTAGGAAAATTCCATTTTCAATGAATATACCACAGTCGACCGGATAGAATTTCGGTAAGCGAGCATTTCTCGGTTAAAGGGACTTTTTCTTAATAAAAAGCCCAGCATTTTCTTCCGAGAACTTTGGGATTATTTTGCATCTTCGGTTGGGAGCTATTTCTCAAAAGATCTACAGAGCGAAAAGGGTGAGAAGAAATGGGAGGGAAGAGAGGAAGGAAAGAGTTGCCTGAAATGCATCGAAAATTTTTCATAAATCGCGCAAACTGAGTGTTTGGGCGGTAATTCCAGGCGATTACGAGAGAACGCGAAGGCCCCCTGAACCGCTGGAGCAATTTAAGCCGAAGAAGGAACGATAGATTAAAGGCAATCGTGTATTTTGAATTTGAGGCATCAAAGTGGATTTGCGATCTGTACAAGCCTATAATATTTTGTACTGGACAGCTGCATTATTTCCACTGTCATTTATTATTTTATCGACAAGCTGTGCACCGGGGATATAGGATGGACTGCGCGCGTATAGACAGATACGAAAGACTGTTGATATATATAGGTAAAAGTTGCAGAAGTATAAAGAGAAAGAAAGAGAAGAAGAGAAATATTGAAAATGAAAGAATAAAGGTGAATTGGGAGCGGGCGAGGGAGAGATGGAAGGAAAGAGAAATAGAGAAAGAGAGAGAGAGAGAGAGAAAGAAAGAGAGTAGCGGAAACAGAAGAAACGTCGAGCGTGACGCATTTCATATCCTGAGGCAAGTGAGAGTGAGGATGTGGAGAAAAAGATGGTTAAGAGAGGAGGGCAAACCTGGCCGGAGGCTCAAGTACCCTTCGGTCCCCACTCGAAAAGGGATTATCCGCGCTTCGGTCTATCGGCGGTTGGCCACACTGTAACAGGACGATCAAAGTTCTTCATGCGTTGTCGTGCCGATCCATAAAGGGAGAGTCCCAGCTCCAGGCATCGTAGAATCACGGGCTAGACCAGACTAGCTGCCACACACCAACGTGTGCGCGCTTGTGTGCGTGCGTCTACGTGTTTTAGTACACGTATGTAAGTACTGCAATGGGAGGGCAAGTTCATCAAGAAGATGAAACGAGAGCAGAGGAGAAGAGAAGGGAAAGGAAGAGAAGAGAAGAGAAGAGAAGAGAAGGGGTTGATTATACCTTGTTATTGTTAGTTATCGCATTAATACCAGAGGATGGTGACGTTACGTCGCGTTTAGAGTAGCGCCGGTGATGCCGCCGATGATGGTAGTGGAGGTAGTGGCTCACTGTATCCGACCAGGTCGATGTTTTGGGTTCGGTGTGCTCAACCATTAGCAATGGGTTGCACCGTTGGGGCGTCCTGAGCAAACACTTTGTCCGCAGGAATTTGATCCGCCTGCCAAGATCTCTTACCGGCCTCGCGGGACCCGATATCGTCTGGCGTCGAGTGACGGTCTAGGGAAATATTTTTTCCTCGATTTCACTTCCCCGGCCATCCCCGGTTCCTCCCTCTTCTTCGTCCTTCGTCTCTCGTACAACTTTACTCCGCAACTCGATAAAAACCTCTCCCCCTGCGTCTGCGATCGCTTTTACGGAGAGAATTCTCGCGAATCGCGTCCAATTTCTCCCGCTTCTTCGGCTCCTCAACCTTTCGGACCAGTTCCGTGGAGTAGTGATATTTTTCGAATAAAACAGAGTCTTGCATAATGGAATATAATTCGCTAATGTGGAGAAGGACGAGTGGAAGGGTGCAAAAAATATCCCACGGCGAGAAAGAGAGAAATTGAAACGTTTTCGCTTCGATTAAAGAGACATTTGTCGAACGTGTAAATCTCGGATGATTTAGTTGATTTTCTCGAAGAGCGTGGAGCTGCTCAAAAAGGAAAGGGAAAATGAACAGGAAAAAGAGGAAAAAGGAGAAAGAGAGATTAATTAAATTAATATCGAGGCGCAAGCTCGGCCTCTCGACGTTAAAGGAACGACGAAGCTATGTAATTACATATTTCATACACTCAATTGCCTGAGGCGTGTAATGGGCAAACATCGGATACTCGAAGCTTGCACGAAATGCTCTCTGGAGAAATTTCGTTAGTGCTTGTATAGGTAAGCCCTCTCTCCTCCAGCTCCTTCTTTTTTTTGTTGTTTTTTCTTTGATTCGCGGAAACGCAAAAGAGGACTTTGCGCAAAGAGGAGAGGACTTTTCCGGAAGGCGATATTTACCGGTAGGATGTTTGATTAGCGACGAGTTTTCCGCAGGAAGATTATCTCGTCAAAGTAGGCAAGTACACGGCGAGAGCCCTTTCGCGATGAATAATGCTCGTTAATCGTTTTAGCAGGCTGGCAAAATTTACAGCAAGTTCGGATTGGCTGCTCTCAATTACGTATGTAGATTGTAGGTTATTAGATGCTTAAGTGGATAGTAGTACACGGGATAAAAATGAAAATTACATCCGCGTGCAACTACGGACGGCGGCTATGGTGGTGGCCGCGGCGGCCGTGCGCACCAACCGGCTATGGTGAATCGCGGATCTATATAAGTAAACGTTGCCACTGGAGATTTTCTTGCTATGTGATTCCATCGGTAGGCCCTCCTATGGGAGTTCGCGACGCCGCGCTCTCCTCCGTATGATTAAAACGCGATAAAACCTATCGCGTGGTGAGCCTTCGTCTCTTATGGAGCCCGTTCCCCGTAAAAAAGAGAATGGCCGCCAAAACTGCTATTATACCTCCCGCCAAAAAGCAGATATAGCATCACCGATCCGCTGACCAAAGCGTCGTATATTCGCGGAATATATTGCAACTAATCCCCGAGCACCACTTGCAATTTCGGAGAATATTCCCGGAACAACTCGAGAGAAATATATTCATACGTAGACGCGTACCTGGACATATGCATATGTACAGCCAGGGACGGATATGCAGTCCCTGATGACTCCATAATCTATGTATGGATACAGGCGTCGTGCACCACGCGATTCGTTAAATTGAAGCGCTAAGTGATTTTTTGCCGGATTAGTTACTTTCCCGGTAAATGGGGAAGGTTGGCTAGGTCGGTCGAATTTGTCAGACTGACGGAAGGCAACTTCCTGAAACAAGCGAGCGGAAAAGCGTGGAGACTGCGAACAGGCATCCTCCATCGCAGCTGAAAGGAATCCGCTCTATAAATCCTCTGACGAAATGCTGGTCTGTTGAGTGTCAGGGTGTCGTCGATGCTCCCTCCCCCGTGGCGTAGCGTGGGACGGCGTGGCATGACGCGGAGCAAAAACTATTATTTACGATATTTACGATGATACCGGCACGGGGTCGGCGTCCGAGAGTGTCCGAAACTGTCCGAAGGCAGCTTTTTCAAAAATTCCACACAGCTGGCCCTACGCACACGCCTCTCTCCCCGAACACGTGGCATGTACGAGTGACCGGAAGTGTCGCGCACCGCAGAGTGTTCCGTGTCAAGGACAGCTGCCGCCGCTTGGGTATGGCGAGGCCCGAAACCTCAAGGTCCGGATTTTTCACGCAACCTCGAGTGGATCGAGTGGAAAAGCGACGACGCATGGCGCTTCTCATGATCACTCATCAGCATTCTTCGCACCAGAGTGTGTTCTCCGCGAAGTGTTACCAGTGTTACCTAACACTCCGGGAATTTAGAATTTAGAATTACAGCCAGCTCCGTGCTTCCCTCGCTCCTTCGGCGGAACAGATGTTTCACTTAATGCGCTTTTCCCTCCTTCGGCATTAACCTTAATCTGCATCAGCTATACATATTCAAGCGCGTTAGTGTACAAGTGTCCATAATACTCGCGCATCGTAGCAGCGTAAGAGGACGCGAGAAATTTATCGGAGCTCCCAGGATGGAATTTCTCCGAAGGAAATCAAATTTTCCCCGATTATTATCAAGGTTACGCTTAATCCGCGATGATAGGGTTGGGAAGCACAGGTGCAGCTGGCCGTGGTGGCTAGGTCGTTGAAACGAGTGTCGAGCGATCTGGCCTGACCTGACCCAACCTTCCCTACTCTATCCTGCGTTGCCCTACCCTGCTGCCGTGCCCTGTCTTGCTCTGCCGTGGCCTCGACTGGCTATCAGAAATTCCTACAGTTTTTCCCGACGTTTTCCACGGGAGGAGGAGCTTTTCCCGCTTTTGCTTTTTCTCAAAGCTACCGACGCACTCGGGGAATTAGCGAGCAATCGCAATTAGCGTTTCTCTTTGCGCTCATGAGTCGACACAAAAGCGACTCTTGTCGGAGACGGAGAAAGAGACGAATAGAAAGAGAAGCTCGGCTGTCCGTGCTCGTCCACGGAGAAACATCGCGGGATCTGGATCGGGATCAGGATCCGGGATCCGACTGCCGACTGCTGACTGCTGACTGCTGACTGCCCCGGTATTGCACCGTCCTCCAATTCTACGCCGAACGTGAAATTATGAACAAACACCGAGAACGCACAGAGGGAGCATTAGCGCCTTTAATGTTTAACGCAACGAATCGTTGTGCCAAACGTGTTAGCCCTTACGCCCAGAGCGCGAGTTTCCGTTTGTCGAGGGGATAATCGGTCGGTCGCGTGAAAACGGGAACGATTGCTGAGTAAATAAGGGTGGCAACAACAATTAGCCTATCGAGCGAATGTCAAACATTAGGCGAGCAATAGGTGCGGAGTGTGAGTGTGGGTGTACCCGCTGGGCGACCATCATCCTCCTCCTCTGGCCCAGGACTCTCGGATTCCTCATAAAACTTGGCAGCTCGTTAACAGACCGATATCGGAGATGTCAATATTATCGGACAAATATTTCACTCGCTGGACACCGAGATTAAACTAATATTCCTCCTCCCCCGTCGTCGTTTCACCTAGGTTAATCCTTCGCTCGAAAATATGAACGAGTGTTCAAACGAACCTCGTTAAATCGCGGATCACCATACGCGTACGTGTGTACGCCTGTGTGCAGAGCTTTTAACAAGCTCGTCGAATTATCGTGGTGGTGGTGCATCGCCTGTGGGGGAGTTTTATATTAGTCCAGAAAACCGGGCTAATTCGTGCTGCGAGGAATTGTTTACGCGCTAGATTATTGTTTAAAAGGCATTAGCCCCGTTAAAGTGTCTGTCGCGATGAAGGTTGCGCCCCTGCAATTGCCAGCAGTGTTCACAAACGTTCCAACTGTTCCAGGCTGTGACCCTGTTCTGTTCTGTTCTGGCTTCCCCCAGGTGGCCTTTGAACGCGAGCGACCCTCGGAGTTTGGTCGCGAATTCAACCAAATTAGCAAACGATAACAATTAGCGTATTCGGGTGACAAACGGTGACCCACAAAGCGACTTTCGCATTTGTGAAGGGAGCCAAATGGTCCACGACATGTAAGTGTCACTGTGTGTGTGTGTGTGTCTCCTACCGTTTCTCTTCACCCTGTACCGGATAGAGCTCCAGGTCTTGGTTTTGATTCTGGGTGGGTGGATTCGAAAGGAGGAGGGGAAAGAGAGAGAGAGAGCAAAAGAGGCAAAGAGCATTGTCCAGACAGGCCGCAAGTCAGCGGGTGGGCGCGAACCTCGTCCTTTGCTCCGTACGGCTCTCTTTTGTGCTTAGTTAAATGAAAAGTCATCTCGAATCTATTACTTTCGAGTTTCGCCACCGGGCAGTGTAAATATTTGGGGTTTCGGGACGTGGGGTGCGATGCCGGTACGCAGATACTGAGGATTCATCTTCCCATTGTTGCTGATCGATAATTTATGATCCTTACGCCCGCGACTTTGGCCAGCTGTGAACTTTCTCCCCCTCCGGGGAGGGGTGGTCCTCTCTTACCTTCTCTCTCTCTCTCTATCTCTCTTACACTAACGCTACGTTCTCCTTACTCATCAAATTTCTCGCTTCCTCGTCGAGTTTATCTCCTAATTTACTTTTGAGGCTATTCGAGGCTGCTTCATCCATTTTTGCACCGTGCCACCTTCTTCATTTTCACGATGATTTTCGTGAAATACTTTTTACCTTATCTGTACGAATATATCTATCTATCTGACGGTTGATCGCTTTTCTCCTCTCTCCTCTATTCTCACTATTTTAATCATTTCCCCTTTTATATTCTTGCCTGTGTGAATTGCTGCATCCAAATCCCGTTTAAATACCTCAATTATTCCAATATATCTAATAATTGTTCTTTCATTTCCTGTATTTTGCATTATTGGTTTTTTCTTTAGAAATCAATCCCTTTAGAGATCGCTTCCCTTTCTACAATTTATTTTAACTAGTTTTAGTATCGTGTTTTGTTCCCTCTTAAACAGATTTCAAGGAAGTGCCTTAACTGCATTAATAAACCTGATATTAGGAGTTTTTTTTTTTAATCCCTCTTTATTGTTATTTCTGTTTTTTTATTTGCACAAGGAAGGAAAACTTATCGTGTCCCTTCCGTGATACGACCTACTTTTTTATCACTTCATCCTTTTTCAACTCATTATTTTCCCTTGACATTACTGAAACACATTTAGCAAATTGTACTTAGCAACTGTTTTTACTGAGGATTCTTGAATAAGCCCCGACCTCTCCTCTACGTGGCCTACTTTCCCCATCTTTATTTTTTCTATACTCCATTGTTCTTCCCCTTCAATGTCGCAACCAATTTTTTTCACGGAAAAACTCATTTGTTTTATCGAGAATTTTCATAGAGCTCCGTGCACCCTTCTCCGTCCCTTTCTCTCTCTCTCTCTCTCTCTCTCTCTCTTTCTCTCTCTTTCCGCCTTCTTATATTGACTGTTAGAAAATAGAGGAAAAAAAAAAATTAACCAATCGACTACTTCTGCTGGAACCATCTCTATAATTTGCAACATTTCTTCTTAAGAGTTCTATTATTCTTTCTCTTGAAAACTTTTATGCAATTGTTGGGAAGATACACTATTTCATCCTACTTCCTCCTCCTTATCTTCGTGCTGACTCTTCCACGCGAAAGCAATAGTAGAAAAATACTTGATATTCGTTATTTTTAAAAATTGCTGCTTTCCTAGTCAAAGTTTATCGTAGCTCTTTCACATTATACGACCCATTTTCTTCGCAGAATTTTCCCGTACGCGTAATTTTCTAGTGATTCCAAACTCTCTTATTCTTCCTCTTGGGTGATCCCGATGAATGTGCTTGGGCCAGAGTGGAGGGAGGGTCGCGTGTCCCGGAAGAACGTCCCCTGCGGCGTTAATTGTCGAGCTCCGACTGGGCTCAGCCGAACTTTTCGCACTTTACCCGCGGTCGTTTGCGGCCTCGTAGGGGTTCCTGTGCACGTCGTTACTGTTGAAGCTCGCGCTGATTGTACCGATTGTTCGACTCGAATCCGGTGAATCTTCGGTTATATCGCCCCAGCCCTTTGTTAACTTTCTGGACCTCGCTATTCGTCCGACTACTATTGGCGGTGGGTCTCTCTCCCTTTTTATGTCGTCTCTTGGAAAAGGGCGTGCGATTGTCAACCCTGTAAATACCGAAGGGACGTCGTTTTAATGACGTATAAAATCTTCTCTTCGGTTTGCTTTCTGTCGAAGAAATAGATCTGCCAGCCATATCCTCTTTAATCGCCTCCTACAAAGAATACCGGTTTCCTTATCTGCCGGTACGCTTATCTTGCTTAAATCACGAAACAACCGAAAATAAGCACAGCGGAGAGACTGAGGCGATCTGCAATAATTTCATGGAAACGAGGACACCGCGAGAAGACGTTACTCGCGATCGCTATCTTGGAGATTTGTCAGTGATTGCAAAATTCAACCGAGGCCAATTCAGGGTAATGAACATCATTGCGCTCCTTCCACTCCCACCAATTTGCTACCACGTATTTAAAAGTACTTAAAAGATTCGGTACTGGAAGCAATGGGATAGGATGATGTTGGGTGATCGGTGGTGGAAATTCTTGCTTTCGATTAGAAATTCGTTTAGCACGTAATGACCTCACACGAGTAAATAAGAGAAACAACGTTCGGGCGCTGGTACTCCGTGTATAGCGGACGAGTCATCCGCGTAGACCATTCTTAAGTACACAATGGCTACAAGGTTTTTCAAATAAAAAACTCATCGTCATAGGAAAGTGGCGAGTGTGTGCTTTGAGATGTTAAAATCGTCGTGCGGCACGCAGCAAATATTTGGTCGGAAAAGCAAATGCTCTCGACACTATCAGAAGAGCTTTTCAAACAAATATTCTATGCATTTCTCTCTCAGCGGCGATATTAAAATATAGTTATAAAGATAAAACTCTCAATGAGCGTCTAATTATGCCGTGTCGCATTTCTCTCTTTATCTTTATCAGATAAGCCTTATCGAGTGAACCTATTTGCGCAAGAGGGAAAATCGTGTGTTGATTTTGTCCCAAAGTTCCTGAAAGTTGTAATAAAATACCGAAAGGAGGGCTCTGACTGGCGCGAGATCATTTCAATCGAGGAACCATTCAAAGATCTGTCTCTAGCCGGTTATTCAATCGCCCATTGATGTCTTATATCGCGGATGTTATGCGAAGACTTTGTCCTCGAACTTCAAGTCGATTTATACAGGTAAAGTTCATATAGTAAAAGGAAGGGCATAGTGTTGTTGCAGCTGCCGGCTAGAATTTTGGTGAGAAAACAAAGTTCTCTGTAAAGTATAACGCCTCCGGGCATATTGAGAAAACTGTTTCTGAAAGATCGCCCTTCATCGACCAACTTATACTTTATTGGCAGGTAACTTGGCGAAATTCCCCAACGCTTATATATATATATATATATATATATATATATATAATAATTAAGAAAATACATTAAATCTAATTTATAATTCGTTCTACAAGTATTTTTGACGATAAGTATCAGGGATGGGTATAAAAAATTGCGCTTGTTTCGAATGAGCTACCTCCTACGTAGAAAGTACGACACAATTCGAATTAAATATATGACATTGACCAAATTGAAAAACAAGATAAACATAAATATTTTTCATTAAAACTGTTCTGGCAATACTTATTTTCCGCTGGTTATTATTTTACAAACTAAATAATAACAGGGAAACGAAAATGACAGATGTATAAAATACGCTTCCACTTGATTTCCTATTTTTTCAACTTTAATTTCTCACTAACAATTTTATTTCTGCATGATTTACCGAAACAAATATTTATTAAAACGAGAGAAAAGCAGTTGAGTAAGTTTTATTCAGTCTAAATTAAAATAGGTCTTGTACAATAGAATATTAGTGGTCGTTATTAAATTCAATATTTTTACTTCTTCACGACTACTTCTGTGTGTACGTGCGTGAAATTGCAGGAGGAAATTATTTAACAGAGCGATAGGAAGAGAACAGTTCGTTTAATACCGGTGTATTTCTACTATATCGTTGTAATTGAAGTTAATCGTTGATATTGATACGTATGACGAGAATTGGTTGGGATTCCGAAGAATTGGAAGAGACGCAAGGTAAAGGGAAGATCGGACGGAGGAGAAGAAAAAGAAAGTCGGATGTAAAGGAAGGAGTTAGAAATGACGTATGCAGCTGCGGCTGCTGACGCACAAAGTTGAAAGTGACTAGTACACATATTTGTTAGTCATTTGTTCATACGCGAAGCTTCCAGGAATTCCTGGGAAACGAATTCTTCAAATATTATTTCAGGAGGACCCTTCCTCCTTCCCTTTCGGCAACGTTTTGTTGCAGCCATAAGAAATGTCAAGCGAGTTTTCTGTCACTCAAATAAGGATTAGAGCTTTTCGAACGAAGGCTTGCCCTCCATCCGTACGATTCTTCTTCTTATTTTTTTGTCTCCTGTATTTACCCGTCTTATTAATGCCGATAAAAAACGAACTAAAGTTCGTAGGCTGGCAAGAGCTGGAGGAATTCCTTGAAAATTTTTAAATTTAACTTATTATGAGAATTATCAATATTTGCGAGACAGTCAATAAAGATGACCCGTAAGATCTGCTTATTTTAAATATTAGGAGAGTGAAGGAAAAATTTTTAATATCCATCTAATTACCTGAAATCACAGATAAAATTCCCTCTAAAAATTATTCCGTATATATCTATATATACATACATAGAATTCGATTTATTTAAGTTAAACAATCTGTACAGGATTCACTAATTTGATGAAAAAATGTTAAAATAGTATATTGCGTTTAGTTGAAATTTGGTTTTCTTATAATTTCAGTGTGTTATCGCACGTGTGAAGAAACGTGTTCAGCGACGAAAAGGATGCAGGGGGCTATCAGCAGAATTTATCAGAAAACACGGAGGCTGCAGTCTTCCGGCAAAGGAAAATCGTCGAATCGGTGAGTCTTATTATTATTCCTCTCTATGCAAACGAGCTTGAATTAAATAATTTTTTCGTCCATCCTCTAAAACATACCGTATGCCGCAGCACGCATCATTATCTCTTTCAAAATTAACAAAAGATAACATTACCCACGAAGAAGGCTTTAAGCACGCGAGTCTCTAGAAAAATATTCCTACATTGATACGCCGTACAAATAAAATTCCGTTCATAAACACGTGGCGAAAAAAGTTTGATTCAAGCTCGATATTTTCTAGCGCGCTTAGCTAGAAAACACGTTGCGGCAACGATAGTGAACGACAACAGATAGAAAGTAAACACACGGCCATTCGGGAGCGGAAACTCCGGAGTGATGACTAGCTGGAAAAGGTAGGTGAAAAGTTGCGTTTGAAATTTAAGGTGGGGGCGCGAGCACGCGCCTCCGCCACGTCGATGATGGTACACGATGATCAATGATAATCGTAATATTAATAATGATAAGAGGGAGAAAAGCTCGACGCCATCATTTCTCAAAGTTTTCGCGCGAGATCATTTTCTAGGGAAGCCAAGATGGTGTTGCACCGAAAATTCTTGTTCACCAAGCAGATGCTGATGCTGGTGGTGCCGCTGGTGCCGCTGGTGCGCGGGATCACCGAAGGAATCGAGAAGCGTGCGCGGCGGGTATGCAGCGACGGTGCACCGGGTGGACGAGATAATTTTTACTTGCGCGCGTTTTCTCGCGTGTAACTTAGACGATGGGGTTTCTTCCCCCGAGTGCCATATGCCTCGCGGTGTAACTCTGCTGCTGCTGTTGCTGCTCTTGCTCCTGCTACTGGAGGATACCGTCGTTGCGCAGCTCGCCACGTGCCTTGGAAGTTCGCAGGTACCCGGGGCGTCCCGCGACACCGTTCCTTTATTACGGGCGAGCACACATCGTAAATCCATTGTTATTTAGGCCAGTGATAAGTGCGCGGGTCTTGCACCGCGGGCTTCAACATCCAGCAACGAGTAATCTTAGCTCCGCCCGGGGCTTTCCTCGGATGATAAGAAATTTAAAAGAAATTTAGATAAAGCGTCTTCGTAAAACGTTGAAGGATCACAGGTGCATTACTCATAGAGCCAGCCGCGTTCTCTCTCACCCCCGCCCCTCACCCCCGCTGTTCGCCATGCTCCCTCGCGTCATTGCTGAGCTTACCGAGCGCCCGCGCACGTACGGCAAGAAGTTGCGCGCCGCTCGCCGATTAGAGAAATATTAATTCCAGTCACGAATCTGTCTTTTTACTCGGTTTAAATAACTCGCCAGCCAGATGATTTACGACGCAAAGCGGCACGATTATTTCGTCGACTTTTTAACCCTTTGCGGAAGAAATATGATAAACTCGCATTGAAATGCTCCGCTCGTACTCGCGTATTGTCATCAAATATTGAAATCAGATTGGGAAAAAGATGATCTCTCACTCTCTCGCTCTCTCTTTCTCTCTTTGCCTCCTTTTTCTCAAGATCTTAATTGCTCAAGATCGCAATAACGTGGCTGACTACCACTCGAGACTGGGCGAAAGAAACGATCGCTCTCTTTTTCTCTCTATCACTTTTAACAGTTTCAGATCGTATTCGATGCTCGCGCGCGCGCGCGCGTGTGTGTACACGGTTAATTATAGAAAAATTAAATATTTGATGAATCGCGATAGAATAATAGATATAAATCGAATATAGAAAATATTGGTTGTTTGAGCAAAATCCAAACTGATATTAGTAGAGGGAGCTATACATCGTGTGTTCAAGAGTGCAGGTACTCTAATATTTTATTAATATATTGATCTATTTTAGCCACTTTTCATTAATAATAACTTGACACAGACAAACACACATAATATATAGATTAGCAATGTATTTCGGATGAAAAATCGATGGATTTTCATTAATTCGTGTATTTAAATGGAGAATGGGACGAGAGGTTGGAAGAGGGGATGAGGAGAAAATTATAAAATCGTTAATAAATAGTTAACGGAGTAGCACCTATTACTGCGAAATAGTTTAACGAGATCGAGTTAGCCAGTTTTCGAAGGCTTTTAGTTCCCAGTAGGTTTTAACTCGATTAAGCGCGTTCGACAGCAGGGCTAATCGATATCAGAATTTCGGCATGAGCTGCACGCGAACGTGGTCTCGATACGAAAGCACGTCGTCTCGTTTCTATCTCGTTATGCTCGTATGGCTCATGGGATCCCAAGTTGGAGGTATACGACGGAATACCTTGCCAGTTTGTATAGTAGCAGCTCCACTTCCTGCGCACCCTATTGATCCCCCTTTATCCCGGAGCTCCTAGTCACGACATCGCCAAGAGGCACAGCAGAGCCTCACGCTGAAGGGGGGTGATGTTTAATTCAAGTCCGAGCACAATGCTTCCTCAAGAAGCGTCTCTCCTCTTTCTTCCCCCTTCCACCGACTTCAACCCCCTCTTCACTTTCTACTTAAATTATTCCGCGGTCTCGCATTGAAAACTCTCGTGTGCACATACGGGGGGGGGGGGTTGTGGAGAAAAGGACAGGGAACACAGGATAGAGCATCTGCGAGAACGTGCTGCTGAAATGATCCACCAGAAAAAATGTACGCACCTCTTCTGCTTTCGGCCTAATTCTTAGTCTCTCTTCTTCTCTAGACCGGATTCTTTGCAAGACATTGAAAATGAAGCAACCACCGCGGTGCTAAAGATTTTCAAAGTCATTCCACGGTTCTGCTGGTCTTACTGATAGGCGCAAGCACACTATTGGGTACCCTCGTGTATCCGTGTATAGAGTATACACGCACCTCAAGAGGGTGGATATTTTAATGTTCCTGCAAGGTGTGTCAAGGTCACGTTATCTACGCGATGCTGTAGAAAAAAAAAAGAAAAAATAATACAGTAGTCCAGGTAGAGTGTTTTTTTGCCGTCCCTGAAAAGAGCTACCCTCTCTGGATTCTGCCAGACACTGAAAAATTAAGCAAGTCTCCTTCCGAGGATTGCCAAAGTCACTCCCCGAGTTCTTCTGCTTTTCTAAAAGATACACGCATTTCTGTGGAGTCAGACGCAAGCAAAACTTATAGTCTAACTAGCATTAACTAAACTTGCGAATGGCTTTGTAAGCTTTCGTCGCTTGAAATTGTAGAACACTGCTGGAGAGAAGGGTGAGAGGGACCAGCCACGTTTCTCTTCTCTGTTTCTACCTCAGCTTTTGCTCTTCTGCTTCTGGTTTCAGGAGCCGTAACGACCTTGTACAGATATTATCTCAGAATCAATGTTTATTTTAACTGTGTGGCTAAATGCAGAGACGCTTTTATTGTTTATCACTCGCTGAAAATACATGGTGCATTTTCAGTAGTGACCCTTCCCCTCCGCCCCCGCAAAGAAGTTTGTTGAAAAATTAAGAAATCCTCCCGGCGAAGATTTCTAAAGTCACTCCGGGCTCTACTTTACAATTAGATACGCGTGCCCCGTCGTCGTTGCGCGTGGAACGCCCTAAGTAATATCCCTCTGTTTTAATTTTAATTTTCGTATCGAGGTCGTGCCTGCGTTGCCAGTGCACTTTACGTTAAGTAGCGAATGGGAATCGCTAAAAGCTTTTTAGACATTTAATACGATATTCCAGTGCATACTGACGCACAGGATTTTTTTGTTACCCCGGCGTAGCCAGTGCCCCCGTCACGAAATCTGGGCCACTCGCGTGTCTCTCGCTCTCAAAGGGTACTCTCTTCCCCCCGTCTCTCCACTCCCCTCCGTACAAATGTTTTCCACGAAAAGTCGAGTATCTCTTGAAACGGGAGAGGAAGAATCGACTCGCGATATTTTCAAGGCTGTTTCCACTCGGCGGAGCTGGTGCACGCGCGCGATCTGTCTGATACTCTCAGCGTGCGTAATGGAAAATGAGAAGAAACGATTAAGCGCCTCGGGGTAGTTTCGCCGAAGGAATCCAGCACGCGAGTGTTAGAAAGGAGTTTTGATTATGCTACACGCGGCTCCCGAGTAGAGTAGAGTAGAGTAGAGCAGAGCAGAGTAGAGAAGAGTAGAGCAGGGTAATGTAGAGTAGAATGGCACCGGGAGGGGAGGTGATGAGACCGGTAGTTTAATTTTGACGACAATTCCAGGTCTCCCAGCGCGAGTCGCTGACCGAATTCTTAGCGTTCCTGCAGGAATATTATTTTCCACGTAGCAAGGATATCCCGTTTATAATTTTTTGCCGGAGGCAAAGCACGCTGCTTAAAAATAGAATAAAGCCGGAATATAATGGATTAAAGAGCGAATAGACAGCCGGTAAGAGGAGAACGAGGAGAGAGGAGTGAGAGAGGGATGTGGCAGCAAAAGCAACAGCATCGGCGGCAGCGAACTCCGGGGGTTGGACGGCCGATAAAGTCCTAGTTTTCGTTGCCCCCCGGGACTGGTCCTTCCCCCTTCTCGCTTTTAATCATATCCTCGAACGAGAGAGACACAAGGACGCGATAAATCCAAGAGTAACTCGGTTGCTCGACACCGGGCGACGACAGAAAAATGAGCACTCCCTTGGAAAGTCGGGCACGAAAATCGTTTTTCGACATCTGCCCTCGTACTTGAGAGTTCGCTGCTGAGGAACATCTGTCTGCACGCGGGGCTGGCGGGTGTCGGAGGGCGGGACTACCAGACAAGATGAGATGACTCGAAATCACCTCGAATACTCGGAGAAACTCGCTTTTCGATATCTCGCGACGTTCGAGGTTCGAAAAACTCATCGACGACGTGCCCATCGTCCTACCTGCCGTTCCTCGATAAATTAGATAAATTAGACAAAAACAGAACAGAAATCTTATATGCACAGTGAATAATGCGGAATGTATGTCGATCCTATCGAGAGAGGGAGAATTTGCCAGGATCGAGAAGCACTTTGAATATTACAAGCGTGATAATCGTCGATTTTGGGGGTTCGAGGCAGAGGGGAGGAGTCGGACCATTTCGTTTTGAAAAATGTGCAGGATTCGAGTTGGCGGTTTAGATATCGAGCAGGATGAATACATTTAGTTTGACGATGTCACTCCGGAGGGTCCGTTAAGAATTGGGAACGACATCTGTTTGTTCGCGGGAGGGACAGAGAGTAGGAGAGAAAGAGAGAAAGAGAGAGGGAGGGAGGGAGAGAGAGAGAGAGAGAGAGAGAGAGAGAGAGAGAGAGAGAGAGATAGAGAGGAGACAAAACACCACTTGGAACGTTCTGAGAAAATTCTCAAAGTCCTGGCTCGCGTTGTCCTGTTGCGTTCCGCGTCGACTGGTTCAAGTGCGGTGCGCGGTGGCCATATTTATTTCGGTGATTCCCTTTCGACGAGCGCCTAAAAATTGAATGCTACCATAAATCATCGCCGATAAGAGAACGAGTTCTTAATGCGAGGACATTGCCGCTACCAGAGAGAAGAAGGAGGAAGACGACGACGACGTCGACGACGAAGCAGAAACAGAAGAAGAAGAAGAAGAAGAAGCTACAGCATCAGGAGGAGACCGGCGTAGTTTCTTCCTCTTCCTTTTTCTCTCAATTTTTTTCGCTCCCTTCCACCTCGAAGACTCGGGTGTCTATCTTTTCAACCCTTTAACCACGCGGGGACCACCTTTCCCACACACAAGCGCGCTGCTAACCTTCTTACTCTATCAGTCCCTGGCATCTACTACACACACCTTTCCCGAACCTCCCCCGCAACCCCGCCGGTTGGTGCCTCTTGTGTATCCTGCGACCGCGAGATCAGATAAAAGGAGCGAGTCGAGGGGAGCGAGGGTGGCATGGGCACGGAGGACTCGGCTTAGTTTGGCACCACTCGCCAAGAAGTGGGGGTGGGGGTGGATCGGGCGCCGCGCGCGAGCGAAGAAGCCCGTAGGATTTATTGGACTTGTCTCGGAGAAGAATCAGGGCTCGTTGTGTGCTTGCCACGAGACCACTCGTCCTCTCTCCGCGAGAAAGCCAATTAAATCGGTCGACAGTTCCGAAAGATTCGGGTTCCGACTTGGCGGAGGGAAGGGGGAAAGGGGGGAGAAATCCTCCTCGGTCATCCCTTCTTCCGCTGACCTTTAATCCTCCCTGCGTCACTTCCTTTTTCGCCAACTCGAATCTGATGTTTCTTATCTCTCGATCCGATGCGACATGGTTCGCGATTAAATGCGAGTCGCTCTCCCTCCTCTCCCTCCGCCGCTGCCCCTATCTCGAGCAGGTTCCTCCGCCGAGTTGTATTTTACGAGCGGAAGCATTTCCAAAACTTCCTCTTGTTCAACATCATCGAATTTACCCGGCATAGTCCCGCGCAATCATCGAGTGGACACACGCGTTCGCATAAATCCTCCCCGTACAGCAGATGTTTTTCTGTTCTTGCTGTTCGTTCTCCCGCCTTTTCAACGCGCGACTGAAAATTGATTGGAGAAACATGGAGAAACGCGGATTGGAGCACTGAAACGGGGAACGGGCTCGCGCTTATAAAAATTCAAAGTTAATTTGAAGTTGGTTCCCGGAAGTGGAGAAGCCGAGAGAGAGTCCCAGGAATCGCTGGCAGAAATATTGAAACATCATCCTTGTCCGTCGAAAAATCCTTGCTACTTCGAGCTGAACGGCGGCAGGGAATTGGTTGGAAGTTTGAGCGCTATTTCATCGATTCCTGTCCACGCTTTTCTCCCTCTCTCTCTCTCTCTTTTTCTCTCTCGTATTGCACTCGGCGAGCCCTGCTGCTATTTTCTTTTCGTGCAGCTGCATCAACGCGGCTTATTTTTTCAAGTTAAATCAGACGTTTCAAGTTATCTCGAAGCTTGCGATACGACGTCTTTTCGCTAATGTTCCGTTTGTATCTTCGTCGAAACGGATTTCGAGCTCAAAAGACGCGAGCGCCTGATACGTAGTGTATATACTGCGTTTATTTCGAGATTCCATGGGAAGCTTACGACGATGCTGAAACGTTAAAACCAAATAGATCCGCGAGAGTTTAAAAATATCATTTGAAAATACATCAATCACCGGAATAAACTTATATAAATAAATATATATATATATATATATATATATAAAGATCTGTGAGAATAAGGAGAATAAGCTCGCGTTGCCGCTTGTACTCTCTTTAAAAAAGTTTGGGGTTCTAATCGCAGATCGTTTTCGTTTTTTCCCGAAAAATCCACGTCGCGCGGTAATGGTGGTGGTGGTGGTGGTGGGTTTAAGCTCGAGCGCGCGAGGTCCTTCCATCGTAGCTATCAGAGAAGAGAGAAACTGAAAATCGTCCATCTTCATAGATACGAATCTGAGATATTTTGTAGCTATTCGAGAAAGGAGAGGAAGATATTAAGATCCGAGATATTTAATTCGTATATAGCAAAGGGGTTGGACGTACACGGCTGATCTTTGAGAAGCGCCTTGTTCGCGGTGGGATCGTTCGTATCCAGGAAAAAAAGTAGTGGCAGTTAAACTGGTCTGACAGTGGGCCGAAAAAATTCTGGGCCGCCTAACCGTCTCGCCTGGTTCTTCGTCCTGCGAGCTTCTTCCCGCCGGCTGACCTTTAATCCTGCTCGCGCGCGAGTTCCTTTTTCGCGGACTTAAATCGGACATGTCTTATCTTCTGGACCGATGCGACATGCCTCACGACTAATGTCCAGCGCGGCGGAGAGTGGTCTACGGATCGCTTGCCATCTTTCGAGTCCATGCCAAAATCCGTATCAAGCGAGAAATCGACGGATGACGGACGACACCGTTTTACGCGTTGTGCAAAAATTGTTGTTAGAAATTGCCAATGTATCTTTGGAATTCGTTTGCAAAAAGCGGAAAGTGCATCGCGACTAATGTCCGGAGAGTAGGTTGGATAGGCGGGTCCACTCTTCGAGTGGTCCTCTTCAAGGTAGATTTGTCAAGGGGGAAAAGGAGGGAAGATTGGCTAACTGTCCGTATTCGGGGGAGAGATTGATCGGCGTAGAGGCAAAAAGGCGATCTGTCGGACGTCAGTGGACCTCGGGGAACGAGCTCGATCCAGCAGGAACCACCGGCAGGCAGCAGCAACTCTTGAAGCTCTCGAGAGCGAAGCTAACAAGCCCGAGGTGTCGGGTGGTAAGACCTTGCTCGAGTACTTCATTATTGCCGAATTCCCTTTGGCCACCCTACCGCGCACTCGACATACCACCTGACATCTTTAACCCGCTACTAGACCCACTCCCAGAACTTGGAGATTATCTCATACGATGGAACTCTCTTCACCCTCGCCCTCACCGCCCCCGCGCAGCTTCTTGCACTCCCAACGAACTAGGAGATATCCAGGGGAAGCCTGCATTTATTTCCTTGGATAACTCTATAGATTTCACTTGGAGCGCACACCCACACACGCGCGCTCTTCTTTATTCGTTAGATCGTACAGTTAATTTTCTCTCGCGTTCGTCGGAATACGAGAACGCTCCGGTCCAACAACCCGTGGTGTGGAATCGTCGTCGAGAAATTCCCTCTCGGTTTCTCGCCTGCCGGAACAAAAGTGACGGCGATCGTCCGTCCTCGTTTAGCGGGACCAGTTTTTATCGAGAAAATTATCGGAGAAATTCGGATAAATAAATAGAGAGAGCGGCGGCGGCAGAGTGTGGAAGATGGCGAAAAAATTTCTTAATCGCGTCATTTTCGCTGGGGGAAGTCGCGCGACGATTTGTATCGAGTCGTAAAGCGCGCGATACTCCCGAGGGTTGTACAGAACGGTTTATTCGAAGGTTTAAACCGAATCGCTTTTCACTCCGAGAGACTATTTAGCGGTTTTGCGAGCGCTCATATTTTACACGCTTGTCGATACGGCTCGACGTTTACGTCCGGGGATGAAGATAATTTTACACGTGGAACGAATCGTTCGGGGCCAGCTGAGAATCACTGGATGTGCCTCATGCCTCGGTCGCATCGGCCAAAATGTATTCATCCGTCGAGTTAACGCACGCTCAATTTGTCCGGGACTTGTCAGACGCGCTGGAAAAGGATACCTTAATAAATTGTAGCCATGTTCTCCCTGGGATTATTTCTTTTTTCCAGTTAAACTCGCGGTGGGCGCGACCCGACCAATTCGAATTCTCGCGAACATTGTCTCTCCGGCCATTCTTCTGCTCTCTATCTTCATCTCTCTTCCCTCCGGTGACTCACGATCGTTCGAAGGTCCACCACCGTCCACCTTCGCTCCCCCTCCGCCTCCGTCAATGTTCATGCCCGGATTTGGCCTCGGATTTATTCTCAAATCAAAAGTTTTCTCGTAGGTGTCTTGACGAGCCCATCTCGCACACACTCTCTCTTTCTCTCTTCTGTTCCGCGTCAACGAACTTTCCATGAACTTGATTCCCTATGAACCATGCATTCCCTGGAGATATTACTCGCTTACCTCCCACCTTCCCCAATTGGGAAGATTTTCTCAAACGAGTCTTTTATTATTTTGCAAAATAATCTCTTAATGAAATTCTTATGGAAATTCTTATGAACTTTTACGGTACTCCAGTAACGCTACTTGGAAGCCCTGTAATTTTACACAATAAGAGAAGAACAGTGACGGTTTACTCATTCCTTGCAATATCGGAACTATGCAAAATTTTTCATTTTGCATTTTGACGTTTTTTCTTTTTCTTTTTTTTTCTTTTTCTGGAAAATGATTTTATTTTTATTTTCCCGTAGAAGTGACGGAGTAGCAAAAAGCGCAGGATGACGGGAGAGGGCGGGAGATGGATATCGATCAGTATTAATAAGAAAGTCGAGGGTACGCGATTAAAGCATTGGTATCGTGTGTTATTATCGACGGGAAACGAGAGAAAACGGAAGGAAGGAAGGAAGGAAGGGAAGAAAATAGCAAAGCATGGCTTTGCTCAATTTTAATCGGTGGCTACAAGAATTATAAGGTATAGGCGCACACGGAGTAAATGGCAGAGCCCAGATTAAACAGCTGTTATTGATTACTGGATAATTAAAACAGATTAATGGCGGTAGTTATGACGGCGCGATGGAGATTCTATTCGCAGATATTCCGCTCGAAGGGAGAATTGGCCGTTTTGAATCGGGCTCGAGTTCGGGTTCGGGTTCGGGTTCGGGTTCGGGTTCGGGTTCGGGCAGCTAGATTAAAAAATAGTAGCTCGCTGCTAGCGGCGAGAAATTCGCTTAATGCTGAGAGGCCAAGAAGCTTGTTAGCTGTAGTCGGGGGTGAAGTCGGCTCGCGATATCAATATCACATATTGAAAGAGAAGAGAAGAAAGGGGAAGAGAGTTGAAGAGAAGAGAAGGAAAGCTGGGTTGTGGGGGTGGTGGAGGCGAGAGGCTAACGACCTTCCGACTGGCAATATCCGGAATAAATGCACAGCGGATAATCCCGATATTACCGGGATCGAGGAATATTCGTTACTAGACATCCTCTTTAATCGACCGAAGCGCGGCGAGGCGCGACAAGGTTAGACGGGGATGGTACGGGACGGGGACGGGGACGGGGTCGGGAAGCAGGAAGAAGTAAGAAGGGAAATACGTCTAATAAGAGAGCCCCGCGAAGCTGCGGAGGCCGGGTAGAATCAATTTCATTTTTCAATTTCAGCTCGGAAGGAGGGAAAAGCCCCACCTGGAGCTAGAAAACGTAGAATTCTGCGTCCGAGGTATACGCGAGCAGGAGGATCAGAAGCTTTGCTCTATGATTACGTGCGCTAGTTCGAGCAGCCGGACAGACAATAACGCAGCTCGACCTGACCTAACCCAAATAACTTCATCTTGCCCAATAATACTGGCGGACTGATATTTCCAACGGCTCTCTTGCTCCGATGGCGCAATCCTTCGGCCGAGATCTCGCCGTCAGATACACTGTGTGTACGACCGAATGAAATTTTCATTTCTACCGGGCCTGCCAGTGACGCTTTCTTTTCACCCGAAGAGAGAGAGAGAGGGACTCACCCCCGCTGTCGAAAAAGAGTCTCGTCGCGCGATTCGCTTGAACGCTAAAAGAAAACGGCGCCGCGACGTTGATGGGTGGTGGTGGTGGTGGTGGTGGTGGTGGTTGGTGGTGAACACTTTTCAGGGAAAAACTTGTCTCGTGTTCGTTTCCACGCGCCCTCCGACCTTTGCGACCCTTTGTCATTTTAATCGAAACGCCCTGTCCCTCGCTCCCGAAGTTCGCTCTATTATTTTCCGATTACCGCGCGCGAGTGCAAGCGGCAAGATCGCTAGCTATCTGGATCTCGGGTAAGAGGGGAGGAGGGGGAGTCGCGGTGGCGTAAGGAGATAAGGCGACGTGGCGTAGATGGAAGGATTGGGAGGTGGAGGGGACTCGAATCCACTTGTATGTAACGTGGTGCCTTTGGAAATGCTAACGACGATAAGTAGTCAACTGGCAGGTACGTATTCGCGAGCGTGCATTTTCCTACCTGACCTGCTTTCTCAAAGGACGCGAAGGATCTTGCCTAGCGATTCACCTCACGTTGTACTCGGGATATGCACTTTCCTTTCGCTGCTCTCGACTCGACTCGACTGCATTCGGCTTTACTCGGTCAAGAGCCCCGTCAACGGTGTACGGGTGCACGCGGTGCATCGATGGAACCAGATCACACGTACACGTACACACATTCTCGCTTGTTGCTTGTTGCTCGGCTTCTTGCGCTTACTTTGGAAATTCGTACATTCTCTATCCCTCTCTGTCTCTCTGTGTCTAGACTCGACACAGACCTTTCGACGAGAGGATCCACCGAGATCCTGGAGATTAGAATCTCCAGCTCTAATTTCTCGCGTTTCTAATTGTACGTTCTTCTTGGCTTCTGCTCACGCGACATTATCGAATATTCCATTTCGACTCGCTCACGTCGAAAAGAGACTCTCGGTGAAAACTCGGAGATTTTTCTGTAAAAGCAAAGCGAGGAGCGTGGGTGGTGGTGGTTGAGTCGCGTTACCTTACCTTGTCTTCGGAAGCTATTCTTAGGAGAGATACAATAATTTCGCGCAGACAAACAAGTAGTCTGGCCTAAATATAAGCGAACGTAAGAAAGATAGGGTGGCGGCGGGGTGGGGAGGAGAGGTGCGCGCAATGCAGGGATTTCGACATTTTCCAAATTGTGGTTTCTAGCATCGGGTGTTTTGATGATATTGATACGCCTTATATGTACAACTGGGTTAATATTGCGTCTCCGCTACTACGGAAGATACTGGCGGGGGAGGCATTAATAACATTACTCCATTTCGGTCGAGATTGCCCCGGGTCGAGATGATGGGGAGTATCGGGACCGTATCGCGATATCTCGCGAGGGTTTCACGCAATGATACCACAAAGAGAAGAAAGCGGAAGGGAGCAGCGCGGTGGAGGGCGGGGGGAGAAGCGGGGAATAGGCGATTCGAGTGCATTGGTCTCTGGAAAAGAGGTTGAGGAATTTCGTGAAACATTGACAAGGAGTACTTGTCGTAAAAATTTACGATCCTGAGCGAGGAAGGCAAAAGCCAAGCCAGGCAAGGCAAGGCAAAGCAGGCCTTATCTTTACTTTCACACCCCAAATGGTCGGCACGAATCAGCCCCTCTCGTCGGAGGACTTCAGACGATTTTTGTCTGTGCTCCTCGTACGTCGTGCTCTCTCCCTCTCCCTCTTCTCCCTCTCTCACTCTCCATCTCTCGCGGGCCCCATGATCCGAGCAAGCTCGTTCGTTCTGCGCGACCAGCCGATGCGTTACTAGCGTCGTCGTCTTCGTCGTCGTTTCTCTTTCTTTTTTTCCCCCTTTTTTCTTGTTTTCCTCGCTTCGTAGGGCTCGGCGACCCTACGGGAAAAAATGAGGATCCTGTGGAACCGTTACGAGTCAACGAGGAGCTCTCGGGGACGTGGAATCCGGGAATCCCCTCGAGCTCGGTGCCTGCCGGAATGTCTCGCGTATACGAGGGGGATGGCCAGCGTTTATTAGGCATGACTGCCGCTTTACTGTCTTCTTCCGCGGACGATCTCCCACCCCTATCCCTTTCCCCTCTTAAGCTCTTCCCCTCGTGGACTGCCATGAACCACTTCGAATTTGTATCCGAGCGACGAGACGCGATGCGACGCGACGCGACGCGAAAAGAATATCGTGCGACCGTGGATCCGTCTCCGGGACACATGAAAATTTCAAGCCTCGTTTTCATAGTGTAGCGCGTCGCTTTGTAGCTGCATCCACTCCATTCCGGCATGACGGGAAATTGCAGAAAGCGACCACTATCGAGTATGCGTGGAATATTTATCGGACGTCGCTTCCCGATGATATTTTCGGCGACCGGCAAGCTGCGCCGACGACACGAGGGAGCCACGCAATTATTTACAGGCCGTTTAATATTCCCGCCAGAGCGCCGCGAGTGCGCTCACTCCTGCAGATTCCTATCTTCCTGCCGACCGCTTTTTTTCGGCCTTCCTCTTTTATTCATATCTTTCCCTATCTTACTCTTCTCCGGTATTCCACCATCACCACCACCACCACCGCCGCCGCCGCCGCCCTCTTCTTTCTTCTCTTCTCTTCTCTTCTCTTCTCTTCTCTTCTCTTCCCTTCCCTCCCCTCCCCTCCGCTTTCCTTCTTTTTTACTTTATACGAACCTGCTGCACTTCACTCGAGTCGAGTCTCTTCCGAGTACCGAAACACGTAAGGCGATAAGGTACTATTTCTCTCGCGTATCTCTTACTCGCTCAACGATATCAGGGAGGCAGGGGCTCTCTTTTAAGAAGAAAAGTTAGCCAGCGCTACACCGCAATGCACTCGAATATTTACTTTTGACGCGTTAGCAATTTCACTCGTAACTTTTCTAATAATGCCCCGGCTATGGCAATTTTATCGATTCGCGAGCACGGAAAAGCAATTCGCGCGCTTCCTCCGTAGTTTCGCGCCAGTAAAATGCTGCACGCGCATCATTTTATTTTCGCCCATGGAACGAACGGGGTGGCAGGGAGAGAGGGAGGAGGTAGCGGAATGATCCCGACCACTCTAAACGCGTCAACTTCAACTGGCGACCATTACAATGCGCCGTGTGCACTTTATTACCGATGGATTTGGGAAGAAAAAATGTTGTCGCTCCGACGCTTTGTCCGAATTGATTTATTTTTCGTTTGACGCTCGGTGCTTGTTTGCACGAGCGAGCGCGTAGTCGTGTTCTCGCAGAGAGAGGGCAAACGTCATTTTGCCAGCTGGGAATCGCAAAGGTGGCGTTGTGTTGCGTAGCATCGCGTTGCGTTGCATCGCGTTGGGTTGCATTCCGACTAGAGGAGTTCCTGGAAAATCTCGACGTTGCGCAAGAATCAATGGGGGTGATGAGTGCACGTGGGCCGGTTCTCGCGGCCTCTTATTAATAATGCGCATCCAATTAGCGAGTGCATGCCGCGCGGCATCGTCGTCGTCGTCGTCGTCGCTCCTCATTTGTCACCCGGACGGTACCCGGCGCGATGAAAGTCATCCTCGGCGCGCAAACTTCCTTCCACGCGTACGACTGTTCACCTTCGATTACGCGCGAAACCGAGACGCAAGGTCATCCGCTCGAAATAGCGACTTGCCGCTCTTCCTTTCTCTCTCTCTCTCTCTCTCTCTCTCTCTATCTCTCCGATCTCCTCTCTCTTACAGCGTTTTCGGTGCCATCTTCGCGCAACCACTTTCCCGCTGACCAGATGGGAGAAAGAGAGAAGGAGAGAAATGCCGTTCCAGCATTTCCTTTATTTGGATATTTCCCACTATTGGAGGATTTTCTCCCATTGACGCGTGGAACGTGCTCGTTTCATTTGACTCGCGTTACACTGCTTGGAGTAAATTGCCGACGGGTAAATAATCGACTGGATCCTCGAGCGCACGCATATATGGGCATACCAGTAATTCCTACGTCTGGTAGAATTGAAATCTAGCGGCCGACTGCTCGCTCGAAAACGGGTCGACGTGCGTTTATCTAAAGAGGAGCGACAGGTAGTTACTGCGCCGCGTGGGCTGACCGTTTTCTTTGATAGCCATGAAAAATGGAACATCTCGAGCAGCTCGATTGACAGTATTTCTTACTTCCTCTCTAATGTAAATTAATGTACGACCGGTTCTCGCAGCTTTTTAATCACTGGATCCGTCACACGGAGCCTCGTTAACATTTTATAGGTTTACAATTTACCTAATCGCGCTCGAACCGACCAAGGTGTTAGGCTGCACGCAGCACCCCCTTTCCCCTCCCCCTCTCACTCTCCGCTCGCGACGATTATTCACAATTACACGGCAAGAATGGAAAAAGATTGACATTATAAACTTAATTGCCCATAGTGGGTATTTTATGAACGCACGGTAAACACAGATATTTCATTTATTCGAGGAAAATGACTCTTTTAAACGTGTTTGCGAATAATCAGGTCTGACCTAAAAGGTTAACGGTGATGTAACATTAAAACTGTCTTTTGGTTCATTGTTATTATTCGAAAATAGGCTAATTTGTATTTATCCAAAGTGCAGTGACACGTACGTAATTATAGCGCTACGCGGATTGACCGTTTTAATTATCGCAAATGAAAAGTAGAGATTTTCGAAATATGAATTGTTAATGCTAAACCGTACAGCGGAGTACATTATTAAACCAGTATGGTTCCGCGTTGCTCTTAAAATATCAGTTTGCATCCGACATTTTTGAAAAGTTTATCATATTTAATCTTTTGCATATTTAATTAGTTACATGTGCGTTTTTCATGAATAATACAAAATCGAAAACATAAAACATTCCATGGAATGCAGAACCGGTGACTTTGCTGTAATTTTTCACGAAGCGTTTTAGAAAAATACACTCTCGAGGTATTAGCTATTATTATGTAAAGTAATTGGTTGCTGAAAAGCAGAGAAGAATCTACATATAAGAAAAATGAGGGTGGGGTTGGGAGGTTGGGGGGGAGGAGGGGAGTGGCTCGAGTATAAAAGTTTACGAGAGTTTTATAAGAAAGAGAATTCTTGGGTCCTGGCAAAAAGCGGCGATAAGAGAGTAGTGCGGTTGTAATTATAGATAATGATTCGAGTGGTGCAAGAAAAAAGGAAAATGATCGATCGACGGAGCTGTAAATAGGCGAGAAACCTGATTGGCAGTATTTTTCATCTACGGCAGGACAAATTAATATGCTAGCAGCTTTTACGCTGTCCTTAAAGTCCCATGCAGCGAGGAATTTTCCTGCAGACACTTTCATTTTGTCTTCCTGAGCGAAAGTACTTTGAAAGCCATAATGTCGCATCGTACGACTAATCTACAGAATATTTCATGAAACTCACTTAAGCTCTCTTCCTGACACAGCTCTAATCGTGTCCGGAGAGAAGCGTCTGTTAAGGAATGTACGAAAATAGTATAAGTTTCCTCTCCTTGGCCGTGGAGCGCCAGTTTCAATCCTGGAACGACGACGACAAATCACCCACTACTCGTGTACTGTTACACACTAAATCGTGCGTGAGATACCCTCTGGAAAATTTAAGACCTTTCTAATAATAGATAACGATTAATTTCATTCCGAATTTTCACGGTCGTCGTCAACGCGGAAGCCAATTTTCACAGAAATTTTCACTATCCAGATATCGCAACCTACTTTTACCATCACTACTACTACTACTGCTGCTGCTGCTGCTGCTGCTGCTGCTGTAACCCACCTAGTAGAGACTGATTGGTCAGATTTATCGTTAAACATATGTTTAATCACAATCGCGTTGTGTTACAGGATTCACGTCGGATCCTATATGATAAAATCGCGGAAAATTCTAATAATAACAAGCCGCACCAGCAGGCTTGTGTTACTCCCGTATCCCAAATTTCATGGGCTCGCACTATTAATGAGCTCGCTTGAATCAATGATGATTTTATGTTAGTTAACGGCGATTAGTTTAAGCCGTTATCGCTCGTAACAGCTTCCCTTTCGATCAAACGTAGTTGAAAATCACTTGATTAGCAATCAATAGTAGTATTTTATGAGAAACGCCCAGCGGAGTAAATCGAGGGTAGAAAATATTGCGATTAAATTAACGGCATTATCGAAGCCTCGGAGAGGAGCGAGGTTGCATTAAAGATTGCCTTATAAAATGTAAATACTGTACTATTAAAGTATTAAAGCAAAGAGGAGATATATGCATAATTCGATTAGAAATTAACGGGCAGTTGTAATATGTAAGCTGTAATCATCGTTAATTCGCAATGAACCATTGGAAATCCGTTCTTAACCCCATTTTATATCCTTCCAGGGATCCGTTTGAAAAATGAAAAATTGTAAAATTTTCAAAGAGGCAAATGCCTCGAGTGAAATTCTCAAGTGACGACGAGGTAGGAGGAGGAGGAGGAGGAGGAGGGGAAGGAGAAGAGCGTTCCCTCGAAGAATTCCACGGAATCCCATACATTTAATCCGTTCCTTGATTTTCCTTTCACCTTCAGCGAAGAGTGCATAAATATCGTTTTTCCAGCGACTTTGTCTCCGCGAAATCTGCAAAAGCGCGTGCGATAATTCGTCGCGGAGTCTGAGCCGTGAGATAATTAGTCGCGGGACTAATTATCAAGTTTGCGCTCTCCCATGATTGTTCTCCGCCACACAGCGATTCTTAGATTATGATAAGCGCAAGAAGAAGTGTTTTATTGCGCAACCCTGGGTAACGCTGTAAGAGAGGACGCTTGGTATCGCGTGGACGTTGCAAAGAACGTCGAGATCGCCGTTATAAGTTGATTACTCTCGCCGAGTGAGATAACAGGCCAGAGCCGAGGCAAGAGTAAGAATAGTGTAGGAGCCTCCTGTGCCCCGAGCTTCTTTCCCCTCCCCTTCGTCTCCCGTTAGAAGTGAGGTCTACCGTGCACGGTTTCTCACCCCGGGGATGAACGTCGAGGTCGACAAATCGTTGGCAGCTCGGCGTTAATCGCGCGGCTGCACTTGGAGATTTAGAGTGTTGCTCCAAAAATAGGAACTACCACGACGACGAATGAGCGGAGGAGAGTTTTCGGGGGGGTCCGTGAAATGGTTTAATCGCGAGAAAGAGCTGGGCCGGTGCGAGGCGAGTTGGGGGTGGGAAAGAGGTTCCGCACGCGAGTAGCTCAGCAGCCGGCGCCGTCGTCGTCGTCGTCGTCGACGCCGTCGCTTAATTATCTGCGGCGGACGGTGAAGAAGTTGAGTCGGCCAGGAATGTGTTGTAATTAAGAAAGGTGTTGCACCGATGCGGCACACAGTCATTTGGCGGAAAATTGCCTGGAAACGAGGCTGCGCGTGGCCCGATTCTATTATTACGTTAGCAGGCTTTTCCAGGAACGTGCGCGGACCGAGGGAATAGGCCAAAGGAAACGCCGCCCGCCCGCTGCCGTTGCCTGCCAGCTTTCCTGGATTTCCGAAAACGCACGTGCCTCGCTTCCGCTACGGCTTTTTAATTAACCTTTTCCTCGAAACTAACGACTTTTGCCGACTACTTACAATATTACCCCCCGGGAGCCTCCAGAACTTGTTGAACCATCGCGGGAATTTTTCGCTCCCCCCCCCCCCCCTCTTGCTCCCTTGCTCCCTTTTGATCGTGTCAGAGGACTATTTTCGAGAGTCGTAAACGCCTCGGCAAGGATGCCATGTATTTATTTTCTCGCTAAAAGTAGTCACTGCTGTTTCTCCCGGAGAACACGTCCGTCATCCCGGCTCTCCCTTTAAGTTCAAGGTAATCGGGCTGGAGTGTATTTACGCACGGCTGCGGGGGATAATTTATCGCGAGGTTTTCGTGAGCAACTACTCTCTTGTCTCTCCTCTCTCTCTCTCTCTTTCTTCCCATCCTGAACTCTCAAAGACCACGTCCATCATCATCATCCTCTTCTTCCAACAACCGCGTTTCTTCGTCCGATCGAAATTTCAGTCCCCTATTTAGCAGGGTTTATCGGCAATTGAATTATCTCGCAAACTGCATAATTACAGAGTCGTTTTCTCGAATGTTACCCACACCTTGAAATATTAAACAAACGCGAACGACTCTTTTATTCGCCGTCGCTCTTTCTAAATTTCTAAATACCACTGAAGCAAACGGACGCATTACGGTCCCTTTCATTCTCTCCTATTTTTCTTTTCCGTTCTTCGCGTTTTATTTTATTTTTACTACGTACGCGTAACTCAATGTTTCCAACTTCCGTGCATTAACGGGCTTATGCAAGCTGCCGGAATTTCGAAACAAAGTTTTCTATTTATTTTACCTGGGAAGGACTACGCGCGTGTTGTAAAAGGTACTCGTCCGCGATCCACATAATATCCTGCAATTTGTTCTACTACTTTGTACCGTGGAGACAATTAGATAATGTCAAGCGGTCGCTGAGAGTATAATTGAAATAAATAATTACTGGCGATAACAGCTGCTTTTTATAATGGAGGAAAAGTTCGCACGACGATAATGACTCGATAATGATCAGCCTGGGAATTGACGCGTGGGCCAGAGCTCTCCCTTTAATAATTGTTTGTAAAAAGTATCAATGAGAATCGCGGCGTTGATTGTATGCATAGCTTCGTAGCGCCGGCTGTTACATAAATAGCATTGTATTCGTCGTAGCGGCGGCCTGTCAGACTCAACGAGCAGCGCTTGCATTATCATTTAAAAGAGGGAAAAGTAGTTTACGCGATTAGAGAGAAAAAGTGAGAGGAGACAGGCTGATGAATGGATGCACGATAGATCGTAAATAATTCATGTTTGTAGCGGTTAGTGGTGTTCTCAAGAGAGAGAGAGAGAGAGAGAGAGAGAGAGAGAGAGAGAGAAAATCTTCGCGCGAACCAGCTCGGGAATAGTTGATTTTCCGAGTGTTTACAGGCGGATCATTTCTCGATATTGAAGTTGCCGAGGTAAGAGTAGCGCGCGACAAAAGAAGAAGAGAAGATGCCCCCGCCCTCCCCGTTTGGTGAGTCAATGGCAGCGGTAGCGGTGCGATGGTGTGGCGGTGGCGACCACCACGCTCGAAATTCCGATTCGCTTGGATAAGTTTAAAAAGAAGGAGAGAGACAAGTGTCGCGAGAGAAAAAGAAAGAGAGAGAGAGAGAGGGAGCGGCGGCGGAGCAGTAGTAGGGTGTAAGAAATTCAATTGCTCGGTATAATATCGCTTGCGGAGAGAGGGCAGGGAAGCAATCAGAAAAAGCCTCGGGCTATGGCTAAACGATCTGTGCAACGAGTTTATCCATTTTTGCCTCCCTCCATGCAGTTCTCTCCTCGCTTCTTCCCCTCCCCTCAGCTCCTGTTCCCTGCACGCACCTCGCTCGCTCAACCTCCGTCATATTCGTCGCTTTCCTCTCTCTTTCTCTCCTCCTCCGACGTTTCGCCGTCGACTCGTCATTACAGCCGCTTTAATTGCGACTACCGACCGCGCCTAATTAGTTTCTCGGAAAACACTTTCTGGGCCACACATAACACCGAGAGTCCCGGCGTCATCGGCGAGCGCGAGTAAACCGTGTCATCGCGCCCCGCGGAATTGCTCGTACACGCGCAGTTTCAATGTCGAATTATTATCCCATTCGATTTAGACTGGGGGAGAGACGAGCGACGGAGACGCCAAGTTTTTCCGCGAGACGAAGGAACTTTGGGTGATGAAACCGCGCGGGGAAGTTTGCGAGCTCCCTTCCTTCCTCCCTCTCGAAATAATACGAGTGTGTCTCGCCGAAGGGTGGAGAGGAGCGGAGAGGCAGGCAGGCAGGGTTGCAAAAAGGAAAAAGAGTTTTTAGTCGTGGCGCGGATAGGAGCGTCCGTTTAGCGAGGTCGTGCAAAAAGTCGCAGCCAGAGGGCTCGACCAGTTTTCAGTATCGCATTAGCTCGATCAGGAATGCCCGTATCGCCGTTCCATCGACCTTCTGTCAGCAAGGACTACTATCCCGATGAATGTTTAATGCGAATTTGAGACCCGTTTCGTCCAAGCCACCAATAACCGCGCGGCTTCCCGAGAAGTCCTCAGCGCCGTTCTTGCCCGTCCGTGTCACATTTTCGTCGCTCGAGAATAAATTCGCTCGTGGTGCTGGCCACAGTCCATAGTCACGCGACGACGAACAGTGGCGTAGGAGGAACTTTTCCAGACCGCGCGACCCGACTCTCTCCGTCCACCCCTTCTCCTTGACCGTATCCTTGACCTTTCTGCAGAGAGGCTCGAAAAAAAAAAGATGATCCTCCGTTGGAAAACTAACTTTATTTCGTCCCTCTCGAGCAACCGGTGCCAACTCGATCGAGTCTTGCGTTAAAATTCCACCACGAGGATAATGTGTGTGTGTGTGTGTGTGTGTGTATGTATGTATATTGGTCGTTCCATTACTCTCGATAGTATAGTTTCTTGGTGGACGCGGATCGAGCCAAATGACCCAGTTTGCAGCTGCTCACCGACAATGCGCGAGAGCCGTCAAAATTTGCCAGTACGGATGTCGCGTACGACGGATACTTGGAAAAAAAATTGCCGCGGGGGTAGTTGCGTCCGATAGAGAGCGAGAAGCAGAAATAGGGGTAGAATTTGTAGCAGGGAGGAGAAAAGGAGGGAAAAAGCATTTGATTGGTAAGTGGCGCACAGCAGGCCAGCAAAGTTTGTTACGCGACTCGAGTTACGGGTTAACGTGGAGACACGTCTGTTTAAAGGGGCAAGGTGGCTGACGTGACTAGTTACGATCCTGTGGGCGCCTCTAAGCACGTGAAATAATATTGCGTGGTGCCAGCACGACTGTTCCACGGATAAGAATTATTACACGGACTGCGGATAGATATAGATACACGTGTGTGTGTGTGTGTGTGTGTGTATGCGTAAAGACCTATATAAATTATCTACGTAGCTGTACAATTGTGTAGGATAAGCGCCGCTGGTAAAGGTAAATTAGAGCAGGCTGGAACTTAAAAGCACATTCATTATCTCAACAGTTTCTACCTCTTCCGTTAAATGACGAAATAATGAAAAATCTTTGGATATTAGCGTGGGGGCGGCCGGTAGAGGTCTCCTATACTTTTGGCTAGGTCCGTGCCAATTATCGCAGCTGTGAGAAAAAATGGCAGAGATCCCCCGTCGGTCCATCGTTGGCACAACCACAAAGATTTATGGAAGAATATTCCGCGAGATGGATTCTGTTACACGAGTTACCCGTAGGATATTACGCGAGCAGGAAGTAATTATAAGTAGTACCACTCGCGTATCATTCCATAGCTTTGATTGGCAACAATTACGCTGAAAGCTTTGGTCGTCCTGTCATCGGTTAGATTTGTCAGAAATGATTAATACGCGGGATAAAGTTTACTGGGAGGAATATCACTTTCATAGGGGGTTGAGAGGTTGGCGAATCGATAGGTTCCTTGCGCGAAGCAACCACGACGACCAATAGCTGCTTCTTCCTAGTAGAAGAAAGTATATCCGAGTCGACCAGCCAGCCAGCCAGCCAGCCAGCCAACACCTCGAAGACTACTTACAATATATGTGACATCAGGGTGAGGGTGTCCAAATATTGCGTTATCCATCGGCTTGCGCCTTGTTCCACTGTGTGCATGTGCACATGTGCACACTCGCCCTCCATATCTATAGAGACTTATCCAAAATCCCCTCTTCTCCTCCTCCGAGTATAGGTGAAAATCTAGGAAAATGGAAGCTGCGGAAAATCCCAGATAATTCGAAAAGGAAAAGGGCCTGATCGAAAAATGACGAAGGAGGAGGGTGGGGAAATTTTGAAAGAGCCTGTAATACGCGCAGCAGGGACACAGGGGGTTGAAAGGAGTCGAAGAGGGTGGAAGGAGGTGTATGCGCGCGCGCGCGCGCGGATGCTTGTATACGTGCTCGCAAGTAAAGAGCGACATAAATTATCCGCGTAATGCGGACGAGGGAGCGTAATAATAACATTGTCGAGTAGCGAGTGAGAATACACCACCAGGTTTCCCCTGGCCCGGCATTCCCATTCCACGTCGTGGCTCCCAGTTGTCTCAAGGGATTAACTCGCCTCGTGGAGCCCATGCTATACGTCTCGTGTTTCCGCTCCAGTGTCTCAAGAAGTCAACCTCGAAAGGTTCAGCCTAGATAGCTCCTCGCGTACGTGTATCTCCTCAGCACGTGTGCATCCACATGCGCCTTGCCCTGAACAGCTCTGCCAGCCACCAACTTCCCTCCCCTTCTTCAACCCTCTCGCATCCTTCGCTTCGAGTCCCTTCGGCTCTTCCTCTCGAATCTCCCGAATTTCGACCTTCGCGCCCTACCGGAGGATCGCCTTTCCTTTCCTTTCCATCCGACTCGACTATTGTATTTTCTTCGCTTTTCCACAAAGATGGAATTTACAGAACTGGCTTTGTACTAGCAAACTTATCGACTGCGCGCCACCCTATTTCTCCTCGCGTGTATATTGTCAAAGTGGGAACCCCCCTATCATCCCCCATCGGTATCTCCATCCTCTGTCCCTTTTCGCCCCGTCCTTCGATGTAACATCGCGTCCATTATCGATATAACCTGCTGCTGTCCGCTATTTTTTATGCGAGGCTAAATTGTAAAAGTGATTTTAGGCGAGGAACGAGCTCCTTGAACTTTGCACCGTAACGCTCGGTGGAAGATAATAGTCTTCTTCTCGTAGAAGACGTAATTAATTACTTTTCGATGGAAGGCTCAAAGCAATTTTGCGAGAAAATAACTGTTTCGCCGCGTGACTTCGTCAAAGCCATTTCGGATACTAAATTTTTCACATTTCGCCTTTCTCGTCTCCCCGGATCGTCTTACTAGCCAAGCTCTGGGATCTTTGGAGTATCGAGTATCGAGTATCGAGTATTATATTTTCTTCACTTCGCAAGAAACATGACGTTTTACAAAAGTTCTCTTATATCTCAGGTTTATTGCTTTTCCAACTGTCTTCGTTTCTTTCGTTCCGTTGCTCCCTCTCCTTCGCCTCTTCCTCCTCCTCTCGCAGAGTTCTCTTGTAAAAATGAGATTAAGATTTAACAGGGTGAGAAACGTTGAGAAAAGCATCTTTGTAAGCGCGACCTGCTCCGTGCACGTATAGGATACATCGCAGCATACCCGCCGCCCTATTACCTTCCCCACGAGAGCTTGCTTCTTATTGGTCTAATTAATCATCCGGCTAGAGATATTTATTAAGGTCCTGTAATTATATGAAAATTAGAGGAAAAGCTGATTTAGCGTGTCTTCGAGTTTCTCAAAGTAATGTATCGGCTTTTCTGAGTTACTATGTTAATGCTCCTTCTTGTTTGGGACTGGCAAGCTCTGCGTTTAATTAATTCGTTTTGCCGTGTTAATATATCTTCCTTTGCCTGCAACGAATCGGCTTCACGAGGCGCTTAATCAATTCGCACCAAGATTCGTGGCAGCAGATAAAGTCGCACGCTTTTCTCGTCAGGGATTAAAAATCGTAACAACCTCGTTTGAACGGAGTCACGTTTATTTCAGGCTTATATTCTCTCTGTCGTCGACGACGACGACGACGACGACGACGACAACGACAACGACCAAAACCACCAACCACCAACCGCGACGATTTGCTTGTATTTGTTACGCATTAAATCTGTTGGCGTTTCCATCAAGACTTTGGAAATTCAATCTGAATCAAGGAGAGCCATTTTTCAAGGAGCACCAAACAAAACTACTAAATTCTCTCTCTTTTTCACAGAAATTAAATTTACCTCTCTTCAAATCGATAGGCAATAATAATGTGGAGAACGATCGTCATAATGATAATAATAATAATCACGATGATATCGCGAAGAAAATTTAAATAAAAATTGAATAAAGACGTTTATATAAATTTACTTGACAGCAATGGGGAATATTTCTACTGTTTCCCAATGGATTGGAAAGCGAGACAGTGAAACTTATTAAGATATTCATTTTTTCGAATAGTCGCCTGCGGAATACGCGCGTAATGCGTCTACCACTACCTGCTTAATTAATATGAAATTTATGTGTTTTCACGACGTAAATCAAATTTACGATTTAAGGATTAGGTAAGAAGACTTAAATACGTGTACGCGTGATAAATCCAGGCTCGTTTGTAGTGGCGCATAAAAAATTCCGTTACTCCAAGATATAATAGGTTGTTTTGTTTGTTTTACGTGGTTAGAGCTGCTTTCCGTTCAGCTAAGCATAATATTCGTTCGTATACTTGGCGTTCGTTCGCTACTTTGAAGGTAATTCTTTTTCGCGGCAGATTAGCTTTATAAAGCATTTAATCAAAACGCCCAAAGACGGCCTTCCGTAAAAAGATTCTAAAGACAATTTAATTATGCTATCAGAAATTCCTTCCTTGACGCTGATCCCCCAAGTAAAAAGTTTCGATGGCTGTTAAGTCAGTTTTACCTGCTGGATTATCGAAACAGACACAGCGAGAGACCTCGAAATAATGGACGGGCAAACATAGAACAAGTGGCACACGCGCGTGCGTACACGTCAAAGTACTCCGAGCACATTTTATTTTTCATTATCGAAAAGAAAGAGGAGGAAACTAAAGTTTCCACGAGTGTGTGCTCGCGTCGTCGGGCATTTCTTCGGGCGTTAAGTATATTTTCCACATCCATTTCCTTTGGTATGGTATTTCATACTTCACCGCGAGGATTATAAAGGGGAATTTTATCGCAGCTGTCATTTTTTAAACGCTGGATTCGATTACTTTATTCATTTCCTCGAGCAGTAGCCATAAAGATGTCTACCGGCAATACGATAAGTACACAATTTGTACTCGTATTTCGCGAAAATCCAGTACACGAATAAATTTCGCTCGCGCAAGCCACCAAGTTTACTCGCTGTTTTCGCTCTTTATCTTCGCGCTGCGTTAACTTAAATAACGTCATCCATTTTCAGGTTCATTTTGACTCGATAGGACGCGTAGCGCGGTGGCGTGTACATACCGAATCCACAAAGGCGGAATATGGTGATAAAGGTTTCCCCGGCCGAGAGTTATAAAACATGGCATGGCAGACAGCTGCTTCGTAATTCCCTAGCTGAACATGCAAACAAAAGAAAAGTAAAGTAAGGAAAAGGGAAGAAATGCTGAAAAAAGCTGAAAGAACGCGAAAAAGTGGATAAAGTAGTAGTAGTAGTAGTAGTGGTGGTGGTGGTGGTAGTGGTAGTAGTAGAAAAGGAGTGAATTTGCAGGAGAAATTTTACGAAAGTGCTTTTGTCTTTGCTTGGTTGTTCGTACGTTCGTTTGGCAGAGGATAGTATAGGGTAGAGGGGGATAGTCCATTTTCTTCTTCTTCTTCTTCTTACTATATTATTATTATTACTATCACTATTACCTACCAACTTACATCCTAACGACCCTCTGATCTTCACTGGCGTTTCAGGTTGTGAAAAACCCCACGACCGATTCTAAAAATTCTAAGAGTGCTCGTTCTCTTTAGACCTAAGAAAAATAGCTCTAAAGAGTTCCAATCGATATACAGCATGGAAAAAGAGTTTAGCCGCAAAAATGGGCAGCGCAAGTAGAAAGATTCAAGCATTTCAAGTTTTTGTCGCTAAACTTAATATCTTTGGTATCGATCGTCTTAAAGAATTTCATAGAACTAACGTTAAAAATGGCATGGAACTCCGTGTGTAGTAGAACTATTCGAAACGCAATGGGAACTCATGATTTTTTCGAAAAGCTGATAAAGGCAACGCCAAGTTTACAGTGGTTTTCGCGTTACTCTTCTTCCCGACTGGCTGGCTGCTCGGCTGACAAGGTGCATTCATTTTCATGTAAATATGCCCTTCGCTTAGGAGTCCCGCGAAGGGGACGTCAATCAAAGCGATAAGTATGCGGGCTACTTCAAAGCGAGACTGTCCAAGTTGAAGCGGTCAGGTCCGTAAGTCGCCCGGGACATTGTTAAAAAGCTCACCGAGTCACGGGAGAGAAAGAACATTGTCGGTCCAGAGCGGAGGAGAGACTACGCGATAAATGCTCCGTGTTTACCGGATGAAGACGTACACGGCTCAGTCCCGGTTGCCTTTGTCAGACTTGGCACGTGTAATAAACTTTTACCCACCACCACCACCTCCACCTCCACCTCCACCAAAACCCACCAAACGCACAACTGTAATTTACTGTGCGCGCTCCTTTATATGCTGCTACCTATGCTCTCGTGCGTCTGCACCTCCGCATTATTTATTTCTCCGTGCGTCCGTTTTGTATCGTTTTTCTGCTACCGTATTCCAGAAAGAGTTGACCACCACCACCACCACCACCACCACCACCAGCAACAGCAATGGCAACGGCAACAGCAGGTGATATATATTGCAATTACTCGCTAAACTTTCGTTTGTCGCTCACCGAACGCGGTGGGTCCTCCTCCTCTTCCTCCGATGTTTTTCGCGCGTCACTTCCGCCCTCGAGCGTCGAGGAACCGTCATCCTTCTCTCCCCCGGCACCGATGAAAAATACTCGAGCTGTGCTACCCACGCTGTTGAAACAACCCGGCGGACCACGAAACAATCGAAACTGAAAGCAATTGAGTTGCGTCTATTGGAGCGATTGGTCTATTGGCTGCTCCTCCCCCCCACACCCCCGTGTTTCCTAGTTTCACCTTCATTGCACGCTGTTTACTCTTGCTTCATTCATTTTCGTTAGTCACTTCCGCTCCCCTTCCCCCGCCGGAAGAGACGCGTCTTGTCCGTACACGATGAAAAATGGCGAGCTCGGGATAAGCAATTCGCGCGCGAATTACTCTCTCTTTCTCTTTTTGTATGGGTGAGCGCGCGTATGTTTGCGTGCTCTTTAATTATGTGGGACTCGTGTTTCTGCTTCGGCCGCTTCGGCCATTTCGGCTCGTTACTTCCGGTCCCGACTAGTGAAGAAGGATGTCCGCTCATACTGGCCGTGTACTGGAAAATAGCGCGTAAATGCCAAACGGAAACTATTGAGCTACCGATAGCGAAACTGAAATCGACTTGAGTTACGTATATTGTTATTGCGGACCACCGTGCTGCTGCCTGTCGCTTATGCATTTTATTTATTTGCTCATCCATTTCCGGATGCACTTGAAACAGGGGAGTGGGATAGAGCAGAGAGAGGAGAGACAGAGAAGAGGGAGCGCATCGGTATAACTGTCCGTTAAGATTTACATTATTGCATTGACCGGAGCGAGCTATAATTATTGGAAAAATCACGGGCATCCGTCGATCGTCAATCATTCCTCTTAACAAACAAAAAAACGCATACCCTCCAAAAATGATGAAAAGTAAAAATACACGCGGACCAATGAAAAATTGTAATAAATTCGAGCAATTTCTCTCTCTCTCTCTCTCTCTCTCTCTCTCTCGCGCGCGCGCGCTCTGACTTTGAGCGAGTTTAATGATATTATATATAAATACATAGATCGCGCAAAGCAGCGGTAAATATTAAAGCATCGCACGCATTCTTTTCCACGAATGGAGAGCTTTACGAGTGCTTTCTGTGGGATTCGCTCGAAACACGCGATATTAACAAGAGGCAGGTATATTTTCAGAGTTAATGCACGATCGGGATCGACGCTAATTGCGAGTACACACCGTGCTCTCTGTAAATGGAACATTACGGCGGAGAGGGTAGGGGTTTGTATATCGGCGAACGTTATGACACACGGCCGCAAGCATGGAAAAGCCTGCAGGGTCGAATGGTAACCGAGCCGAAATACGTTTCACGTAAAACAAACAAAATTTCCAGGTCGGCGGCCGAGGCCGTTTGTCGCCGATAATAAAACTGTTGTGCGCACGCGTTAGAAACTTAATGGGACAGATTGAAAGGACGCGCGGGACTCGTTTAACGCTCTCGAAAGCAAAGGCAATACAGAAAAGGAAAATAGTAATGGGAGAATGGGAGAGAGGGGGGTGGGGGGAAGCAACAATACCTCCATTTTTGTTGCTCGCCATCGCGACGATTTCAAGAGCGACTAACGTTATTTCGAGTAGCCCGCCATCGTTGTACTCCTGTGCCACGTGGCATTACGATTTAACCTCACGTACCGATTCCCTTTCCGGAGCTAAGAACGAAACGCCGAGTGTCCTCGAAATCCACGTACCGAGCGGGCATACAAATCACCGAACGCTGCGTTATTCTCTCTCTCTCTCTCTCTCTCCAAGGACTCGAACGGTGAAAGCATTTTTCTCCCGAGAAAAAGAAACTTGCTTGTCGCGACGACGGAGCCTCCTCCCCCTCCCACTCTTCCTCTCTATTCATGCTTTGAGCTACATTCCCTCTGTCACACACGAGAGACGAGTGTCGCCCGAGAGAAATATTATGCAGTCAACTCGCTCATCCGTTCGGTCCTTCTTCTCACCGTTCGCGAGTAATCCTTCGGACATTCGATCTTAATCAAATTCCCTGATCCTCCGATCACGCACCGCGCTCTTCTCCGGAGCGATTATTATCGGGTCCCCGGGTCCGTCGCCAACTTCCGACGAGAAGGAATTCACCGTGATAGAAATCGAGGCGAACGAACGGTTTTTGGGAAGCGATTCGTCTAATCTTGTTGCGGGGATCGATTTTCTTCTTCGGCATTCCGTTCTAATGCGCGTTCCTTCCTTCGCCTCCCTCCCTCCCTCCCTCCATGCTACTGTCCAGTCGACTGCTCGGATCGGGGATCCCGTTTAACGTCGTACTCTGCTATACTGCACGAGAAGCGATGGCTCCTCGCCGAGGAATGAATGACAGCGTGTGTCGGCGAGGAGGAAGGAGAACGGCAGGCCACGAGAAAATTGGCTATTGTGGCATCGTAAAAGGCTAACCGCGACAAGGATTCGGATAAAGTGGGTGTAAGAGCTCTACTTACAAAAGGAGACGGAACGTGGTTGCGTCGTTGCGTCAACCGCGTGCGACAGCTAATAATTTCCCAAAGTTAAAAACCAGTCCTCGAGGGACAGCGATAACTTTTCTTTAATGGAAAGATCGAACGATCCTTATGCTTTTCATGCACACCACGTACTTTGTACGATTATACGCACGAAATAAATCTCGACGCAAATCCAAAAATGGAGGAAGCGAAATTTTCCAGACGGACTTATCGACTTTTTGATTCAGCAGAATTTATTGTCCCGCTAATTTTGCCTCGGTCCTACCCCGTATAAATGACTAGACTTAATTTGCTGATTCAGGCTTTTGGCCCTGGAACCTCAATTCGAAACTTAAATGGTGTTCTTTGATAAATAATCACAAACTTTAATTGGCTTTCCTACCGAGAAGTTTATAAAAATGATTTAAGCCGTTTTTACTGAGAAGTTGTATAAAATTACTAAAGTAAAAAGTATAACGAGTCATATATACATATACCGGGTGTTCCAGCAGTCTTGTGCTCGCGTCCCTTTAAATCCTTATGGATCGGAGCAGCAGCCTGTAATGCATACTTGTGATTCAAAGGCTAAACTTTTGTAGGATTCCTACATTTAACCCTGCATTTCAGTAAGAGCTTTTTCCTACTGTTATCCTATAAATTAATTCAAATTAATAAATAGACCTTAGCCATTACGGTAATATCGTTAACTCTGCGTATTAAGGCAACTTCTCGAAACGGGGGTTGAATGTGAGTTGGAGAGGGTGAAGTAAGAGGGCGAAGCAAATGCGATGAGAGAGAGGAGGAGGAGGAGGAGGAGAGAGACCCCCCCCTCTCTCTCTCTCTCTCTCTCTCTCTCTCTCTCTCTCTCTCTCTCTCTAGAGAAGGTAAGGCGTATCGTGGCCTCGTAAAAGGTCGGGCAAAACGAAGATTCGTACGAAGTGGGTGTTGGAGTTTCAGCAGCATGAGAAAAGGATGGGGGAGGGGGGAGGAAGAGACTATGATTACAGGAGGCTGTGTATTCAGTTCGGGTAGTTGTCGTTTCAGACACGAGGCACGTAGCATATTATCATCGTTACGCGCCGGGCAGGACCGAGGCCGTTCGTTGATACAACTTTGGTACACAGTCATCGTGGCCTTACAACCCCGTCTTCCATCAGTTATACAAGCCAGGATCCCATGAAACTCATGAATAAGGCAAACCCCGGCGTTATGTCTCCATTTCGAAACGCCCTCTCGAAAGTTTTCGATGCTCCCGCGGTACTCCGTCCACTTTTAACAATGGCCTATCAGAATACATCGCTATTGGCTCGCGGTGAAGGGGGAGTGGAGGGTGGAAGGGGCAGACGGTAGTTACATCGAATTTGTCAGTCGGCACCTCGCCATATTTTTTTTAAATCGCAACAACACGGCTCCGGCTTTCGGCGATTACCATATAAATTCCATCCGGAGTCCATTGTGCGCCTGATAAAAGTTCACGAGGATCTCTTGATACTCGTAATTATCGACTTTCGAGTTCCGCGCGCCATCCGGATAAATTACGAGCCTGGTCAAAAGTACGCGAATAAACTTTAGCAGGCCTTTAGCTAAATTTTCTTTTGTCCGCCCTATCCTCCGTGGCGGGGTAATAACGATAAAAAGGAGAGACTCGTTGGCGTCATTTCTCCTTAAACCTTACTTATTACCACGGGTGGGGGCGGGAGCGGGGGCGGGGGCGCAACGCCAGATAGCCCTTTGTCTCCGAACCAGCGTGATACATAACTTTGCTGCCAAGTACTCCGGGAGAGCGTTTGATTGTTCATTGAAACGACGACGACTGGAGGAGTATCGGGCGAAGAGGGTAGGAGGTAGGATTTAGGGGAGGGAAGGGAGGAAGGGAACAGCGGTAAGAAATGAGAAGCGAGAAAAAAGAGAATGAAGAAAAAAAGAAAATTGTTTCCATCGCGCGCGGGCGCAGAGGCGGCGTAACAGGCACGGCACAGCACGTTCCTCAATTAGGGGAAGCCGAGAGGGAACGATGGAGTCTCCTTGATAAGTTTCCACGGTGCAACTAATCGTATAGATATACGAGAAGAGAATGGCCCGTTGATGGATTAGTCGAGGTCGTCCATCTGACGTTTCTATCTCTGACACTGCGCGTCGCGATCGTTAAGAGTCCCTTCGAAGAGAATGGGCTTTCTAATTAACGCGGAAACTCTGCCTATTCGAACGGTGCTCCCGCTAACGCTCCGATACAATACCTCCATTAAATTATCGCACTGGATTACACGCAATGCCCACGGCCGAAGATGCCACTTGTCCATTTAATGACTCGTGCTATCACCGTCGATCGTGACTATAATGACGATTCCGATACTCGAAACCGCTACCTTGCGTTCCGCCTCCTCGCCTCTCTTTTCCTCCTTGCCGCCAGCTTTTTGGTACACTCTTCCTCCGGTATACCCGATTCGATTTCCCTATTCGAATCCCAAGTTTTATCGAGTAAACGGAGAAACGCTCCTTTTCCTCTCTTTTTCTCAGTTCCTCCGAGAGTTCTTTATAGTTTTCCGAAAGTTTGACGAGCAATCCTTCTCCTCCCTCCGTGGCCGTAATTATCAGACGCCATTTTGAGAAGAGTGGAGATTTGATTGGCTAGCCCCGGTGTTATTAAAAACTGGATGGATCGTAGGGTACTCGTTAGCTAATATTCTCGGGAGGCGTGCACCCGGAGCGTCTTATCCGCGAAGGAGATCTCCAGAGAGTTATGGGAGAGTTCGCGCGGAGGTTTCGCGAACTGCGGCGAGTTCCGAATTGCGGGAGAGGAAAAAACGTTCTCGGCCACCAGAGGATCATCGATGATCGGGATTTGATCGAGAAACGCAACGACGTATCTTCGGCGATCGCTTTCGCGAGGCAAATCTCGCGCATTTCACGGTTTGGTCGCGCGCGTCGATGGCGCTCTAGATTTATTCGCGGAAGCGACTGAAGGAGCGAAGACGACGACGAGTTGGCAGTTAGAGACGCATTGTCGAAAGGCAGAGCCGAGGAGGCAGAGCTGGAAAAAGCACCCGAGGCACGCATTACCCCCGTTGCGATTGAACGGAACAAAGTGGCCATATTCGGGGAGTTTTTCGCAAGTCGCGAGTCCCCGGGGAACCGGTTTCCGCATTAATCATTATCGTATCTGTCTCTAATAACGAATGCAACTCGCTGGTGTCAGCGGCAGCAGGGGCTTTTGAGTAAGTGCTAAATAAATTGCCACTGACTGCATTAATTTTAATGTCAATTAGATCGTTCCTCCCATAATGACTTTTGGCCCCGACCATGGCAACGGCGCGCACAAGTCGAGAGGACTCATACCCATACGCTGCCTGGGAAACATTGTAATAACGATTTATGCGTAGACGCGTTTACTACCGCGCTAACAGTTGCAATAAAACGAGCGCGAGGAAATTCTAGCGCTCTTACTCTTAATATCCGAACGTTAGATAATAAGTATTCCCGTCCGCGCGATGGGGAACACGCCTGTCGTAATGGCTCGCGCAAAAAACGCAAATACGCACGTAACTAATGGCAATAAAGTTTTCCCGGCGCCTCGGACGTCGTAACGCATGCGAAACTAATGCGTCTCTGGACGTTAACGCATTTATTCTTCCGATGCCGAAGAAACTGCGACGCGCTTCATTTATTTTACTCGCGAAACTGCAACGGGGAACGGAGATTTTCCGTGGAACCAGGTCCGGACCTCGGGTCCTCGCGCGTCTCCTCCTCCTAATTAGCTTTAGCTCGCGTATCGCACGACGGTTCAAGGATCAATCGAAGAAAATAGGTCGGTTTATTGGCAAACTGTAGGAGACGGGAGAAGGGGGGGGGGAGGTAATCGACGACCCTATTGCGATAAATTGATCAACTAGCGAACGAACGAACGAACGAAAGAATGAATAAATGGAATGAGGAGAGAAACGTACCGCGGTCCACGCTCCGATGATCAGCGTTTCATTAGAGCGATCGGTTTCAGAATTGGAATTCCAGAAGGTCCCAGAGAGCGAGAGGATGGCCGAGTCTCTTCTCGTCTCTTTTCTCTTCTCTTCTTCTCTTCTCTTCTCCTCGCGCCACCACGCCGCATTATTTATTTTACTTTCCTCGGAACGCCTTGGCAATCTGTCCCAATTTAGAGGGGTTTCGTCGGATGGCTGCTCATTGACCGTGCCGGGATCGGGATCGGGATAGGGATCGGGATCGGGATCGGGATCGGAGCGGGACCTCGGAGAGTACACGCATACCTTTCTAAAGTGAGGTTAATTCCGCGGTCAGCTGACGCTCATTCGTGGCGGAGAGAAGAGCACGCAACAACGAAGAAGAGCGAGTTCGTTGGCTCTCATTGTCAGGAGGGCAACTTTATTGACGGGGAAAAAGTATCGAGCCGAGTCTCTTTCTCCGGCTCGTCCATCAGCGCCAATAACGATTCGTATATTACTGCTGACGTCGCGATACATTTAGCTACCGATTTATTCCTCCTCCCTCTCCTCCGCCTCCTGCTTCCTTCCCTACGTGTCATCCTACGAGTAACTTACGCATCTGAACAACCCTGAGCAAACAGAGCGTTGGATAAATCGCGCAGGTCCAATGTCCTCGGTAACGAAGCCGGCCCGTATAATCTTTTTCGCGATGAAACGTCTTGTGCGTTACGTCGCTTGAGCAATTTGGGTCATCGCCCTGGCCCGCTACAACTTTTCCTTCGTTTCTCTCCTCCTCTTCCTTTTCTTCCTCTTCTTCTTCTTCTTCTGCTTCGCAACCAATCTTCTACACTTAAACGCGAATGCTCTCCATCCTCGCCAACTCACTCGACTATCCGTCACGAAATAATTTCCATGCTGACGAACGAGTGTCGCCCGTCGATCAACGCAACACAGCTTCAAATTGCCAGCTCCGCGTAATTGGTACGTTGAAATCTAGAATGCTTAAGCTACTTAATCCAGTCACTTATCGTTTGCCCGTTAATCATCGCGCAAAGCTGCTCGTTGCACCAATCAATGAGTAAAACGGACCAAGATCGCCTTCCGATACGTACAACAGCGAGAGAATGCGCGATTACCAAAACGGGCGACGGCGGCGGTATATTTGCTCCGATTTGCTCCGATTTGCTCCGATTAGCAGCTCCGACAATGAGCGGAAATCGATGTCAAGTTGAAAATAACTTTTAACGAGTATCGTCCTGGCAAAGTTCCTTTCTCTCATTGATCTGCAGTTTACGCGTCGTTAAGTGCCACTCTTAACTCCGGTTCCACGAAATTCCACTAATTGCATCAAGATTTTTCTTTGCTCTCTTCATGAAAGATATCCCCCACCCCGTCCCTGCTCCGCGCCCCAGTACTCGCCTCCGCCCCCGTCCCCGATCCCACCCTCAGGGCGCGTTTCAGACTGCAATGTTTTTCGGTTCCCACGAAAAGCGTAAAATTATCCCGTAAGGTGCTTGTAAAATTTTTAATGGCCCTGAAGTCAGTGAAGCTGAAGAGGCCCGTGAACGCTAAACCCACCACCACCACCACCACCCCTAACTCGGAGGAGAATCTTGCGTGGAGCGTAAGTTTATTAGAGTTGTTGGTCGTTCGAAATACAGGGCCTGTGTGTTTATAACGTAGAATGGTATTGCAGTAATATACGGCAACGCGAGGGAGAGAGAGAGAGAGAGCGGTGTTCGACTATTGAATCAGTAATGGAGCAAGCAGGATTCGAAGGTTGGATCGCTCGAATCTGAATCTGACCAAGGAAGACAAAAAATATTGCCGACTCGCTCGCTCAGTGGAAAATGTATCGCTGCTAATAGCGAATAGAGGGTGG